>CM077349.1:67780085-68131925 GCA_039655645.1 Ammopiptanthus mongolicus
TTTTTGTCCTTGGACTCACCATAATCTTTAAAGTTTTTTATTTTTGAAATGGCTTCCTTTTCATCCCATTCTTCTTTCTCCACATGTTTTGTATTTTTCTGGAGATGAATGATAGTTCATCATGTCTGATGATTCATTTTCAGTTTAATCAGTGTCATCGCTTGACTCATAAACCTTTAAAGCCTTTGAGCTACTTGCCTTTTGAGCTTTCAAGGCAATAGATTTGTTTTTCCTCAAAGGGTTATCAAGATTTAGCTCTTGTTCATGCACTTGTAAGGTACCCACCAAATCGTCCAGGGTCAAAGTTGAGAGATCTTTGGCCTGAGTGATTGCAGCAACAAGTGGCCTCCATTCTTTAGGAAGACTCCTAAGAATTTTAGTCACATTCTCCTTGGTGTTGTAGGCTTTCCCAAGGGACTTCCGATTGTTTATGATGGTCTGAAAACAACCCATCATGTCCAAAATGGACTCGCCCTCAATCATAGTAAATAATTCATATTGGCCTACCAACATGATTATTTTAGAATCTTTGACTTAAGCAGTCTCTTCATGAAGATTGGACAGAGTGTCCCAGATTTGTTTGCCTGATTCACATGCATGAATCTTTTGAAACTCATTGGGGCTTACTGCATACATCAAAGCATATCTTGCTTTGTGATTTTGCTCCATCCTTCCTCTTTCAGCATCAGTCCACTCCTCCTCAGCTTTGTCAAAGCCATCATCATTGAGACACACATTTGGACCATTTGTGATTCTGGCCCACAGAATAGAGTTTGTGCTCAGAATGAAACCTTTGAACCTCTCCTTCCAGTAGAGATAATGAGTCCCGTTGAAGAACGATGATCTAGTCATGGAAGTGCCTTCCATAACTGGTTGACTACCACTTGGCATGCCCTGACATGCCATCACTGCTTGTAAGGATCTTTCCTCTAATAGGGCAAAGTGCCTAACCCAGAGGCTGAGCTCTGATACAAATTGAAGGAGCCTTCTAGAAACACAAGAAGGGGGTAGAATTGTGTTTCTTAAGCTTTTGAAAACTTTTCGCAAGCAGTTATCTTTTCGCAAAGGGTTGGACGCAAAAAGGATAAATAAACACAAAAAGCATGATAGTCCGTTGCTTGGACGCACGCGAAAACATTTTCTTAAGAAAAGACGTTAAGAAACACTTTAGTCCCGAACGTTAGTTATAAATAGATAAGTAACAAGAGTAAGGGAGAGAGGATAACACAAGGTATTTATCCTGGTTCATTCTTCAACCCAAGAGCTATGTTCAGTCCCCTCTATTTGAGAGCTTTATCCACTATAACAAACCTATGTTACAATAAGTATTCTACACCTTTTCAGACACACGTATTCAACACCTCTTCAGGAAAAAAGAAATATTCTTTTACAGACAAGCCTGTTCAGGCTCAAGAAGATTGTTTTGAAAAGATTCTTAGTCTAAGACTAACTCACTATGTGTGAGAGTATGACACTTAAAATCTTTAGAATTCTGAATGTAAAAACTTTTTGCAGAAAGTGAATATGAAAGAGTAAAACTCAAAGAAAGCTTTAGATCTTTTGTATGCTTGTTTTCTTGATCACAGTAAGCTCGTATGTAATTGTTCAAGTTTGGGTAACTTTGCTTCTTCAAGGTTGAGGGTATTTATAGCCTTTAAGTCTTGAGCATTCTTTGATCTCTTCAACGGTAGGCAAGAGGGCCGTTCTGAATTGGCATTAAATGCAAAATCCTGTTGAGTCTGATAGTTGGTAGAGAGCTTCTGAAAACAGAGTTGGCTATCAAGTAGATAGATGAAAGTAAAACTGATAGCTTTTCCTTCTACCCGAAAGTTGCCTTTTGTCTTTCCTTATTTGAGATAGTCAACTTCAACTTTTGAAAGGGACACGCGAGCTTCAGCGTTCGAGGGTACTAAGAAACAAAAGTCTTTTGACTAAAGGATATTCCTTTTTCTTACATGATGAATAATAAGTCAAAAGTTTGTTACTCTTATTCATATACGCGCTAAAACATGATCCATAAAAGATGAAACTTTTTATTTCATTTGACTTAAAAAAAAATACTCTACTCTATTGAGTCTTTGAACTTAGATACAATCCTTAGTCCAAGATGGACTTCGCCCATTTATCGTCAATAACAGAGCGATTGGACCAAGCAATACAGCTTACGGTTTGATAAGTTTTTGCACTTCAAAACCTGCACACTTAAGGTAAAATGTTAGACCATTACAGATCATTGTTCACTTAATTTAGGTCTTTGTTAACATTAAAATTTTAAGGAGTTATGGATCATAATCACTTTGATTCCAACAAAACCGGTGAAGCAGATCAAAATCGGATGACAAACGGTTTACATTGGTTCATTAAATTGACTGATTCTTGGTAATATGCTTGATTTTATAGCTTTTCACTTCTCGCTGGTTCATGTACACTATGTTTGGTTGTAGGAGAGAAAGTGGGAGTAAAGAAAGTGAGGGGAAAGAAAGGGGAAGGAGATAAAAAGAGTAGAAAATGAGAGGATTGTTATGTTGTTTGGTATGAGAGAAAATGAAAGGAAAGAAAACTAAATTTTTCTCTCCTCTTGTTTAGCTGAGTAGAAAGTGAGAGAAAAGAAAAAACATATTTGTAAAATTACATAAATACCCTTAAGTAAAAAGGGTTGTAATAAGTTCTGATGTGTTTTAAGTCTTTTCACCCCTTTTCTCTCCTCTCTCCCATTTTCTTTCCATTTTGGAGGGGAAACTTTTTTGGGTGGGTCCCATGAAATTTTTCTTTCCTTTCATTTTCCTTCCTCAACCAAACGAGGAAAAATGTCTTTTCCTTCTCTTTTCTTCCTCTCCTTTTCTTTCCCCCTCTTTTCATTCAAAACAAACATAGCAGTAGTTCCATGATGTGGGATTTATTGTCAAGCATCAAATGGTTTCATCTAAGTTACTCCTTTGTAAAAATGGTGCAAGCATGCACCTTTTTTTGTTGACCAATAGGAAGGATTGTTTTTTACACATATACTTTACTTGGTCTAAAAGCATATTTTGGGTCAAATGTCTTATTTGTTTTTCTGTTATCGTTCTTTAGGTATAGTTCTTGTGTATTTGCATATATAGGTCTTGTATTATTTGTATTTTCATGTATTAATAAATTTATCTTCTGTATTTGCATGTTATTAGTTTGTCATTATGACATTTTTTTTTATCTATCAGTTTTTATTGTATCCCCTTTACTGACAATTAAAATCAATATAATTTCATAAAAACCAATATAATTTCATTTAAAATGTATAAATACATATAAAGATAATTGCAAATACGGAGGTGGGAATATGCAAATACAAACATAGCTTTTGTGTTTGATCGGGTCAAAAATAAAAGAACCAAAGTTGATGCATGGTTGGCAATTCTACCGGTTATAATTAATTGGTCAAAAGCAGTACAAGTTTACACCATTTTAAAAAAGTGGCACCGTAGAATCACCCTCTAAACAATTGTTCCCTGCTGGAATCCTCTCTTTCGGTCACGCTGCTTGATAGAAACCTTAAGTCGCAATTCGACCGAGAGAGGTAGTTCACCCATCGGCTTGTTCCCTGCTGTCTTCATCTCTTTCACTCGGCTAGCATTCTATCTTCGTCTCCTTGCAACTCCTTCAGGTTTCTATCTGCATAACTTAGGAAACACTTAATCGAGTTGACAAAGTTCTTGCTTTCTTCATCCTTGGGCAACTCCTTGTCTACAAGATGTTGCAATTGACACGCACAGTGGGAATCCAGAGGACAAATTCCTCTCAAAACCGCCTACTTTTATCTTAGCAATAGATGGAATTTTAACACAAGAAAGACCCTTCTGTGACCTACAACGAACGACCAGTGACCAACATTTTGGCCCAAGTTCAAGCATTCCACGTAGCACTCAGTATCTACACTTGCCATATGATACAAACACAAAGCTTCATTCGAAGATGTCACTCCCATTTCTATATCCAAAATATAGAGTAGCTATTGGAGGACTTGTGCTTTCTGCATATCTTGAAACAATTCAATTGTTTCATAACCTTTTCTAAGATTAGCTAGTCCTCCAATCATGGTATTTTATGAAATCACATTCTTCTCAACCGAACTGCTCAAACAGAGTCTTCCAATATTTATTATTAGTATGTTAATTTATTATATAAAATTAAAACATATATTTTAAATAAAATTGGTTCGGCCACGGTTGGATCAGTGAACCGTGAACCAGTGTCTTTACCGATTCAATAACCGGTCCGGTTTTTAAAACATTGGTTATTGGGTGAATTTCATGTAGGCCCTTGAATTTTATGTGGGACCCACTCTATTTAGTAGATCCCGCATGAAATTCATGCAATAACATTGAGAGTGTTGGAAAGAGTGTTGAAAAAAAGGTGTTGGTAGCATGGCTCTTTGAGTCAATATTGATAATTCATAACGATATCATTGAAGGACCAAAAGATTCTTCAATTAATGAGTTTTCATGTGTTATGTGTTTTTAATGCAAATTGATTATAAAACTATTTACTAGCTAAAATTATAGTTGAATGTTATGGATTATATTATAAATCATGTATACTATTTATATATTTTGTTGCCAGATATCAGATGGTCACATGTGTACTTATTATCAACTTGCAACTAGGAGTTCTCAAATGTAATTGAAGGCTTTGGAAGAGTAATCTATGATGTTCTCAAATGGAACCAATAATGGTTGAAAGTGCTTCAATTTGTCTTTGGAAATTACTTTAAAGAAAATAGGATTCTTCGGCAAAGTTCATTTGTTAGGATACCCCAACAAAATGGTCTTGCAGAATGTAAAAATCTTCATTTATTGGAAGTCACTTGTACCCTTACATTCACTACAAATGGTCCTAAATATTTTGGGGAGAAGTATGCCCTCCAAGATCCTTGATTTCCAAACTCCCCTACGTATCCTTCTCGAGTTCTTTCTTGAAAACAGATTGTTCGCATTTTGTTGTCTCTTAAAGTATTTAGCTGCATTTCCTATGTCCATAATTCCAATCCTACTAGGAGAAATTAGATCGTACAGTCAAAAAATATGTCTTTATTAGGTATTCTGCAAATCAAAATGGGTACAAATTTTACTGCCCAATAATAATGAGGTTCTTTGTCTTTCTCGATCTTTCCTTTCTCGAAAATCAGTCGTTCTACCCAAACCCCACTCTTCAAGAGGAGATTCTAGATGAACATAAGCTTTGGGAGTGTACTATTCCCCTTCCTAATGTGTTAGTCATACCTGAACTTGAACTTAGCCAATCTACTATGTCATCAATAGAGTTAGAAGCAACTAGAGATTCAAATGAGCCTACTCGATTAGAAAAACAGACTAGAAAATGTGAAATGTAAAAAGAATTATTTGTTGTATTTTAGCGAAGGAACAAAAAACTTTAAATACAAGCCTTCACCCATCAAGGACACCAACAAGAGTCAAGCCTGTAGGTAAATTCACAAACTGAAATTGAAATGACTGATGATCAAAATATTTCATACTGGAAGGACCAACAGTGAACTAGCTCTCCCAATAACTCTAAGGAAAGGGGTAAGAACTTGTCCATAGCATCTAATTTCAAACCACTTGTCATATAGCCATTTGTCCCTTGCCTATTATGTTGTGACAAAAAGATGCAAAGACATAAAATCCGAAAGAACATCTAAGAAGCTCTTAAAAATCCAAATTGGAAGGCTAATGTCTTAGAAGAAATAAATGCCCAAAAAAGGTGTAAGAATTGGGATGTCGTAGAACTACATGAAGAAAAAAGGCTTGTAGAGTGCAAATGGGTTTGCACCATTAAATACAAATCATATGGTGAGATAGAAAGATATAAGGCATGTTCGATTGCAAAAGGGTTTACTCAAACCTTTGAAGAAGATTATACATAAACATTTGCCCCTATTGTAAAATTAAACACTATAAAGGTGGTACTATCTCTAGATGGATAACTTGATGAGGAAATCTACATGAAGCTGCCTCCAAGATTTGAAAGACAATTATGACAAGAAAGTGCACCTACTGAAGAATATTTATATGGGTTATACATATCACCAAGCGCTTGGATTGCTCATCTTACAAAGACTGTGTGTGTTTGGTATCACGGTAGGGAGCACCAGAATTGCTTCTGCACCTGTTGAACATGATTCTAGTAGAAAAATATGTGTTTAGTTACACGTTTGGGGAAATAATTTTGTATCCAGAATCGATTCTCCTAGAAGCAGCTTGGAGTAGTTTCTGCTTTTGGATTGAAAAATTACACTAAGCTTTAGATCAAACTTGCTTTCAAAATAAAAACATCCAAACATAAATCACTTCACTTCAAACTCAATTATATTGAAATTAATTCTACAAAATCAATTTCATCCAAAATCATGTTTGTCAAACGCTTATCCAAACACACGCTATAAAGAAGCATGGATACAGCCAAGGACAAGTTGACCGCACTCAACATTCAAAAGATGTAAAGAAGGCTATCATAATTATGTATGTAAATGATATTTTAATCGGAAATGACACGGTAGAAATAGAGATATTGAAAAAAATTCGTGGGAGTGAATTTGAAATCGAAGACCTCAGGCAACTTAGACATCTTTTTTGGGAATGGAAGTGGTAAGAAGCAGAAGAGGTATTCTGATCTCCCAAAGAACGTATATTTTAGACTTGTCAGAAATAGGGATGCTTGGTTGTAAACTGGCTGAAACACCCATAGACTTGAACATGGTTGTGAAACTCAAGATCCTACCTAGGATCTGAAAGTGAAACAGGGAAACACAAGAAGAGGAGGCTGAATTGTGTTTCTTAAACTTTTGAAAATCCTTTTTCAAAAATCTTTTTAGCAAGCAAAATGTAACACTAAACACACAGAAAAATAAGTTTTTACAAAGATTAAGAAACCTTTAGATCAATCCCCAAGTTAGTGAATAAATAAACTTTGACAAGAGTAGGGATAGAGAGATTCACAGGAAGATATATCTTAGTTCACTCTTTACAAACCAAAGAGCTACGTCCAATCCCTTCTACTTGAAAGTTTTTCCACTAAAACACTTAGCACCAATACAAGTTGTCTCCTAGTCACTCTTGACTTTACAACTCCAAGTATTCTACACCTCTTCGGGCTCCAAGTATTCTTTTACAGACAAGCTTCTTCAGGCTTAACCAAATCAAAGATTTGAAGGTTTTTGAGCTTTTGACTAACTCACTATGTGTAAGGATATTACAAGGTTTAGCTCTTTGAAACTGTATAAAATTTACAAAGAAAGAATATGAAAGGTTTACAATTTTGAAAAACAGAGAGAGTTTTAAGCGTAAGAGTATTCTTGATTGCTTTTGAATGTTTGTTGGCTCGTGCGTTACTTCAAAACATGGCTCTACTGTCTTGATATATAGTCTTCATGATTTTCAGGATTTCAAACAGTATAAGTTATGTCCGTTTAGACTCACTGAATATTCGTTAGACACATATCCATTGCAAGTTGTCTTCTGTGCATATGTATCCTTTATTTGAGTGAGCAGAGGGCATTTTTGCTTTAGTAGTACAACAGTGATAGCAGATTGTAGCAGGGTGCAGCAGAGCAAGTTGAATTTCCTTTTGCTGCTATTGCTTTTGCTTTTCGTGGCTCGATGTATACTACGTTGTACCTTATTTTGTATTTATCCAAAGAGATACTTCTTTTATGATATTCAAGACTTTTGAAAAACAAGTGTCACGTCATCTGCAAATCAAAGTTAATGGACGCACAAATAATATAATAATATTGGATGCAATATATAAAACAAGCTTGTCTTCTGGACGCAGAGAACTTATCCTTTAGTGATTAAAGGTAAAGTCCAGAGACCAGTTGGACGAAACACTTGACTTTCTAGACACATCTCTGTTTGAGAACATATTTTTATCTATTGGACGCTGAACACTTTAAGTTTTCAGTCCAATACGAAACTTACTTATCATTTGGCTCATTGGACGCTGAAACTTAGTGTACTTTTATGAGTCCATCTGTAGTCAAAACATAAAGAGAAGGTCTTTTGACCTTATGGATTAGTGACCACTGGACTTAAACCAAATTTTCATAAACATTTAATAATTTTGTTAATCATTAAAACTTTGAGGGATCATAGACCATCACTATTTTGATTCTAACAGGATCGCTCGGGGGAAGAAAGATCGTAACTCGTGGGATCGTAACACGGATCATAAGATCCCACAAAATAGACAAAGTTATATTTAAATATTTTTATATGCATATAAAAATAACATAAACAAGAAAAATAATTTTAAAACACAAAAATAACTTTAACATAAGAATGTCCTACATAAACCTTAAGTCACAAAGTCATACATAAAACTAAATTCACCAAAGTATAAGAGTCCAACTCTAAATTAACAAATCATCTAAAGCATGGGTAATTATAAAAGTCTATGGAGGACTATGATAAATTCTCTTTTATATAGTTATAATTATAATTATAATTAATTACTTTAATACTTTAATAATGTTATACTTTTATATATAATTTGATAATTATGTAAAAATCTATATTTTATATTCATTGATTGCATCATCAAAATTAAATTAAATTTTTGTTTTTTATTGTGCTACAAAAATAAGAATGAGAACTTACATAAAAGTTCAAATTTAAGAAATATAAATATCAAAACTCAAATATCATAGACAGATATTTTGATATAATAAAAATTTAAATAAAAATATTAAAATATCAAAATATTGAATTCTAATCAAATAAAATGACTACTTAAAATATCAATGCCAAGTAGTAAATTATGGAGCGTGTGGGTTAGGCGAAAATGTTAAGGCGGCATTTAAGGTGAATACATAAAGCCTATGAGTAGGATGAGACATCCATGTCGAATTGTTTTTTGGGCAAAAACGGGTAAAAAAATTCAAAAATAGGTTGAAAACCCGAAAATGGGTCAAAGAGATCGTCGCTCCGATTGAGTTTCCGCTTTTCCCCACTGATCACGCCGCACCGACCGGAGCACAAGCTTCACCTTCGATCTGCCTAGCTGAAGTGATAAAAATGCATAGGATCATTCAATCCCACTATCTGTCGCATGAGTTTCACAACCATGGGCTTGAATTTGAATTTAAGAGCAGCAGATATTGTTCCAGTTGATAGGGGAGATACCAACAGCTAGTATGAAGGTTAATATACCTATCCCACACAAGACCAGATTTCTCATTTGCAATAAGTATAGTAAGTCAGTACATGCACTCTCTAGTAGAATACCTTAATGTTGCCTATCAGATTTTGAGGCCTCCGAAATCCACAAGGCTTATTTTTTGAGAAAAATGAGCTAAGAACTCCGGAGTCATTGGGTCAATGGAAGATAGAAGATCAACTTCAGGGAATTGTACAAAGGTTATAGTTATTAGTTACTAGGATAAGCAGAAAATAATTTGCTGTAGCCCTCAGCAGTGCAAAAGTAGAACTTGTGAGCTGACTTGGTTGAAAAGGCAAATTGAAGAACTGAAATGCCTAGTATTGGGTCCCACGGAGCTATATTGTTACAATGAAGTTGCGGCTTTTACGACATACACCCTACCATTTATTTATCCATCATCACATTTTTTTTTCAATTTTTTTATTCCCAAGATACCTCTATTTGAAATATAAGTCTTTTCAAATGTGTTCCACCATTTAGTTTCCGATATATATATATATATATATATATGTATATATATATATATATATATTCCTGCAATTAGTAGTCGGAATACAAAAAAATTATGTTCCGAAATTTTTCAGATTTTTTGACCTATCGACATTTAATTTCCTGAATACAAAAAAAATGTGTTCCAACAACTAATTTCCGAAACACAAAAAAAAAATATATATATTCCGACAACTAATTATCGGAACACATTTGGATGAGATTTTTTTGTCTTCTAACTTATAAAAACGAAAAAGTGAGGGAATGAATGTTTAAATGTAGGGGTGTATAAATGTACGGATGTAGATAACAATACCCTAAAGTTGCAATGGGTATGGCCCATAACCTGGTCGATCATGATCAAACCAAACACGCTGAGATAGACCAGCGCTTTATCAAGGAAAAGTCGAAGGAATAATCTGCATGAAATATGTAACCACAAGACAACAAACATTGACAAATCTCACCCCTGGGTTATTCTAGGAATCCTATTTCTTTTTCTATTCCGATTTGTTCCTTTTATATTTACTGATTATTAGCTTTTATACCTTTGGAAATTTTAAGTCCCGATTTAGAGTGCTTACTTTAGGAAATATAATCTGTGTATATTTTGTATCAATTAACCTCAATACAATCATTAGAGAATAGAATTTCTTCTCTGTTTACAGGATGCACTAACTTTCCATGCAGACTCTGCATAACATTGCAAGAAAAATTCCACTAAAGCCCCACCGAGTATGAGCTACCATTACTGTTATGAATGGGAGTTGAAGGGGATGCAACACACCACTCATACCAAACCTGTTTCCAATTCCAGAAGAAAATCAATAATATGAAATATAAAAAAGATTTAATGATGAAGACAAATATGATGAAATGCAGCAAATGATACAAAACCAACCTTTGTGGAATCATAGCAGCGCCAGAAATGTACTTCCAGAGTAGAACCACGAACCAGGCAAATAGGCGTCTTTAATGGAAAAAACATTGCGAACCTGCAGATAAAACCAAACAAAATGAAGGGTTGAGAAACGGAGTTGATTCCACATTCATTTATGATTTAATGTAAACCAAACCAAACCTCATTTTCATTTACTGCACTGTTTTCGTTTTGGAAACAATTTTAATTCAAACGAAGAGAGAGAAAAAACATAGGAAATAGGATTAGGATTAGGCATCCCCGTAAGTCATAACACATGGTGCAACTTGAGGAAAAAAAATTCTTCAAATCTTCTTGAACACAAAAACATCTGATATCCATCTAGGAGCCAAGAATATATTGTTCATAAAAAAATATTAACGACAGTCCTAAATAGAATGTCTGATCTTTAAAATGCTTCATTCTTTACTTTCTCAGTTTATCCTTTAAATCAATATTCACATATTTAATATAAATATGTTTAAAATTGTCATGGCATTATTTCTGAATCAGTGAGTAGTCATTTTGCCCTCAAGAAGTGTCTTTCACATGCCTTTACCAACTTCAGTTAATAAATCTCTTGCTGAAATGTAATAAGTATCAATAGTTTCATTAAAACAATATATTTGCAAGATGTGTTTTATCCTATTTACTTTGACTTTTTGTATGTTGTGGTTTCTTTTAGGAGAATACCTTATCCTCTGACCAAGTACTTTTCTCTTTTGAAACTCTAATAAAATTTCCTCTTTATAAAATAAAATAAACGGGAAACATAGGTCAATACCAACTGTGCAAATTAGGTGTCGCTGTTGAAGGTTCAATTCCAAGGTGCACATCCTTGTAAAGAGTTGCATCAAAGTAGCCAGCAAATCCTATAATCGATGTGCACAAAAGGTCAGTATCAAAACATAAACATGGCTTAGGGGATGGAAAAGTTGGACAAAACGGCTACATTGTACAGATGGCTGGCACTGCACAAACATAGAGAAGCTAATAGAATTAATCTGGAAGGTTATTTAAATAACATTCAATAGTAAGCAATACCAACATCTTAAAACTACGTTATAAGACTGCTTCGATGTCCCCCAATACAGCAGAGCATGTCTATTAAACAATCCAGTACATTTCTTTTACACAGCAGATGTCTCATGTCACCAGCACAACCCATCTAAATATAATTGGAAAGACAATTAGGAAAGGGATTTTACATAACTTATCAACCACGTTAACACAGTTAATCATGTGTGCAACAGACCAGATAAATTTCAAGCCAAAACTTCAAAGATATTTTCCGTCTTCCAACCCTTTTATTCTTCTGCACTTATTTTCATTTTGAAACAACCCCCAAGTAAAATATCTCTATCTTAAAAGTACTAAGGGCGGCAACATTTACCTTCCCACTATATTCTCTGAATCAAAAATTAAAGATGCTTCTCAATCTATTGGCAACTATCAAAACTTTTCTCTTTATTTGTGGTTGAGAATTTGAAATCGATTTAGTGTGAACTACTTTAACCTATGGTATGTTTGGAAGTTTTCAAGTGAAGAGGAAGGAATGGAGAAGGGAAGTAAATGAGAGGGAAGGGGATGGAGGGGTAGTTTACTTCACCTTGTATATAGGAAACTGAATGAAAACAATGTGACATTTTTGAAATTATTAATAAAAACAGGAAACTGAAAACAAAGCGAACGGGCCCCAAATATCTTGAAAAAATTATTTCAATGAATACTTTTCACGAAATAGGAGCAGAAGGACCCTACATACCATGAACCATTGCTGACCCAGTGTCACTAGGTATCACAAAATGCAACTTCTTATACCGCTGATTGCTTTCCTTATAGTGTTTTCTATGAGTAAAGGTAAAGACCTAAGCAAGTATAATCAAGACGAAACAAAATCAGTTGAAACTACTTAATCTTGACATTCTGAAGCAGAAAAGTAATTTCTCTAATTAAATTTAAACATAATGATTAAGCAAAGCATGAAGCTCAAACAACATAAAGATCAAAACAGCGGATAAAATGAAAGGAACGCAAGAAAAACAAACTGAATGAAAAGCTACTAACTGGTTGAGGTGGTGCAAGCCGGGCTACATTGTGTATTTTCACAACACAAGCAGTTTCAAAGTCTAAACCATCTTTACGTGCCTTAACCTGAAATATAACTGCAAGCAATTAAAATGACTGTTAAATTTATATATAGGTAAATTGGAAGGGGAAGTACAAGAGATGTACATCATTATATAACTTTGAAGCTGCCACTGGTTGGAGGAAACTTGAGTACCTGAAATCAGTAATTAAACACCAACACAAAAACTATACCAACAAAAATAGAGATCAAAAGTTAAAAGGTTCAGCTGGAAGAACATCAATATGTGAGAAATCCATCAACTTCTAGTTACATGAAGCAATAGCTCCCAGTTTTTGGCAACAGAAGTGAAACTACGTGGCAGCCATGTATCCAAAGTTGATGGAGGTAGAATTTGTTGCTGATTACTAAACTTCAAAAACTTTATGACAGTGCAGTATTATACAAAAAAATAAAAATCCAAAGGAATATTCAATATCATTCGAAATGGATCATCCAGTACCCCCATTCTCAGGTTACTTACAAACTGAGTGACAAGAAGAAAGCAAGTGCTCCGTTGAGCAAAGTATCCAGAAATTCATATGCAGACTCTCTAAAGCATGTAACTCATACACACTAGCCCATTCATCTTGAAGTGAGATGTAACAAACATATGGAGTGAAAGGAATATACATACGAAGATGGTATTGAAATTCCGTCATTCTTCAGAAACCTCTGGGCTCCATCAAGGCACTCAGGAGCCAGCTCATTGTCACCAAAAGAACCTAGCAAATCACTAACCTACATTCAAGACAACAGGTATTACACACTCAGTATAAAGGACAAAAGTTAACGAAGTATGATTGTACAAATATACCAATATGTCAGCTTTTTCAGGGGCATGCCAGTAACGCACGTCTCTTAAGATTGTTGTGACCATTTTGACCCAGCCTTCTAACCTAATTAATTCCTGTTCCAACAAAACAAAATGTAATGCCAATGATTATTACGAAGAATCCTGGTTCCAGAAAAAGCTCCTCTAAAGGAATTTGTCTACTGAGGTGAGCCAATAAGAATGTATCTGATAGGAACTAGCTCCTATCTAGCAAAGAGGGGGGCTTTGTTATTAATCAGCAGAAGGGAATTACAGAAAAAAGATCAGAAAATCCTAGGTATGGGGGAAACTCCTAGCCCCAGATTCAAGCCTGAAAATAGAAAATGACATAATGTTCTATGTGAACTCCCCCTCCCTTTACATTAGGTCCCATTTCTCTCTCCCCTAACTACCTCTCCTTTTCAGATCTTGTTTACCTTTCCAGAACTACTTTTCCCTTCATCCGCCTTAGGCCTACGAGAGAAACTTGCAGGACTTTGAGCTTGGACTTCGATAACTCATCAATATCCACCCTTGCTTAAATAAAGTGCACGGAGATGTCAACACACTAAACAATCTAAGGGTGGAAACACCTATACTTGCTCAATTTAGAGGCAAACTCGCTTTAGAGGAGCCTTCCTGGTTAATAAAACTACAGGTAATGGTGTCAGCAATTTTTTTTTCAAAAAAAAAGAGAAAGAAAAACAAATCAATCTACATAGCACTGAGACAACAATAAAGATGATGAGAGCGCCTTCCTAATGCAAAAACAAGAACAATAAAATAACATACCGCCCCCCCCTTTCTCAAGAACTGGCTAAAAGCCTAAAACCAATGTCAAAAAAGAGCCAATGGCTGTGCTCACAAAATTATAGACAACCCTATCACAGAAAACTTCCACTGAAAATGTTAAATGATCTAATCAAATAAAAAATTCTTATGACTAAAGCTTTTAGGATAACAAGTCATTACACTTAGAATAATGCTCAACTTACTTGTGAGCATGCATATTTAGAAATAGACATATATGATAAAAAAAAATGTATTAAAACAAAAAAGAAATACATCATGAAGAATGTGGCATTGGCACACATTCAAGCAATTTAAAAAGGTTTAACTAGAACTAATGCTGAAAAAATAATTCCGTATAGAAATTGACAGGTTCAGGTTATTTCAATTATAAACAAAATGAGAAATAAGCCATTTATTTTTCATAAAAAAGAAATTGAATTCAGCTGCTTCTGTAATATGCAAATAGCTTTATATTAGAATGTAAATTCATGGAATCATCATAAACATAAGATGTAAGATCAAGATCTACAACTAACATTAAGTGCAAAAAATGCATGTTCATTCTTTTCCACAGCATAAACTCTTAGCTTCCGCCCAGTTTCCTTTGCTGCCTACATATGAAGATGATAAAAGTCACTCGAAAGAATAGGATACTTCATATTACACAAATCAACATTTGCCACATACTGGTAGAAGATCACACCTCTAATGATACCCGCACAAGAGGCCCACGCCCTGCACCAACAACCATCAATACCTAGCACAGGAACAACACAATAACCTTTAAGTATGCTATACAGGATCAAAAGTGGTGCATATTTATCATGCACTACAAAAATAACCAAAGAAAAAGATGTGTCAAGAACAAAATGCAAGAAACATATCTTACTATGGTAATCTCAGATGCCTTTTCATCAGGAACCCTGTCCAGCAAAGCTTGACAAATTGCTTTTTTATACTAGCAGAAAGAAAACTACTTATTAGATTACAAGTGCACACAGAAGAAACCAAAGCCACTGGTTGTCTTGACCTTGAGCACCAACAAACAAACATGATGGCAAGCACCAAGGCCTCTGATTTCAAATATTTTTTGACAAAGTAACATGTTTCTAATCCAAAGCCTACCAAATGAGAACAATAAAATGTTATATACTTAATACAAGCATTCATAAATTCAAAACCTTCTGTACCTACACCATATAACAAAATGTAGATCACCCCAACATATATGAGGAAGAAATAAATAAAAACAGATAAAAGCAATTGAAGAATAGGACAGGCCACATCACATAAGTCAAGTTACACGGGATTGCTACAGTTAATGGACTTCAATGTTTATTAAGGCTATGTTTGGATGGATGGAGTGGAATAACTCATTGTTTGAGAGTTTTTAAAAGTAATAGAGTCGAGGGAATAAGGATGGGAACCCAAACCACTCCATACCACTCAAACTTTTAAATTTTCATACCCTTCAATTTGGGGAGTTTGGGATGAAATTTGGGGGGTTTAGGATGGAGTGAAGTATAAACCACCTCATACCCTTTATAATTAACTCCACTCCATTAATGACCACTGTGACTTTCAAACAATGGAGTGAGATCTTCCTCCATCCCTAATTAAAACTTTCAAACAATGGAGTGATACACTTTTACTTTTCCACTCCATTCCATTCTAAATCACTCCATTACTAAACACTCCATTCCATCTCCTTCAAAACTCCCAATCATAGCCTAATTACTTCAAGCTACTCAGTTGCTCAACAGTGTCACACCCAGCTGACCTACGTATTCACATAAATCAACTGAGTCTATAACAGTTTCATAAATTAGATTAAGCCTGCTAGCCAGAGGAGACCCACAAATAAGGGCAAAGGTAGACAAATATAGATAAATGTATGCATGAAGTTGAGAATTTATCACACGCATTGCCATACCTGAATATATTTCTCTGTGTCGACCTCAGAGATTTGATAGGTCAGAGCCTCTGAATAATTCTTAAGAGACTGCACAAGAATTGTAAAATTTCAAATCACTAATCTAAACAGTGTAGAATATGCGTCAAAATAGTGCAATTAAAATAAACTAGAATTAGTTTGTATTTAGATTTGTATTTTGATGAAGTAGTTTAGATTTGTATTTCTTGTATTGTGATAATTTCGGATTTGTACATTTTGACGAATTCTAAAGAACTTGTATATTTAATAAAAAAATTACCAAAACTGAAAAATTGATTTAATCCAAACCAATTTATATTAATTCAGTTATGTTATTTGAACATAAAAGATGGGACAACAATTCAGAAACAGTTAATGACATTCAAAATTGTGATTAATGGTGTGTTGAACTTGGTTAATGGGTACACCGAGATGGGTAACTCATTAATCATCCATTGAGCTACATTAACCATCCACCAAGCTGCATTAACCAAGCTTTTGTAAATCATTAACCATGTTATCGGTTAACAAGTAACCCATCTACTTCATGTGTATCCATTAACCAAGTTCAACACACCATTAACCACAACTTTAAACATCATTAACCGTTGTCGAATTGTTGTCCCATTTCGATGTCCAAATAACCTAACTGATATTAATTTAGATTGGATAGGTGAACCAAATCAATTGGACAATTACATAATCAAACAAATTGGTAATTGGCTTTTTTGGTCAAAGCCGATTCAATCTTAATTGGAGAAGAACATTCTAACACCAAAAAAGCTGAATTTTAAAAAAACTAAAATCATTTGTAACTATATAATAAATTTTGGATCAAAACTCAGGATATTACTCTTAGAGGATAATAACAGTTACATTAACCTAAATTTTAAGGATTAGCTTCTCAGTTTTAGCAATTGGCTTCAGATTTGCATGTTATGTTATTTTCGTTTTTTAAATAAAGAGATTAGAAAGGTTGTTTTCTAGAATCTCTATAGTATAGTTTTTATCCTGTTTTTACGTTAAATTAAGATATTTGTTTGTTTGAGGAACTAAGGAGATTCAGTGACAGTCCTGTTGCCATGTTTCTTCTACAAATTCAAGCTTTTTCACTGATAATGAATAAAATGGAAAAGTTTTCCTCTCTGAAAATCAACTAAAACTAAGTACTGACTACAGCAAATCGGGTCAAAGAATACTTACGTGTAAGGGTGACTGTAAAAAGTCCCTGATACCAAACTGGCATAAAACAGTGTAAGGGTCAGAAGAAGAAAATAGCAGATAACGCCTTTATATTTGACACATGTAAAGATTGATACCTCAGAACTTTCTTGCTCAGTAAGAGGATCCATTCGTTGGTATAGATAACCAACATAGTCTCGATGGGGCCGTAAAGGGTGTTGTTTTGAATCTAGATTGAAAAAATAAATCATTAAAAAAACAGAAGATTCCAAACCAAGGGAAACAGTGGTAAAATAATGAAACATAAAATCCAACACCCCCCACCAGGAAAAAACAGTTCAAACAGAAGAACTAGGAAGATATAAAAAAGAGCTAACTTGAAATAACAAAGATATTATTACTATTTAAAGAATGATCATCTGAAATTCTAAGAGAGAAAAAAACAAAAAATAGGAACTTACCTGCTTGGGGATGATCTTGTTTTCCAGATATAATGATCTAGACACATGTTTCAAAAAACTTAATATCATTAGAAGGGGAAAAAGCTAGTTGGGTCTAAATTTCATTCGTTATGAATTTATGATACACTAAAATGTAATGCACTATCCTTGGTAGACAGAAAAAAATAGATAAATGAGATGCTAAGATTGCAAAGGTTCATTCTGTAGAATTAAGTAATTAAAGAATTAACTGTAAGAATTTATTCTGTGGAAAATAATTAATTGCTCACTTTATTTAGTCATCGGGCTCTTAATATTGATCGATATTAATAATAATACACCATTTTATCTAATCAAAATTTCAGGTACGAAATTGCGAGAGTAATTGGGTAAAAAAAAATATATATTTACAAGAAAACAAGATTCAAAGAATTTGGATGTTACCTGAATAGAATGGTTAAAGAAATCAGTAATTAACTTCTGCATACGCCTTGAGAGGGATTTATTATTACCACGAGCCTTACTTGAAATGTACTGGCAAAATTCAATCAAAACCAATATGACTTAGACCAGAATTAGCAGCCTCATACTTGATATTTGATGGATGCATTATAAATTACAATATGTCCTTACATCATCGGTATGTATTATAGCTGCAATAACAGACTCCCCGAACCACCGTTCCAGTGAGTTGTCTGAAGGCAGGGGATTCCTAGTAACAATTGACATGATTGAGGAAAATAATAAAGAATTGATGCAACTGTAGAAAGTTGAGCAATAAAAGTCAAGGAACAAAACGCAAGATCAAGGTATAAAGCATAACTGGTAAAAGTTATCAATTCTGAAGTACTCACAAATTATCAAGTACAACCAACAATTGACTATGATGGTCACATAGTAGACGAAACACATTCCATGTTTCCCAAAAATCAACCTGAAAATCAGGATTAGAAAGGAGGCCGAAAATAAAATAAACTTGAGATTATAAGCCTTCATGTCTACAAAAAAACTTAAATTTTCATGACTCCACTTCCTCAATGATTTGATACTTGGCGAAGTTACATGATATGAAAAGCAAAATAAAAAATAAAGATTGTTCTGAATTGGTATTCCAGATTCAGACCCATTATGAGCAACCCCAATTATACAGAGTTGAAAATAAGACCTTCAGAGCATGATTTCAACATTTTCACTCACCGAAGTACTGGAGCATGCCATAGAGTCGTCATCAGGCTTCCCCAACGGAATCCTAAGCCACAACTTTATTACAAAGTTGCAGATAAAGAAGTACATGAATGGTGAAATGACATTCATCAAGGACAACGAATCAGTCATAAAACTAGAATTTAGTGTGGCACCTGCATGTTCTTTTGGTCCTGTAAGATATGATTCACACACCTAGCATAGTTAACAAAGCATGTTCCCTTAGGAGTTGGAAGAAGGCAAGCCTGCAGCGCAATTAAAAATAACTAGAAAAATCGTATGCAGCTCACAACAAATAAATAATTTCTTTTTGTTGGTGATTCATGTAATGCAGTTGCATAACAAACATGAAGCAACTTTATATATATAATAACCAAACAGCATGCTCTGACCCAATCAATACACAAGGTAACTCTTCTGGGACTTGAACATGGATAGGAGAGGTGAAATAAGCAGTCCTTTCAAACCGAACCGATAAATATGAGCAAAACCACTCATCCACTAAGCAATTAAAACCAAGAAGGACAGGAATTCAAATTTGAAATTGACTGCGATTTGGTTTTAACAAAGCACACCTGTACAGAGAGATAAGAAGCCCAAGCTATTTCTTGTTTGAGAACAGCTTCAGAATCCAGCCTAAGGGTTTCATCTTCTGAATCCAGGTCTATCCACGAGCTAATTTTTCCTGAATAAATGAACTGGATTATATGAGAAGCTTGACGCAGTTGTAAATCTAACAAGATTATCAATAAAAAATAGAATATTCAAAATCAAAAAAGTTTAAAAAAAAATTAGGCTCCACAGGTGCTCATCAAGTTCAACATGTACGAAACACATATAATAATAGTAATAAAACTAAATGCGTATATAAATGGAGTTATCCAGAAACATAACATGTTCAAATACAGCAAAAAGGTGACCATTATTCAAGATAAAAGGAAAATAATCAGTTTGACACTTATCTATGTTGTAGCTTCATTATTACCTCCCTTTGTGTAACTCACACCCATGTACCAAAGAAAAAAAAAAAAAAAAAAAAAATCAAATTAAACCAAATTAAAAAAATTGGTGCAGGAAGCGAAAAGGGTTTCTTTATTAAAAAAAACAAAGTCGCACAAAGATTCTAGATAGCACATAAGCTTAATGCCTTAATTTAGAACCAAGTGCATTTTGCAGTTAACAATAATCTATTGACTATTATATTTTCTTTATCTCCTACACTGTGGATATCTTTAATGTGCTGTAGCCAGAACAGCGGTTTTCTTCTGTAGCTCACATGTTATGTGGGATTTCAATTCATTGTAAGTTTAGTGTGTAACAAGTTTAGTGATCTTTTGGAGTTCTCCTTTCTTTTCACTCCAAATCATCATACCAAATAAACTAACAAACAATAATGCCTTCCTCCCCTGCGTCTTAAAATTTCCAAATAATAAAGCATGAAACTAGCAAAGCAGTAGCAATTTTTATTAAAACTTTAAAATGCATAAAAAAAAAATAGAAAAAGAAAAACTATTCATAAGAATATAAGTTGTAACTCTTACCCACTACACGATCAGCCCATACCTCCGGGTTCACATGATAGTCTGAAGAACCGAATCGCAAACTATCAAAATAATACCTCGATTCATGCCTCGGTGTTGTGCTTGGCCGATATCCGGGATGCATCTGAATCACACCATAAATTTATTTAAGAAACTACGTATATAAAAGGATCATTTCTCAACAAGTTAAAGTTATTTTCCAATTATTTTTTACAATTATTTTTTAAAATTATTTTTTATAAGACCAACTTAACATCTAAATAAGAAAAGCATTAAATATGATTGCTTTCGGTCACATAAGAGTAAACAAAACAACCACATAGAGATTAACTTAATTTTTTTACAGAGAATTAATATTATAAGGTTATGAATCTTATGATTAAATATTCAAATTCCCAGTTCACTCTATTGTTATCATCACATACTTCAATACCTCCAAATCCTATGAGCAACAACATTCTTGAAAGATAACGCTAACAATTCTATGATAATTGTTTCAACTAAATATTTAACTTCCATGCTTCCTAGAGGACCATTTCTGAATGAAAATGTTGACAGAGAGCAGAAACAAAAAATGAGACAAACCAGAGGAGCAACAACGAAATCGAAGCCTCCAACAACGGTATTGTGAGCGATGATGTTTGGCATGTCGCAGTTGAACTCCGTCTCTACACCGCAAAACCGAGATTTGCTAGTATCCCCTTCTCTTTCCCCGAGAGGCATTTTCACCAACCTCAAGTTGCACTAACACAAAGAAGAGAAAGAGTCACAAATGGCGATAAGAACTCAGAAAGGAGAAGAAAGATTGAGAGAGAAGAAGAACAAACCTTCAGTTGCAGTTTCAGAAATGAAAAGAACAGAGAAGAAAGATCTAGAATCGCAAAGAAGAAGAGGGAAAATTTTGATTATGAAATTGCTAACCAAATTTTCAGAGTACTACTTATTTATACTATTCGATGGTCGCTGACGAGAAGTAACCACTCGTTAACTGAATTCAAAAAGTTGCTAACTGAAGCCATAACCTACCAAACGCACCGTTTAAATATGCAGAAACATTTATACATGACCTCACTGATCTGGTTCCCAGAGCTTATAAAGTAACTAACTGTTACTCTGTTAGAGCTGGTTACATAAATCGGTTACGCCGTAACCACCCACACGTGTCTTTCATTCCAGCTCAGCTTCCAGAATCTTCTAACAGAGATATCTCTTGCCCAAAGCTCGTGTGCAGAGAAACATAATTCGCTAATCAGAACCGCCAACTGTTCGTGCCCAGAGCAATAATGCCTTCCTCCCGGGTGTGAAGAGGAGCTAAGGCTCAGAGCAATAACTGGAGACGGGGCCGGGGAGGCATAACAGTAAAGGGAAACAGTATTTGAAGCTTTAGACACCATAGTGTTTGAGGTCTATGCTGAAGAGTCGACCCAGAAAATCTTGATAGATGTCACTTCCAGAGGTCAAGTTGTAGTCATGAAGCGAATGTTGTATACGGGGAGGTACGACAGGGAGGGATTTTAATTATTTATTATATTTGATTGAGGAGGAAAAAGAGAAAAAAAAAGAAAATGAAAAAGAAAAGTGATATTATTTATATTTGGTTTATATGAGGATTATATGAATTTTAAAATTAATTTATTTTTATATTTTATAATTTTAGATTTTAAAATATATAAGATAAATTATTTTAGTCATTTTATTTAAAATATTTTAAAATCTCTTTTTTTTTTTTTTCGTCAAATCCCGTTATTTTTAGAGAGGGACCAAAATTAGGTGAGGAGAAATTTTTCTCTCATCCCCTCCTAAAAAATGAATCAAATAATAAATACTTAAAAAAATTCCTCCTTTATTTCAAAAAAAATAAAAAAATCTCTTTCCCATCTATTCACCAAACACTATGTCAAGGAAGCAAGGATGAGTGCGGGAGAGGTTTGCGAACAAGAGAATAAAAGGGGTTCCTGATGTGGCTCCGGGTTGAGTCAAAAACGAGTCTGGGTCATGGACTGGGCTGAGATGAACCTAGCTTAGGCCCAAATTAGATTAAAACCTGCATAAAATAAGTTGGTCTTTTTTCTTTTGTATTTATTCTAAAGTTTTGTAAGATGATAAACAATAAAATAAAATAAAGAACACGCACTAGAAAAATAGTAGGTAGAGAGAAAGGGGACAAAATTAATCTTTACTCAATATTTTAAGTTAATTTTTATTGATGGTATTTTATATTTTACACTATATAATTTATAATTTTTAACCAGATGAAATTTTTTATTGGTAGCATGCTGAATAACATATCGACTATCAGTACCCCACATACCCATATTCAATAAGGCCGCGTACCGGTATCAGGTATCAGAACTAAAGTATTACGAACCGATAACTATACTCGTGTGTTTTTATCTTTCCAGTTCGTTTCATGGACTTTCCATCTTTGTGGATGCCTAAGCCTATGCTCAACGCCTCAAACCAACTTACTTACCTACTAGGCTACTACAATAGTATACTAGAGTACCAGCCATTGTTTCATTTTAACTTAAGAAGCACTTAGCATAATTAAGTTTAAGAAGCAAAAAAATGTCTTTCATGTCTTGATTACTACTTGGCTCAGAATCTTCCACAAGTACCTTGGAGAATTAATTGAAGCTGACGTAAGAATAAATTACGGTTAAATAAAAAAAAAACAAATGAAAATTCCTAATTTTGCATCTTTGATGTGTGTTTGGTTCCATTTTTGAAAATATTAAAAATGTTTTTATACTTGTAAAACGTGATTCTAATAAAAAAAAAGAGATGTTTGGTTATCCGTTGTAGGAAGTAATTTTGTATTCAGAATCAATTTTGTCAGAAATAGCTTGTAAGATCTTCTATTTTTGGATTGAAAAATTACACTAAGTTTTATATCAAATTTGCTTTTAAAATAAAAATATTTAAATATAAATCACTTTACTTCAAACTCAATTGAATTGAAATCAATTCTAAAAAATCAATTCCATCCAAAATCACATTTATCAACAACTCACCCAAACACACTAATTTCTTTTTCTATTGCTATATTACTAATTTTATGGCATTTCTTTTTCTCTCGCTATATTCCTAATTTTATGGCATTGGTCTCCGAACCATTACCCATTTGCTACTTAAAGTTTTTTCCGTAATGTTTTGGGTAAAGACCCAAAAAAATCTCTCACAAAAACATATGATATACTTTTCGTCCCGAAGAATAAAAAAATCATCATTTAATCATCAAGAATGACAAAACAAAGACATGTTAGTCCCTCCGTTAGTTTGACCCTCAAACGTCCGTTAGTATGCTGGCGTGTATCATTAAATAGCTGATATATCCATTAGTGTGCTGACTTAACCCATCCAGCATGGATATATATATATATATATATATAAAAATAAGACTACAGGCCTAAAATCGTCCGTGACAAAAAATCAAGATACACTTTTGGTCCCTATATTTCATCTTCTTCCATGACCATATGAAAGCCCTAACTCCATTGAAGGAGCTTCAACCAAGTATGAAAATAGGTTTTTATGACATTTTTCATAAGGTAATTCTAAGGACAGAAACGTATAAAACAATATTATCAACGTCATTTGAAAATTAATCAAAACCCTTTTTTCTTCTTCTTCCTATTATTCATGATCATCTTTTTACCCGAGAGTTGAAATGAAGCAACCATCAATTCAAATGCATCTTTAGAATCATAGTGAAATTCCATCAATCAATCAAAGTATATATATATGAAAACAAAACATAGCAAACTCAAATCCAACACACTAAATCATCATTCTTAGCTCTAATAACTGAGTTTTCAGATGGAGTTAGAAGCTCCTTCAATAGAGTTAGGATTTTCAGATGGTGATGGATGAAGAAGAAATATAGGGATCAAAAGTGTATCCTGAATTTTTGTCAGGGACGATTTTGGCCCTTTAGTCTTACTTTTTTTTTTTTACATATTCTATGTTGGATGGGTCAAGTCAGCACACTAACAGACACATCAGCTACTTGACAGTACAAGTCAACACACTAACGGACATTTGGAGGGGTAAACTAACAGAGGGACTAACGTGTCCTTATTTTATCATTCTCAAAAATTAAATGATGACTTTTTTTTAAGGACGAAAAGTGTATCCTATATTTTTACGGGGAACTATTTTGAACCTTTAGTCTAACGTATTTTATGTTGAATGAGTCATGAATGAATTTTTATTTTTCAATCTTTATTTTATTTTCATGCCCACGTCCTCTATTTTGAATTGAACGGCTCCCTCGCTCTCACTAACAGTTATGTTGGTATGATTTCGGAGTTCAAAAGTTTTCTTCAAATGTAGGGGTTTGAAAGCAACCACTTGAAGAGAGCAAGTTCTTGCTCTAGCTGGTGCTCGATGTGCCTCTACTTCCTTTACTTCTGTTTTTTTTTTATATGATCTTGTTAACGAGTGTTTTAAGAATATTTTTTAAGGAAAAAATATATATTTTTATGAAAAAATTAAATATACAACATCTTAGAATAATAAATATATCATTTTTTCATACAAACTTACTTTTTTGAAACCTTAACGAATGTCCGTAGCATTCTTCTTTTTATATTTTATCAATGTTCCTAGTCGATTTTAAGTTAAAAAATTGATCCTTTTTTATCATTCTTTGTTTGATTCCTGTTGTGTGTATGAAAAAGATTTTATTGGGAGAAACAAAATATACTTCGATGATCTCTACGCTTCGAAAGGGATTAGTCTCCGGCTATCGACTGAAGGATAACCTTGGTACACAAAAAAAAAGTCAATTGATTTAAACAATATTTTTTATAATTATTTAAATTGGATTGAATTAATTGCATTTTAAAACTCAAAGGATTGTGTTAGTTTTATTAGTGCCTGACTAAAAATTTTTAACTCCGAAATTATATGAACTAAAAAAAAAATCTATTAAAATAAAACAATAAGTAAAAAGAAATAAAAATATAAAAAAGCCTATTTCTCAAGTCTAAAATAATGTTTCATCGGGTATATGAAATATTAGAATTGCTATAAATAAAAATATAAATTCAATAACTAATACAGTATTTTATAATATTAAACTGTTAGAACACAAAAATATATATTAATCTTTTAAAAATTAAATTGAATCTTAAAATTAAAACCGATCTTATTCAACCGGTTTTCAAAAAACTAAATAAGAAGAATTTAAGGGGGTGTGTTGGATTGAGATTTTAAAAGATTATTTTGACATAAAAAAGTCTTGTGGATTTTAATGGATCACGTAGGAATGTAATGACTTATAATTTTTTTTTTTAAAGACTTTTATAATCAAGATTTTTTTGTTTGGATTTTAATGGATTTATCTCATAAAAATTTATAAGATTTGGAAGGATTATATAGATTTATAAGATTTGAAATGAACACGTGGAGAATAAAAACATAATTTATAAATCAGATTCTATTTCTGTAGTGGAGAAGACAACATATTCACATGTTTTTGTTCACATGTTATTGTATTTATATAGTGAGAAAGGAAATTGTGAACTTAAAAAAACAAAATTAATTTATTTTTATAATGTCATAAATATTGTATTCTATACTTTTATTACTTGTTGTTACTGATATATGTTAGTCATCAAGAGTATATAAATTTGATGTGTCATTACCTGCAAATCAATTCTACTCTATACTTAGGTAGTGTTTGACCCAACTTTTTTTTAGGTTTAAAAGCTATTTTAAAGTTAAAGTTAAATATAAGTGTTTTAAGAGCATGTTTGTGACAGTTTATTTTTCTTGGAAAAAAGTTTTTTTCCTAAAAAAAAGTTGTTTTGAAATTATTCTAATATGCTTGACGAATTAACTTAAAGCAAAGAAAAAAATTTATAGAAAAAAGTGGTTTTCAAGAAAGCTAAAAATTTTAAGCTTATTTGAAAAAACTTTTGATTATTCAGAAACCAATCATATTTTCCTATTTTACCCTATATAACTAACTATCAAACAAATATTATTATTCTATACAAACAACTTCATATTTTTTTTTATAATTTACTATATAAAAGTATTTTTTACACCATCCAAACAGAATAGATTATCTTAAAATCGCTTTTTAATAAGTATATCTAAACAAAAACTGATTCTTATTATAATCGATTATTACAATAAATATATAATCGATTATTGAAGTAAATATCTTAAAATTGCTTTATTTGGTAATTTATGTTGGGTTAAACGACAACCATGGAGGAGGGAGGGAGGGTGGAAGAGGGGGAGAAAGGAGAGAGATAGAGGGAGGGAGGAGAAAGAAATGTGAAAGAAATGTGGGGTGTATTGGATTGAGATTTTAAAGGATTTTAAAAAAACTTTTTTATGATAAAAAAGTCTTGAGGTATTCAATTAAGATTCTTAAGTAATCTATATAAGTCTTGTGGTATTCAATCAAGACTATTAAGATTTTTTAAAGAGGGAATCCAAATCTAGTGGTTGTCGTTCCTTTCTCCCCCTCCATGGGTGATGTCCGCGGATAATCTCAACTAATCCTGATATCGTACTGTGGCTCGTCAGGATAGTCAGGTTATCGATAGGACACTCCGTCCACGGGTTGCAAGTCCATGCCATATGGAACCTCCTTACCCAACTCTACCCTCAAGGCCGGGATAATACGCATCGTGGCATTTACCGTCGCGATTCATCGTTTGCTTTCCGCCCAAACTATCATCTCTACGTAATGATGCATGCAATGTTCAACCAACATGCAAACACATGTCCAACCATCTATCATCAACACCATTACATGGCTATCAACTTTGACCGACAAGCATCAAAGATGATTTATCAACATCAAACTTGACCAATAAGCATCAAAAGTGATTTAACCAACAACATCGGTAACAATACGTCGTTACCCATAACATCACATTCTCATTAATTAATCTATTTATTAAGCTTCCATTATTATTCTTTCTCCCCCTCTCCCTTCCTCCTTCCCTCCACCCTCCCTCATTCCTCCATGATTGTCGTTCAACTCAACATAAATTACCAAACAAAGCAATTTGAAGATATTTACTTTAATAATCGATTATATATTTATTGTAATAATCAATTATAATGAGAATCAGTTTTTATTTGGATATACTTGTTAAAAAGTAATTTTAAGATAATATATTATGTTTGAATGGTGTAAAAAAAATACTTTTATGTAGTAAATTGCAACAAAAAAAAAATAGATGAAGTTGTTTGTATAGAATAATAATATTTGTTTGATATTTAGTTATATAGGGTAAAATGGGAAAATATGATTGGTTTCAAAATAATCAAAAGTTTTTTTCAAATAAGCTTAAAAATTTTAGCTTTCTTGAAAATCACTTTTTTCTATAAATTTTTTTCTTTACTTCAAGCTAATTTGTCAAACATATTAGAATAATTTCAAAACAACTTTTTTTTAGGAAAAAAACTTTTTCCAAAAAAAAAAACTGTCGCAAACATGCTTTTAAAACATTTATTTTTAAATTTAACTTTAAAGTAACTTTTAACCCCCAAAAAAAGTTGGGTCAAACACTACCTAAGTATAGATTATAATTGATTTGGAAGTAATGACACATCAAATTTATATACTCTTGATGACTAATATATATCAGTAATAACAAGTAATAAAAGTATAGAATACAGTATTTATGACATTATAAAAATAAAGTAATTTTGTTTTTTTAAGTTCACAATTTCCTTTTTTACTATATAAATACAATAACATGTGAGCAAAAACATGTGAATATGTTGTCTTCTCCACTATAAAATTGAATTTGCTATGTAATGTTGTAATTAGAGTTTGTGTGATTATTCTCTACTTCTGAAATAGAATATGATTTATAAATTATGATTTTATTCTCCACGTGTTCCTTTCAAATCTTATAAATCCATATAATCCTTCCAAATCTTATAAATTCTTATGATATAAATCCATTAAAATCCAAACAATAAAATCTTGATTATAAAAGCCTTTAAAAAAAGTCTTATAAGTCATTATATTCCTACATAATCCATTAACATCCACAAGACTTTTTTATACAAAATAATCTTTTAAAATCCCAATCTAATACACCCCCTAAATGTGTATTGGATTGGGATTTTAAAAGACTATTTTGGTGTAAAAAAGTCTTGTGGATTTTAATGGACTACGTAGAAATGTAATGACTTATAAGATTTTTTTTAACGATTTTTATAATCATGATTTTATTGTTTGGATTTTAATGTTTTTTTTTTATTGTTTGGATGTAATGGATTTTAATTGATTTATATCATAAGAATTTATAAGATTTGAAAGGATTATATAGATTTATAATGTTTAAAAGGAACACATAGTGGAGAATAAAATCATAATTTATAAAATCATAAAAAATTGTTTTGAAATTATTCTAACATGTCCGACAAATTAGCTTGAAGTAAAAAAAAAAATTTTATAGAAAAAAATGGTTTTCAAGAAAGCTAAAGATTTGAAGCTTATTTGAAAAAAACTTTTAGCAATTTTGAAACCAATCATATTTTTCCATTTTATCCTATAACTATCAAACAAATATTATTATTCTATACAAATAACTTCATATATATATATATATATATATATATATATATATATATATATATATATATATATATATTTGTAATTTACTATATAAAAGTAATTTTTTTACACCATCCAATCAAAATAGATTTTTCTTAAAATCGCTTTTGAACAAGTATACTCAAACAAAAACTAATTCTCATTATAATCAATAATTACAATAATCGATTATTGAAATAATCTAATTTCATTGGTATCCCAAAGTAAAGCTAGTTGTTTGGTAATTTAGGTTGGGTTGAAGAGCAACCGTAAGTGGAAAGAGACGGGGGAGTGAGGGAGGGTGGAAGGGTGGAGGGAGGGAGATGGAAGGAGGGAGGAGACAGAAATGTGAAGGCATAAGATGAAGAGAAATAAGGATTGAGAACCCTGAGAAATCTCATTTGTTAGGATAGAACTTTTTGTTACTAAAAAATAACTAAAAAGTCCCACAAAGTCCAACAAAATCCATCTTAGATTACAATCCATCAAAATTAGTAAGTTTGTGAATACCACAAGACTTTTTGTTACGTGTAAAAAGTGATTGAATATCACTAGATTTGGACTCCCTCTTTAAAAAATCCTAATAGTCTTGATTGAATACCATAAGACCTTTTTATCACAAAAAAGTCTTTTAAAATCTCAATCCAATACATCATAGTAAATTCAATTTTAATTTCTGTTTGCAAATAGATTTTTTATTTGATTTTGGTTCGAATTAATTTAAAGGATTTAATTGTGATATATTATCAATATAAAAAATATTTACACTGTCAATCAATCTTTTATTACCACATCCTCAAGAGTGTTTGACTAGTAAAATAAGGATTTAATAATAGGATTTTTCTATCATGTGCAAATGTAAAGAAATCAATATATAGAAAACTTTTATGGAAAATCACATTTTTAACTTTTCAATATATTAAATGTAACATTTTTCAAGAGAGGATTATTATTATTGATTCTTTAACATATGCAAATTTACACATGATAGAAAAACCCTTAATAATAATGCAGGGGTGAGTGTATATGATTGATTGGCCATATCAAAATCTTTACCCTAGACCTTTAAAATAACTACCTTAAAATTCATATGAAAAAACTTTACACTAAACTCCTAAATTAAATATCTTAAAAGTCATATGTCTAGTGATGTACGATTGATTGAAATTTGAAGATTATGTTAAAAAAAAAAATTAAACTCTAATTTGAATACCCGTGTACTTTAACTACTATTTCCAGCTCCACCTCCGTTCACCTAAACGCAGCGAGCATGTTTGTAAAACAAGTGACAATATAACTGATAGTAGTAAGCCAAAACAAACACTAGAATCTCCTTCCTAATAATTAGCCAACAGAATTCATATTCCAGTGTTCATCACAGATAACACCAGTCGCCTTAATCTATCTATAAAAAATACAAAGAGGAGATAAGATCCGTGCCATCATAATGTAGCGCTGAAATAAAGCTGTTTTGATTCAAGGAATAATAGAAGTAAGGTTCGATGACAAGGAGCCCATTTTATAAACAGCTAGGTTATTGCAATACTGCTTAAGCACAATGTACGTCCATAAAGAACAACCACGAAAAATATTTACAATCATAAATTGCAGAATTATTCAGCACAATTGAAAGGAAATAATAGAAGTACCCATCCAGCATACTGTTCCTAATTTCAGTAACACACTTCAGGAGCTTGCCTTCACTCCTACATCCGCATCATAAGCATCTGAGGAAGCTTTACCAAATTCACCCTTATCACCATCTTCTTCCTCAAAGAAATCCTCCCGAACATTCTCGGCTAACATGAGGGCAATCAACCAAAGCAGAGATGAATCAAGTGATAAAAAGGCACCACCTCCAAGGAGACCAGTTTTAGCTGTAGGGCATTCATAGCTAACATCACTATGTACATTGCGTGCCAGGTGAACCTGTTCAGTGATTGTTGGCCATAACAGCATAGTTGCAGCTAATCCTGCAGTAAACCTACCATTTCAAAGAAGAAAAATCATTCAGCTGAAAATGAGAACAATAGATATAAGAAAGTAAAACTGATAGTAGTATTAATCAAAACTATAAATCGGTAAGCTACAATTGAATGCAGCCTTGCATGAAGTACAAGTTAGTACTGAGCATCAACTGCATCTAATTTTGTCTTTCTGGTCCAGAGTACAAGCATTTGTAAAGTTCTTTTCATGGTTGACTACTACCAATACCACTTACTATTCTACTGTTTCCACAAAGTAGATGCATTCTACAAACAGCAACACATGAGTGCTTTGCATTTTCATTAACCAAATGCAGATCCATATTTAAAAAATAAATAAGTATTTCAGATAGTACATTGTACATTGAATGAATCACAACAATCAAAGTAGGCAGAAAAACTATCTACGGCACATGGATGAAGCATGTTAAATGATAACTGATATTGCTCATATAAATTGGATTAGCTACAGCCTTCCATAGTGGATAATAGGATGCAGAATTTTAATCCCAAACAATACAACAAGGATTGAAAAACAAAGGATAAGGAAACAGTACACTTACAATGCAACATTGAAGAACACCGTGAAAGTAGTGTGTTTAAACAGAATCCCTTGCGGAACGGACTTTCCTTTGTAAGGGTAGAACAGAGACAGATAGCCAGCCACGGTGGATGCAATAAGAAACGCTGCTGAAAGATATCCCAACGGAACAGTTGGATCTGTTGGGTACTTGCAGGTGACACCATTCCCATTAGGTACTGGCGTTCCAGCTGCAGGCTGTAACAACGAAAATATTTATCGTTGAATTTATTAGCTCATCTCATATATAAAATGCAACCTAGGCACCAGGTTTTAAGTTGCAGTTTTGTGATAGTCAACCATATCTCGACTGCAGTTGCAGCTGCATCAACCGCAATTTAAAACCATGATAAGCATTATTTTCTCCAAATATATTATTATTTTGCACCCCTCTAACAAGAATATCCTTCTTCTGCGCACCTAAGAAAAAAAAGCAAGAAGAAGAATAATATGATAATTTTCAAATTTCCAAATTTCCAAATTGGACTGATTGCCATAGAGATCCTTATTTCACCAGACTACAAATTTCAAATTACAGACACCAGATGAACGAGATGAAATCCATCCACTATCATGCCTATTTAAACAGATTCCGTATATTAATACTAAGGAATTCACACAAATGGCCACGTTTGGATCATTACCTTCTTGTTTTCAGCAATAACTCCCAAAATGAAAGACACCACGCCAAACATCGACACAATCAAAGCCATTTGTTTCACCGTGGCAGCCATTGTGCCCTGCAAACTGACTAAACTGTTTTCAGAAAGAAATTACGTGCCTGAAGGAGAAAGAGGAGGTGGTGGAGGAGACCTTTGAAATAATTCAAAGGAAGGAATCGGATTCAAGATACCCTGTACCTCTACCTCGCCCTTGTCTATATTGGTCTCCCAGTTTGGTTTATGGGGATACACGCATAAATGAAGACGCTACGAGCGAGGGATTCGGGTGCGTTAACCCTTAATTGGGTTGTAGGGACGAGTGCTGATTCGGCAGAGATACCAAAAGTCAACAAGCCTTTATTTCACCGTCGGATTTGGGAATCATTTTCCATTTTTCTTTTTTTTGGTTACAATCATTTTCCATTTTTCGTTTGCAATGTTTAATGAGGGACATTGAGAATAAAAACAAGATCACATGTATTGGGATGGGAATTTGGTTTCAATTCGTCGTTTATCCATTTTCATTTCCGTTTTTTCGCCAAACATAGTTGTCTCTTTTTTGGTAGCAATCATATTTTACAAGTATTTTTAAATACCTTAAAATATATTCTAAAAATTAAAAATAAAAATAAAATAGATAAATAATATGCAAATTTGATACTAATAATAATTAATTAGCATATTTGAAAATATATTAAAAACTAAAAATTAAAAAAAAAAACTTAATATAAGTAATGTCACGTGGCTCATTGAGGATGGTAGCAGTTGTGAAAGAATATTTGATGTTTCAAGAATAAGTACTCCAATTTAATATATAGCGGTTGATTCTAATAGTGTTATCGGATATGTTGGTGCTCGCCGTAGTTTCGGCTAAATCCGTTACAAGTTATTCCCTTATCAGTCAAAAGAGTTAAAAAATGAATTCTGTTTCTTAACTTGTGAGTTCCTAAACTACTCCAAAGAGTGTTTAGTGTGGAAAAGTGAGAAAGAAAAACTAAGTTTGCTAGAAGAAAAAAACTGGAAGATAAACGTAGAGAAAATAAGTTGTATTGATTTGATTGATGTGTCTAAAACTCGTATGTACGACTCATATTTATAGGCAAAATTGTAAGTTAAACTAAAGCAATCTTTATTGGCCACTAAGTCCTAAAATTCAGCATCGTGTGCATAATGGCTAACAAAAATTACCAACTAACTCGACTAACTACTAACAATTACCCACATCCAACAAAAAAAACCCTATATTCCAGGCCCGTTTTTGTGTTTATCCATTAGCAACTTCTTCCGCACGTTTTCTTCTATCTTTGAAACAACATCACCTTGATATATCAATGCAACAACAACTCTTTATCTACAATCCATTATTTTAGGAGCAAATGATCTCAAGTGTCCAACTGCCTCGAAAACTACTTTTCTTCAAATTTCATCTTCAGTTGTTATTAACACTTCATTATGATTTCACAAGTCCAAGCACAACAACTTAATAAATTATTAACCGATTCTTTAATTGCCTATAGAAAATCTCATTCGATTAGCATCTGATTATCAAGTATCGGCTAACAATTTTACTTGGTTACCCCTCTATCCAACGGCTACCAAATATTAATTGTGTGGAGATAACATTTTCCCCCTTGCATCCTCTATTTGAAGTTTTTAATGAAGATAGAAAGATGCAACTAACTTATCTCGAGCTCCAAAACCCAATCATCATCGATAACTGCACAAACACTCTTCCTTCTGTAACAGCTAGTTTCCTCTTTTCCCTTGATCCATCACAACGGCTTCTTAAACCCACTTATAAAAGCTAGTCGAACCTTCCTTTTAGCCGATTACGAATACTTTCACTTTCATCTTCAACCTTCAACATATTTCCTTATGATCAAGCTCTTCCATTACCACAATGTCTAGCTCAGATTCTCATAACCACGAATATTATTATGGTGACGACGAAGGAATCAATACTTCATCATCTCCTACCCTATCCCTTAGTCACGATTCTTCCTTAGAATCTGAATTACCTTCGACTGTCAATACTTCCACATTTCTCCGTATTCGAGATCACCTTCGTTTGAATTAACTTCGGCTGAATTACCTTCGTTTGCTTTGAGTCCATCCTCCTTGGATCTTGGCGAGGGCAAACTCTTTCTTGACCATATTCTTTATCCCATGCTTTCTCAGCAAGACATTCCCTTGGACCTGGAACTAATATTCAACTTCATTAGTTTTTGCTCCACCTTAATAAACGACTTTATTTTCCCATTCGACATGGCAAGCCCTACACTTCTGGATATAGCTGCTATTACTGGTTTGCCAGTATATGGAGATGTGCTTCCTTCTCTTTATACTTTAGTTGATGCTGATTTAGGATTTAAATTCAACAGACAACACTCTGGGTATTCCAATTTCATTGCGACTCATGCAAAGACCAAAGGAAGTGTATCAGCTGCCGAACATAAAGCATTTCTGCTATATTGGCTATGTAAGTATTTTATCTGCACCAATTCAGTTTAAGTTGTTGCTGAATACTCATATTACATATCTCTCATCACTTCCGAAAGACCATTGGCCTTGGGTCCACTTTTTTTATCTCTATTGTGCAAAGGCCTCTCTTCTTTTGTGGATCGACTGAAAAAGAATGAGAATACAGACAATAACCCTGGTCGTCTATGGTTTCTTCAACTCTGGATTTTCTAGTATTTCCCAGAATTCATCTCTTTCAGATTCAACATGACCACACTCCCTTTAAATCCTGCAATTTTGGCACAACATCTTCAACTAGGTCCTTCTGCCAAGAAATCAACATTTGAAGTGGCATATATCCTGATCACCACTACTTCTCGTCATCCGTCGGAATTCTGCCCTATTTTGCCTAAAAGAATAGGCCCTGACTGGATTTTTGCTGATCTAGAGACCACTCATACCACTGCCTTAGTGTAAGAAATCACTAACGACTAGAGTAGCCTTTAAACAGCTAGGGACCTTCTCTATGGTGTGAAGCCCACCTCTAGGAATAATAAATCATCAACTAAGACCTACAACCCCCAGTGTTTCGCCAGACAATTCGGCTTGCTCCAGAATGTTCCAGCTGCATATGAATCAATAGTTGCGCCTTCTATCAGGCCCACTATCTTGGATGAAGGTGTAGATGAACTAGATTCCACCAAGATCCAGAAGTTGTTGGCTTTTACCTACATCTCTTTTATCCAGCTACCAGGAGAAACATCAACATTTCTCAATTGGTGGTCATATGTATCAGCCAAAGTTTTACCTGACTCTTCGTCTTCAAACCTCACCCGACTGATAGATGAAAAATCAGATGAATCTGATCATCAAGATGCTATCCCAGTAGCACCTTTATCAGCCATAAATCCCATCATCAAGAATTTCACCCAAACTTAAAGGTAAGCCATTATTCGACTCTTTTGTCTTTCTATCCTTTTATTTACATTATAAGTGAACATCGGCTAACCTTCATGCACGCAAATTTGTCATAGATGTGGACTCTCTTCCAGATTCAACTCCTCTATTTGTTGCAAGAAAGAAAACAAGGCAAACAAGCATCATCATAGAAGAACCTACTTCTATTGCTGCTACAGCAAAATCCAAAAAGATTAGCTCGATACCACCAAGTGATCTTATCTCACACATCACCCAATTCACAATGATCATCTCTTAGCTCTATGCATACCAACAATCACATATGCATTGTCATATTATCACACAACATGTTATCATCATATCATCAATGAGACAATAAAGCATATTATCATCATATCATCAAATAAGATAATAAAGCATAATACATACTCACAAACACATCATGGCAAGCATATAAGCATATTACGCATATGAACTTGATCACTACAACATCAACCTATGGTGATAAGCCTACATTGGTACCATTTTACGGTAATTGCCAATGTGGACTTAGGTGTTGTCGGTTACTCAACCACTAATAGGGCTTAGGATCCCCTACGCATATCAATGTATTCTACTCTACTCTTGCTTCCCCGACGAGTGCGATTCTTTCTCCCACCTGACAGTGCACGCTTTCCCGTAAAGCTCCCAAACGCGTCCGCGCTACCGGCACGAACCTCGACACGCTTTCCAACAACGGCCTCGAATCCGTGAAGTTGGATTGCTTCCGAACCCGTGGTCGATTTCCCGATCGATCGATTTGGCAGAAAAACCTGTAAAATCCTCGAGGAAGCTCACATGTAATGACATCGATATGAAAGTATCGAAGCTACAAACCCGAATACGCAACCGGTTTAAAATTTCGATGACCAGAACCACCTTAACTTAAGCTTCAAAGTTTCAAAAATGGCTTCTCAAAGTGAATTTCTTCACTTTTACTTCTGTGGTTCGTAATAAAGAAGAAGAAGGAGCTTAGCACTTTTGTTTTAGTGTTTTACATTACTAGTTAGGCAACCTTAGTGGAAATCTAGGTGGCTTAGGCAATTTTAGTGGAACACAAGTGTCATTAGATGATATGATCTAAGTTTGAATCACCAAAATTGAGGATCTATCCATGAGTTTGTTCTTAGTATTTATGCGATGAACAAAAGAAGAATCGAGGGAAAGAGTTTCTTTTGAACCAAAATCAATAAACGGGAATAACAAGTGAGGATTCACCACAAAGAGTAGCACTCTTTGATAAGAATCAAGCAAGTTCTTCAAAAAGAACTTAAGAGAGAGCACATGGCCTCACTATAGAATACTCACTGTAGTAAATTCTCAATTCATTCAAAAGTTAAAAAAAGATAGGTGTTACATCCCTATTTATAGACTTTTATTCTAAGGGTCCTAAGTAATGCCTACTTCAGCACACAGAGTCTATCTTGCACAACAACACAAGCCCAATACAAAGAAAGCCCAAAATACAAGAAAAATCTCGTCCATAATTTTGTCCTAATCTTGTAGCCCGGTTTTCACAACGATAGAAGCCAAATATGATCTTAACGCTAGAAATACGACTCGTATATAATTCTCTTAGATTTCCAATGCCACCAAGAACTTCTCAATCAGATAACCATAGCTCAAGTAACAGTCGAAACAAGGAAGAAAGGTCATCACCAACAAAAGTGAGTGCTTCAACAATTTCCAAATTGGTTCTTCTTGTTCCATAATTAGCTCAGTTCTTCTTGTCAAAGGTGGCCATCCTAGGTTTACATCATTCCTTCCTCTTCAAAAGAATTTGACCTCGAATTTATAGCTCCAACACCTACACCAAAAAGGCATGTATTAGTTTTATTGAAAGTTGCATTAAGAAAAAGTCCATTTCTATGGAGACTTGATTTCCTTTGAATGGAAAGTCTCTTATTCTTCACGTGCCTACAAACCCACCTCCGAGGTCAGAAACAAGTCTAACGAATCCATCATATGTAACATCCAAATTAGAAAAAAATTCATCATTCATATAAAACTCTTCAATTTGACCAAGGCTAATAAGGGATAAAACAACACACTCAAATCTCAAAGTTTTTTCACAATTATTTAAAACATGTTCATGCAAATCCAGCAAATCATGAGTTAAAACATGTTCTTGCAAACCCAACAAATCATAAAATCTAGGAGTGGTGTGAGTTAAGGATTTCCCCTCCATATTGTTGCCTTTCTTTGTAAATTGGTCCACCACCTCATCAAATTTCTTTGCAAATTGAAACTTCATGTGCAACTTGGCCTCTTCATGAAGGCTAGCCATTTCTTTAGTGAATTCTCCTACATTCAATTTCTTCCCTTTATGACCTAGGGAAGAAATGTAAGACAAATGAACCAAATTGGAAGAATCCCAGCACTTGAATCCACAAGCTAACTTAAAAGAAGGTATTAGAGTAGTAGAATGCCATGACTTACCAAGTGCATTTGAGGTTTTGTTCTCAGCTTTAGGGTTTAACCATTCTCTAGTTGTCTTCAATTCCTCATTTTCCTCTTGCAATCCTTTAGAACCTTGATAGGTCTTGAAAGTCTTCAACTTCGGATTCAAGTTCATGGAAGGTCCACCAAGCTCCTTCAAGTAGTGGGGGACTTATGTGGGATGACCCCACTTACGTAGGATAATCCAATTAGTACATCATTAACTATGACCTAGCGATATTATACGCACTGATTAAAATCGTTAACGCAAATGATGAAACAAAGCACGTATGAAACATATATCAAAGTAAACGCAACAGGATAAACGAAACCGAAAGCATATATACATGCAGTACTAAAATATACATAGTGGACCCATCGATAGGGCTAAGTACATATACAGACGCAACAGGATAAACGAAACCGAAAGCATATATACATGCAGTACTAAAATATATATAGTGGACCCATCGGTAGGGCTAAGTACATATACAGGCATAGGTACATCAGAAACAAAAAATATAACATATACATCTGTGAACACCCAATTTTGTCCGGGCTGGTTTAATTAATTAATAAAATTAACAAAAAATAATAAATATTATTTGCCCAAAAAATGGTAAGTTTTCATAAATTGATCCTCATTAATTTAATTTGATCATAATCAAGATAAGTTGGATTTTGCATTAATCCTAATCTAATTAAATTGATTTGATTGATATTGAAATAAAATTAAAAAACCTAAGAATAGTAAGTTTTCAAAAGGGATTGATCCCAATCAGGCAATCAGATTAATTAATTTAAATAATTTGATTTGATTAAGAATTAAAAAGAAAATAAATTCCATAATGAGAAAAACCTACATGCCAATTATAAAAAGGGATAAAAAATTCTTAAAAGGGGGGGTTTTTTCAGGTTGGAATTTCAAGTCCTTCTTCCTATTACCATAGCCTAAATACCATTGCAGCATCACCATCTTCAACGGCCCATAACTCTTCTTCCACAATTTTGCCTCTTTTCTTTTACCGATAGCAAACAAGGGTACCCTCCCGTTTTGAGATCAACCCCAACTTACAGTAGCACCATCAGAACCCAGTAGTGCAGCCGCCACTCCTCCATGAGTAGCACCTAGCCATCAACACAGCAAGCAGCAGCGTCGTGCCCAGAAGCTTCGTTGTGCACGGTGGTCGTCTTCTCCACCGCCCAATAGCCGCCGCTCGCAGCACTGACCATCACAGAAGCTGCACCGCTGAAGTAGAACACCACTGCGCGTCACCTCCCTGCGTGCATCCCAGCCACGTTGCCGCCGCACGATCCACCGGACACCGCTCATCCCTCCACCGCCGTCGTCTGGTCTGGTCCCGTGAAGCTGCGTGGTGTGGGTAGTTAGTACATAAAATGGATACATACATACAAGGAAAGAACAGGGAGATAAGATATACATCACATCTATAATAGGGATGATACAATACAAAATATATAGCAAACACAATCATCTCTCAATGTCTCGACCTACGGTCGTTCCCTAGCTAGATGTACACATACTCTTTCTATGCATGTCAGCCAGTACTAAACACCCTTCTAAGGACAACATCACGTCCGCTCATTGGACAAGTTGGTTTGCTCCAGTAATCCGTTCCGCTCGACGTGACCCATAAGAGTGCATCACCGCTCAACTGTCCCGGACAGAGAGGGTTATTTGGGCCTCCTCGAAAGATCCATCGGCAACTGGAAAGACTCAGGGTCCAGTCGAGATAGTAGGACGTGCCTAGGACCGCCACGACACGATTGGAGCTACCATACCGGTCTCATGTGGGTACAATAACATCCTAAAAAATAAAATAAATAGAGATTATAATATGAGGATTATTATAAAGTTTTTGGGACGTTTAGAATATATGTTTTAAGCCCTTGAAGTAAATAAAAGTGATTAAAAATAATTACAAGTGGTTAAGAGTGATTTTCTAAGGGAAATTCACTTCCTGGCGCATGAGCACACCTGTGCTCAATATCAGCACGCCCGTGCTTATGTGCGCGCCCTGAATCGTTTGAGTACGCCCTTACTCGGACGAGCACGATCGTGCTAATTGTTAGCACGTCCGTGTCGAAAAATGGACAATTTTGACGTTGATTGGCACAACCGTGCCAATCATAAGCATGCCCTTGCTCTATGTCAGGATGCGTTAAAAATATGTTTAAAAATAGGGAACCAGTGCAACTATATATATATACCATCTTATAACACCCTAGTGCGGCTAGAAACCCTTTTTTGCACCCTAAAACACCTTAGTAACGGCTGTGGAGCATCCTCATGCTTGGGAGATGGGGTGGCAACAAACAATGAGTTTGGAAGGAGAACAACAACAATAACAACAACAACAACCGCAACAACAAGAAGAGGTGGAAGAAGAAGATGAAGAAGAAAGAGAAGGAGAAGGAGAAGGAGATTAAAGGTTGAGGAAGGCGATATCTTGGATTCACTATGGGGTACAGTTGGAGATTCTTGGAGGCCTTCAAGAGGTGAGTGGAAATACTCTTTATTATCCTTCCATGGTGCAAATTGTCTTGGGGTTGGGTTATGCTTTCAAAAATATGTTTTTTGGAAAATAATTTTGTGTTTGGTCAGATCCTTATTTTCTAAATCTGGGGGTTTTCCTTCTAAAGTGTTTCTGCCATGAAGTAAATGTTTATTCTTGAGATTGATGTTATATTATGTATGTTGTATACATGATTTGGTTGATTGACATGCTATATTTGGATTATATGATGATATTGGTGATATTGGCATGATTCAATAATTGTTGAATGTGAATGCTGTTTGCTGCAATATCGCCTACGATAGGGGTATCGAAAGTAACACTGCCAATGAATTAGGGTGTCAAAATATGAAATACCGCCATAATGGGGTATCGAAAGCAATATCGCCACTCGTTGGGGATGTCGAAATGAGTAATACCACGAGTGTATAATGGTTGGTATCGAATTGAGTAATGTTATTGAAGAGAAGGTGACATCGAAATACCTTCATGAGTAAGGTAGGCAATGAGACGCCATTGTTATGCGCAGTTTGAAAGTCATATTACATATGAGGATGTTGAGATTATTTGATATATGAGACTTTGACATGCTTGAATTATGGTGTGTTGATAATGATTGATTATTGTCATTAATAATTTATATTATTATTATTATTATTATTATTATTATTATTATTATTATTATCATCTTATTATACATTATTTTGAAAATAGCGGGTACCATGGACAGTTTTTTCGGTTACCACACCGGTTGAGAGCAATGCCTTTGCGAAATCCTTTTAAACTGTACTTCTGTTCATTGGGATTTTATATCTCATTAACAATATTGTTTTCAGATCCTGAGGACGTCCCTATTGAGGAGCCAGACGTTTTGAATACTATCTCTTTAATTTTAGAGCTTGGTTAATATTGTATGGCATATGTCAGGAGGACCTTTATTATCTTTTAGTTATTTCCTTATGCGAGATGTTATAGACGCCCTGTTTTGAGATTTTGAAACTGATTATGTTATTTCGGTTTTTGAATTAATGTAAACAATTATTTTGGATTATTATTATATTAAGTATTTATTCAACATTTATTTGAGAAAATTTTTATTTACCTTCTTTTATTTAAATTAATTATTTTGGGTTACTAATGTAACGAAGGGCGTTACAGTTTTGGTATCAGAGCAGTTCAATCCTAAATTAGACTGTGGCTATTGGGTTTTTCAAAAAAATCAAAACTTGGGCTCATAGGATGCTTGTTAGAGTTGTAGATGCTGCATACTATGCTTTGGGATATTGAGTTTGGCCAACTCAGTGTTTCATTGGTAGTGAGCAGATTTATGACGACTAATAGGCGAGGGACAAATGATGCATTTGTAGCAACTGTGGATCGTGTGATCATAGATGTGCAAGAGCAGACGGAGACTTTCCGTCACATGAGGGGATATGGGGTGGCAGGATCCCAAGAACCTCAGCATGTGGGGTTACCGCTATTTCGAAGGACGATCCGCCATTTTTCCGGGACAGCTTAAATCCTGTAGAAGCTAGAGAAGCCGAAGAGAAATTATGCTTATAACAAGAGGTTATCATATTGTTTGATTCAGGAGCAACACATTCTTCCATATCTCTTAGTTGTGTCAAAAATCTGGATTTGCCTATTTCTAAATTACCTTTTGAATTGTGTGTTTCTACCCTTGCCAAAGACAAATTGGTTACATCTATTTGCCTGTTTAAAATGTTCCTTGATACACCAAAATTTATTTTATGATTTGATATGTTTACCTATGTCGGGTTGGATGTTATTCTTAGTATGGTTTCGCTATCATCTAATAGTGTTGTCCAAATAGAAATATTTATGTACTTCACAATCAATGTTTGATGATTCTTTTATGTCAAACCATATCGTATTCTTTTCCTTGTCATAAGTTTTTAGTTGACGAAGCTCAATGATACATATTGTTGTTTTCCGTTAAGATGGAGACTGAAAGTGATGTAGCGGCACTACCTGTTGTCTATTAGTTTTTAGATATGTTTCCTAAAGAGGTCTCTACCTTACATCAAATATGGGTGTTGAGTTTAACATAGATTTAGTGTTTAGAAGTGGATCGGTGTCAGTAGCGCCGTATAGAATGACACCCTTAGAGTTAAGCGAGCCTAAGAAACAATTAGAGGAGTAGTTAGAAAATGAGTTTTTACACGTGAATTTGTCTATTATTAAACAAAAAAAAACTTGGAATGTTAAGGTTGATAATTCTTAACATTATATTCTTCAAATATATTTTTATGTAGTTTGATGAATTTGTTTGGTAGATATATATTCCTTGTATTTTAAAAATAAAAATAAAAAAAATAGTTTTACTTTTATTTATCGTTTTGTGTGCATATTCTTCTTGATAGCAAAATTACCAAAGAAAGTCTCGCTTGATTTGAATTCACGCTTTAACTTCCTTTTGCTTCAACGAGTCTTCAATTCATAAATGGAAATATCCTTTTGTGCCAGTGTTTGTTTTTTTTTTTTTTTATGTAAAACCATATTGATTTGGAATTAAAAACTTTCTTATCCTGATCATTTATCTTTTCACAATTTATTCGAAGTTGCTATTGTTTTTATTGTTATTATTTAGAATCTAATTCATTACTATTCGATTATAGGATACATCAAATCCTACTTTATTTATTGTTAAGAAATATGTTTGATTTTGTGATAAGCTTTGAATGCTTCTAAAAAAAAAGAATGATGGGAGTATGAACCTTTATGAGGACCTTAGATAATCAAACAAAGTAACCATTAAGGATAAGTATTTTTGCCTATGGTAGATGACCTTAGATCAGTTGGGTGGAGTGGTGGTTGACTTTAGTAAAGTGAATGCAGAGATAGGATGAGAGAAGCCTAAGACAGTGACATACGTAAGAAGTTTCCTAGGATTGACAGGTTACTACAGGAAGTTTATAGAGGGTTTTTCTAAGCTTGCTTTATCTTTGGCCTAGTTGACTAGGAAGGGAGAATCTTTTGTTTGGGACTAGGAGTGTGAGGATAACTTCCAAGAGCTTAAGAAAAGATTGGTGTTAGCGTCTGTCTTGACCATACCGGACCCTTTAGTAAGTTTCATGGTTTGTTGCGACGTGTCTAAGAATGGTTTAGAGATATGAATCTGAATGTGACCTTGAATGCCTTGAGTTTGAAGTTGAATAGGTTGGGTATCCGTAGTGACCTTAGAGAAGAGACTAGGCGTGAACATCTTTTAGATCAGGAATTGCAATCATTGTTGGGCCAAGAAAATTATGTGTTGTCTACTGAATGGCTAGTGATGTTTAAGAATAGGATCGTTGTTCCTAAGGAGGGGAGTCTTAGAGGGGAAATGTTAGAAGAAACACATAAGAAAAAGTTCACCATGCATCCATCATTAGTGGATGGTAATAAAAACGAACGTTATATTAAAAAAGTTGTACTTATATGCTCATTTTTATTATTATGTTGTATTTTGTATATTTTTTTTAGAGAATTATTTTCCTTGAAATTTCAGATTATTTCTCAAGTGACCAAATATTAATCACAATTAATATACTCCTTGGATTTGTTTCCCATATAGATTACTGGCATGTCAAATTTTAACAAACTTACATTTCTTATCAAAGGCCGAAAAGAAAAAGAATGTTATTTCTTATTTCTATTTGCTTACTCAAAAATCAAAATGAAATTGATTTCTTAGTTCTACTATGGTATTTATTGATAAAGTTTGTTTTGAAAGTCGTATCTGTTCAATGACTGCACAGTTTAATTGCAAGTTAACTAAATCTTATTCTGTTTCTGTTACGAAATTTTGGTTTTAGTAAGACCATCTCTTAATAGAAAATGAAACTATTTTTTTCTTATGAAATTGTCAACTTGGATTAGATAAGACATAGTATGTGGATGTCTCTACTGTTTTACCTTTCCTTCATTGTTTTATTTTATTTGTTTATCTATTTATAAAAATTCCTCTGTGCTGTATGTTAGGTTAATTCAGTTAGTTAAAATTAGTTGGAATAGTGATAACCGAATTGTGTAAGTGTTAATGAGTAGTTTTAGCCAATGTGGGACTAAGACTGCTTTGTATAAATACATGTGATGTGAATAAATAAAAGTGTGTGTGATGTGATTCAGTGATATTGTTTTTGCGATGATTCTACTACTCAACACAAAGCATACAACAAAGCTATATAGACTACTCTTGCCTCCCCGACGTGTGTAACTCTTTCTCCCCACTTGAACAATCATGGTACGAACACCAATGCGATCATGTCTTCCCCAACCTCAATCTCGCAGACCCTCTCCAATGGCAGCTCCAAGACAGCCGCGACCTCAACCTCGCCAATGTACGAAATCACGAGCACGAACTTTGACCTAATCACGAGCACAACATGTAGACAATAATGTTAGCCCCAGGGCAAGCTTAAAGATCAAAGAGAAAAGGTAGAAAATCGAATAACACGAAGAACACTAAGAACATGTGTTAGGGATTCGAGCATACCTTTGACGAATAGAGAAACCGATCGGTCAAAATTGAAGATTTCGAGGTCACGATCTCGACGGTGTTGTCAGAATCACGTCCCGACGCTCCAATCACCTTCAACCTTCAACCTCTCTCTCTAAACCCAACTCTCTTTCTCTCTCTCTAGTTGCAAAGAATCCAGAAAACTCTCCAAGTTTTCGTGGAAAAGTGAAGGAGAGAAAAGAAACTCTTAAACTTGACCAGCTGTCCACGCTTAAGCGTGGAACATCTGCACGCTTGAGTGTTCCTACACTCTAGCATGGGTTCTCTCCACGCTTAAGCGTGGAACCTCGTCCACTCCGCCTTCTCCCTGGCTTGACACGTGTCTCACACGCGTCCAAACTTAGAGCAGCTGGCACAATGAACTCAGCACGCTAAAGCGTGCAAGCTTTCCAAGCCTAAGTGTTGCCACGCTTTAGTGTGAAGTCCTCCCACGCTTGAGTGTTCTGCTCAGCTAAGAAGGGACTTCCAGCCTTCTGATTTCCCCAGTTTCTCGTATTGCATCTTAAGCTCTTCCAACATGATTTAAGCTTGTTCCTAAGCTTCCAACTAGGTATCAAACTAGCACATAAGCATTCACACAACCACACAAACACCCGATCAAGGTTATCCACCTCAATTAGGGTTACGAAAGATGGGATGTTACATTAAGCCTTTAAACATGCTTAATCTTTGTCTCATGCACTAATCAATAAAATGGGGTGTTACATTACCACTCCCTTAAAGAAAATTTCGTCCCCGAAATTTCCCTTTCATACCTGTAAACAAAGTCGGATACTGTTGGCGCATCTGTGCTTCTCGTTCCCATGTTGAGTCTTTGGTTGTTGGGTCCCACTCAACCCTCACCATGGGAATCTTCTTGTCGCGAAGCTCCTTGATCCTTCTATCCACTATCCGAACAGGTAAAGCCTCGTATTCAAGATTCTCTCTTAGCTGGATTGATTCAGGCTCTAACACATGCGATGGATCAGGGTAATACTTCCTAAGCTGAGATACGTGAAAGACGTCATGGAGATTTGACAAATTAGGCGGTAAGGCTATGTGGTAACCTACGGGACCAATTCGGCGAAGAATCTGGAATAGTCCTATGAATCTGGGTGTAAGCTTTCTGGATTGAATTGTCATGCCAACTCTAGTCCTTGGAGTAACTCTCAAAAACACATGATCACCCTCCCGGAACTCTAAAGGTCTCCTCCGTCTTTCAGCATAGCTCTTCTGCCTATCCCTTGCGGTCTTCATCTTTTCCCGGATCAACTTAACTTGTTCTATTCTCTGTTGCACCAACTCAGGACCTAACAATTGATTCTCTCCAGTCTCAAACCAGCACAACGGAGTCTTGCACTTCCTCCCATACAAAGCTTCATACGGCGCCATCCCGATACTTGAGTGGTAATTGTTGTTATAGGTAAACTCAATCAAAAGAAGAAATTCATCCCAATTCCCTGTGTGTTCCAACACACATGCTCTTAGCAGGTCTTCCAATGATTGAATCGTCCGTTCTGACCGACCATCCGTCTGTGGATGATAAGCAGAACTCAACCTTAACTTAGTTCCCAACGCTCCGTTTAAGCTCCTCCAGAACCTCGAAGTAAATCTCGGGTCTCGGTCTGAGATAACACTTGAAGGTACACCATGTAGCTTCACCACCTCCCTGATGTAAATCTGAGTCAACCTCTCTCGAGAATAGTTCTGGTTGATAAGTAAGAAATGAGCACAATTCGTCAACCTATCTATGATGACCCAAATTGCATCATACCTCTTCTGAGTCCTTGGTAACCCAGAGACAAAGTCCATTGCAATACTGTTCCACTTCCACTCTGGGACATCCAGCGATTGCAACAATCCCGCTGGCTTTTGGTGTTCAACCTTCGCCTTTTGACACACCAAGCAGGATAGGACGTAAGCTGCCACTTCCTTCTTCATCCCTAGCCACCAGAACAGCTTCTTCAGATCCTGATACATCTTGGTAGCCCCCGGATGAAAACTCAGCTTGCTCTTGTGTGCTTCCTCTAAAGATCATATACTTGACTTCAATATCTGCAGGCACACAAACCCGATCACCATACTTAACCAAACCGTCAGCACCCCTTCTGAACTTAAAAGTCTCACATTCCTCGATCAGCTGATTAACCTCCTTAAGGTACTCATCCTCAACTTTCCGTCTCCAAAGCAAATTCAGGAAATCGCTAGTAACCTCGATCACCCCAAGATTCATCTTATCCTCGACGATTTCCACATCCAGATTCAGATCCCTAAACTTCTCTAACAATTCAAGCTCTCGTACCATCATTGCATATATGTGTAGGGACTTCTCACTGAGTGCATCCGCTACAACATCGCCTTGCCTGAATGGTATTGCAAATCGAATTCATAGTCCTTTATGAATTCCATCCACCTCCTCTGCCTCATGTTCAACTCCTTCTGGTCGAACAAATACTTCAGGCTCTTATGGTCGCTAAATATGCTGAATTTAGCACCATCAGATAGTATCTCCTTATCTTCAATGCAAACAGTATCGCAGCTAACTCTAGATCGTGAGTTGGGTAGTTCCGTTCATGAACTCTCAACTGTCTGGAGGCATACGCCACCACTCTTCCTTCTTGCATGAGGACACAACCCAATACTTGATATGACACATCACAGTGTACGTCAAAACATCCTAATGGATCTGGCAAAACCAACACCGACAACGTGGTCAACCTCCGCTTCAGCTCTAAGAAACTCTGCTCACAAGCTTCTGACCACTCAAACGTCTTCCCATTTCTCGCCAACTGCATCATGGGTAACACAATTTTAGAGAATCCCTTGATAAACCTTATGTAGTAGCCCGCCAAACCGAAAAAACTGCGAACCTCGCTCATAGACTTCGAGCTTTCCCACTTAACCACCGCTTTAACCTTGGCAGGATCCACTGTGATTCCATCCTTATTGATCACGTGTCCTAGGAACTGCACTTCTTCCATCCAGAACTCACACTTGGATAGATTCGCATATAACTGCCTATCCTTCAGCACCTGCAGTACAACTCGAAGATGCTCTTGATGTTCCTTTTTACTCGAAGAGTAAATAAGGATGTCATCGATAAACACGACAACAAACTTATCTAGGAACGGTCGGAATATCCTATTCATATAGTCCATGAACACGGCCGGAGCATTAGTCACATCGAAAGGCATAACCAAGTACTCGTAGTGCCCATACCGACCTTGAAAAGCAGTCTTCGGTATATCTTCCTTCTTCACCCTGATTTGATGGTAACCAGATCGATCTTTGAAAACACAGTTGCTCCCTTCAACTGATCCATCAAATTTTCTATCCTCGGCATCTGATACTTGTTCTTTATCGTCACTTTGTTCAGCTGATGATAGTCCACGCATAACCTTGAACTTCTGTCCTTCTTCTTAACGAACAGTACTGGCGCTCCCCATGGTGATGTGCTAGGTCTGATGAACTCTTTGCCTAACATCTCATCCAACTGTTTCTTCAACTCCGCCAACTCTACTGGAGACATTCGATAAGGTGCTATTGAAATAGGTCTAGTTCCTGGTACATGTTCTATGGCGAACTCGATCTCCCTCTCCGGCAGCAATCCTGGAACATTATCTGGAAACAACTCTGGGAATTCCCGCACAACAGGCAACGCTCCCACATTCGGAGTTTCCTTCGCTTCCAAGGAGAACAACACCACGTACTCTACAAATCGTACACCCTTCGGAATACCTTCGCCAGCAGGTGTCAATCCAGATAGCTTAGAAAAACAAAGGGTTTTGTTTGCACAGTCCAGTATCACATGGTTGGCTGAAAGCCAATCCATGCCTAGGATAACATCGATCTGTTGCATAGGCAGACAGACCAGGTCAATAAAGAAATGTCTGTTTTCTATTGTGATAGGGCATTTCAAGCATACAAAAAATGTAGTTAAGGAATCACCCGTGGGTGTGGAAACAGTAAGGTCATACGGTAAAAACGAAACTGGTAAACCTAAGTGATCCATGCACTCCAAAGAAATAAACGAGTGGGTAGCCCCCGACTTAAACAACACGGATAAGAGCTTACCTGAAACTAAACACTTACCTTGAATCTGATCCGGGCATCGAGAGGATTCAGCTCCCCTCACGACAAACACTCTCCCCATGGCTTGTGGTCTTGCCGTCTGTCCAGTCACCCCGGTTGGTCTAGCATTCCCATGCCTGCAGTCATTTTCCATGTGTCCCGACTTTCCACAAACATAACAAGTCATAGCTCTCCCGGGCACTTGGGTTCTGTAATCTTGAGCCATGTGTGGCCTCCCACACTTAAAACATCCTTGGAACCCTTGAGTTGCACTCGGTCTCTGACCCCCAGCATCTCCTATTCTCTATACTGGCCTACTGTACGGTCTCTGACTTGACTGAAACCTTCCGCCTCTGCCCCTCTGATTGTTGGGAATGTGTCCTCCGCTTCTTCGAACCAACTCTCTTCTTCTCTCGATGTTCTCTATGGCTGAACACCATCAAACATGTCAGGGAATCTGGTAATCCCCAAAGGTACCATGGCTTTCTAGACCTCATAATTCAATACATCCTCAAATCTGCGGCACATCCATTCCTCATCTGGATACCGCTGGTAGAACTCTGAAAACTTGAGCAGCGCCTTGAACCTTGCTGGGTATTCCCCAATCGTCATGTTGCCTTGCTTTAGACTCTAGAACTTTTGTCCTTTTCCCTCCTGACTATCCTAGGAAAATACTTCTCGAAGAAACACCCCCTGAACAGCTCCCAAGTGACTGGTCTCCTTTCCATCTCAAATAGCCTATGCATTCCTTTCCACCACATCCCTGCCCCTCCAACCAGCATAAAAGAGGCATAGGAGACTTTTTGAGCTTCGTCATAGTGCGTGGCAGCAGAGATCTTCTCCAACTCTTGGACCCACAACTCCGCCCTCTCGGGATTGTAGTCCCCGTTGTACTGAGGAGGTTTCCTTCTCATGAAAGCATCTAACCCAGTGTCCTCATTTCTGACATCTCTGTTGTTGTTGTTGTTGTTGTTGTTGGTTCTCACGAGTTAGCTGGATAAGCTGAGCATTCTGCTGAGTTTGTTGTAACATTGCAGCAGCCATATCCCTCATGTTCCTGAGGGTCTCCAAAGATTCAGCTCTATTCCCAGTATGTGAAGCTGCAGCCTCTTGACCTCCATTCAGTCTGGTCCTACCTTCGCCTCTACCTCGAGCCATTGGTTCCTGATTCAGTAACCGTTAGCTCAGCGGTCAAACATGATAAGCAACATAAATACATATATCTACTTATCATTCATACAAAACATCACAACAATCAATCGCACTCCTTCTACCCTTCTAGACACAGTCGTACTTTCTTGCAGAGACGACAAACTTAGCCAGTTCAACTTCCTAACACCCGCAGTTTTGGTCCCTAACTTCCACAGTCCGGATAGGACCAACTTGCTCTGATACCACAATAATGAGACGACCCCACTCACGTAGGATAATCCCATTAGTCCCCACTTACTTTATTAGCTATGACCTTACGATATTATACACACTTATTAAAACCATTAACGCAAATGATGAGACAAAGCACGTATCAAACATATATCAGAGTAAACGCAACAGGATAAATGAAACCGAAAGCATATATACATGCGGTACTAAAATAAACATAGTGGCCCCGTCAGTAGGGCTAAGTACATATACATGCATAGGTACATCAGAAACCAAAAATATAACATATACATCAAAGACCTCGAACACTCTCAAAACAAAGTCTCAAAACATGAAGCTCGCCAGCATTCCCCATCCCACTCTCAAATACATCAAACATTTCCACACAGTCATAGAGATGCACTGGCTGGCTCCCACCATCAATGGTGAGGATGCCCTAAGCTACCCTGCCCCTCTCCAAGAGTACGCCTATAAACCCTCATAGGCTCATGCTCGGACGAGGAACTCGACACTACAATTTGATGTCTCCGAGTCGCCCTCAGGTACTGCTTTGTACGTCTACGCTGCCCTCTGTAGATGAAGCCTCGCCTACTAGAAACTGCTGAAGGCTGTGGTGCCGCCCACAGGTAGTCCTGCTCTCTCTGCCTCGGTGGGTGCCACATCCGAGGGAAGGGAAGAAACTGGTACCCGCGGTAGGGTCCTATGATGTCCACATACGGTGGCGTTCCGCTCTGGAAGATCAAGCAGACGAGTCCGGTGTACACAGCCAAGAAGGTCGAGGGGTCCACCCCTTATCCCCTCTCATCATGGTAGACGATCTCAATGTCCCCCAGCACCGGCATCCGCGGCGCCCCCGTGATAAACGGGTGAAGTCTCGGGTCCATCCTAGTACTCTGCCAGCTCGTAGTCTGCTCGTAAACCGATTACATACATACAAGGAAAGAACAAGGAGATGAGATATACATCACATCTATAACAGGGATGATGCAATACAGGATATATAGCAATCACAATCATCTCTCAATGTCTCGACCCACAGTCATTCCCTAGCTAGATGTACACATACTCTTTCTATGCATGCCTGTCGGTACTTAACACCCTTCTAAGGGCAACATCATGTCTGCTCATCAGACAAGTTGGTTTGCTCCGGTAATCCGTTCCGCTCGTCGTGACCCATAAGAGTGCATCACCACCCAACTGTCCCAGACAGAGAGGGTTATCTGGGCCTCCTACGAAGATCCACCGGCAACTGGAAAGACTCAAGGTCCAGTTGGGATAGTAGGATGTGCCTAGGACCGCCACGACACAATAGGAGCTACCATTCCGGTCTCATGTGGGTACACTTGTGTCCAGTATATCCCCGAGGTCACACAGACCTTCCCTTTCGTTTTTGGCACCCGCACTCGGTGTACCAACCTCGTATGTCTCATGGCACAAGGCTCGTCACTTGGAATCATATGCATATGCTATGCATGTCATCCATATCTCTTGAGCTGATATTGCAACACTTACAAACTCGATTCTCAACATCACGAGCTCCAAGCTCCGCTTATAACTATCACGAGCTCCAAGCTCCACTTGTAACCATATGAGCTCCAAACTCCCATCATAACCTTATGAGCTCCAAGCTCGAACTATAAACTCGAATCTCGACTATCAGCTCAATGTCCACAACGGGGTCAAAGCCTTAAACATACTAACCCTCCAAGTCTCATGCATACATGCCATTCAAGAGACATACAACAGTTCATTATCATCATGCTAAGTAAAACAGTAAACATAACAACCAGTACGCATACCATACAGTCATCATGCTCCACATATATATTAATTAGCAGATATGCCCATAGCAGAAATGCATACATCATGTCAATCAACACAGGTTTGCTAACGTAGGGTGTCAAACAAAGCGGTGCTAGCCCGAAGTAAGCTAAACCTAGGTTTAGGTACTTCGTTAGGGTTGACCCTCGCGTAGAATTTAGGGTTCCACTACTCAACACAAACCATACAACAAAGCTATATAGACTACTCTTGCCTCTGCAACGTGTGTAACTCTTTCTCCCCACCTGAACAATCGTGGTACGAACACCAACGCGATCACGTCTTCCCAACCTCAAGCTCGCAGACCCTTTCCAATGGTAGCTCCAAGACAGCCACGACCTCAACCTCGCCAACGTGCAAAATCACAAGCACAACACGTAGACAATAATGTTCACCCCAGGGCAAGCTTAAAGATCAAAGAGAAAAGGTAGAAACTCGAATAACTCGAATAACACGAAGAACATGAAGAATGCGTATTAGGGATTCGAGCTTATCGTTGACGAATCGAGAAATCGATCGGTCGAAATTGAAGATTTTGAGGTCACGATCTCGACGGTGTTGTCAGAATCACGTCCCGACTCTCCAATCACCTTTAGCCATCAAATTCTCTCACTAAACCCAACTCTCTCTCTCTAGTTGCAGAGAATCCAGAAAACTCTTTAAGTTTTCGTTCAAAAGTGAAGGAGAGAAAAGAAACTCCTAATTTTGACCAGTTGTCTACGCTTAAGCGTGGAACATCTGCACACTTGAGCGTTCCAACGCTCTAGCATGGGTTCTCTCCATGCTTGAGCGTGGAACCTCATCCACTCCGTCTTCTCCCTGGCCTGACACGTGTCTTACACGCGTCCAAACTCAGAACAGCTGGCACAACGCACTCAGCGTGCTAAAGCGTGCAAGCTTTCCACACTTAAGCATTGCCACACTTGAGTGTTTCTGCTCAGCTGGGAAAGGACTTCCAGCCTACTGACTTCCCGAATTTCTCGTATTGCACCTTAAGCTCTTCCAACATGATTCAAGCCAATTCCTAAGCTTCCAACTAGGTATCAAACTAGCACATAAGCATTCACACAACCACACAAACACACGATCAAGGTTATTGTAACATCCTAAAAAATTAAAATAAATAGAGATTATAATATTTGGATTATTATAGTTTTTAGGAGGTTTAGAATATATGTTTTAAGCCCTTGAAGTAAATAAAAGTGATTAAAAATAATTAAAAGTGGTTAAGAGTGATTTTCTAAGGGAAATTCACTTCCTGGCGCATGAGCATGCCCGTGCTCAATATTAGCATGCCCATGCTCATGTGTGCGCCCTGACTCGTTTGAGTATGTCCTTACTCGGACGAGCACGACTGTGCTAATTGTTAGCACGCACGTGTCGGAAAATGGACAATTTTGACGCTGATTGGGACGGCCGTGCCAACCGCGAACACGCCCGTGCTCTATGTCAGGATGCGTTAAAAATAGGTTTAAAAATAGGGAACCAGTGCAACTATATATATATATATATATATATATATATATATACCATTTTATAGCACCCTAGTGCGGCTAGAAACCCTTTTTGCACCCTAAAGCACCTTAGTAATAGCTATGGAGCATCCTCATGCTTGGGAGATGGTGTGGCAACAAACAATGAGTTTGGAAGGAGAACAACAACAACAACAACAACAACCACAACAAGAAGAGGTAGAAGAAGAAGATGAAGAAGAAGGAGAAGGAGAAGGAGAAAGAGATTCAAGGTTGAGGAAGGCGACATCTAGGATTCGTCATGGGTTACGCTTGGAGATTCTTGGAGGTCTTTAAGAGGTGAGTAGAAATACTCTTTCTCCCCTTCCATGGTGCAAATTGTCTTGCGGTTGGGTTATGCTTTCAAAAATATGTTTTTTGGAAAATAATCCTGTGTTTGGTCAAATCCTGAATTTCTAAATTTGGGGGTTCTCCTTCTAAGGTGTTTCTGCTATGAATTAAATGTTTATTCTTGAGATTGATGTTATATTATGTATGTTGTATACATGATTTGGTTGATTGACATGCTATATTTGGATTATATGATGATATTGGTGATATTGGCGTAATTCAATAACTGTTAAATGTGATGAATGTTGTTTGCTGCAATACCGCCTGTGATAGGGCTATCGAAAGTAACACTGTCAATGAGTGAAATACCGCCATAATGAGGTATCGAAAGTAACATCACTACACGTTGTGATGTCGAAATGAGTAAGTGCACCAGTGTACAATGGTTGGTATCGAAATAGTAATGTCACGAAGAGAAGGTGACATCGAAATACCTTCATGAGTAAGGTAGGCAATGAGACGCCTTTGTTATGTGATGTTTGAAAGTCGTATGACATATGAGGATGTTGAGATTATTTGATATATGAGACTTCGATATGCTTGAATTATGATGTGTTGATGATGAATGATTATTACTGATAATAATTTATTATTATTATTATTATTATTATTATTATTATTATTATTATTATTATTATTATTATTATTATACATTATTTTGAAAATAACGGGTACCATGGATAGTTGTTCCGGTTACTGCAGCGGCTGAGAACAATGCTTTTGCGAAAACCTTTTAAATTGTATTTATGTTCACTGGGATTTTATATCTCATTAGTAATATTGTTTTCAGAGCCTGAGGACGTCCCTGTTGAGCAACCAGACGTTGTGAAGACTATCTCTTTAGTTTTAGAGCTTGATTAGTATTGTAAGGCATATGTCGGGAGGACCCTTTATTATCTTTTAGTTATTTCCTTATGCGAGATGTTATAGACGGTCGGTTTTGAGGCTTTGAAACTTATTATGTTATTTCGGTTTTTGAATTGATGTAAACAATTATTTTGGATTAATATTATATTAAGTATTTATTCAGTATTTATTTAAGAAAAAATTATTTTCCTTGTTTTCTTTAAATTATTAATTTGGGTTACTTATGTAACGAAGGGCGTTACAGTTATCCACCTCAATTAGGGTTATGAAAGATGAGATGTTACATTAAGCCTTTAAACATGCTTAATCTATGTCTTTTACACTAATCAAGAAAACAGGATGTTATATTGTGTCTTTGGATAGTCTAATTCAACTTCAATTGATGCTTTGCATTCCTCCTTTGGAATTTCATTTTAAATTTTCGTAAAAGAGGGTCAAAACAACTTGACAAAAGGTTAGGATTAGCATTAAAACAAGTATCATTGTATAAGAAATTGAAAGTAGGTTGTTTTGCCAAAATTGCTTCGTCCACCTCACTTTCTTTTGTCTCTCCCTCTTTTGTTTTACTTTCTTTTGCATTCTCCCCACTTTCTTTTCTATTCTCAATTTTGATCTCACTTTGTTTTTATTTTTCTCCCTCTTTCTTTTGAATTTTGTCTTCAAAATTGGAACTATTTCTCTTCACACTCTCATTTCCTCTCAAATCTCTTCTCTCTTGATCTCCTTTAGTTTTTAACTCTCTTTTAAACTCCTATTAATCTTAGAAACTTCGATAATATAATTTGGACATTGGCAAGTCGTGTGTCCTCTTCCCGTACACATGTAACAATAAATATCCCTAGTTATAGATTTAGAAGTTTGGGTGGAAGGAACATTGTTGGATGATTTCCTATAAGTACTCTCGGCCTCTTTAAAATGTGAATGAGTCTTCCTTTTGTTTCGTCTTCCAACTTGGCTTTTCATCTTTCTCATAATATTTACTTCTTTTCTCATATTCTCTACTTCTCCTTCCATACTCCTTATCCCCTTTCATAACTTCTATGCCTTCTTTCTTTTTCAAACCTCTTATCCTCCCTCTCATCATCTTTATATCTTCTCTCCTTATCTCTACGCCTCTCTTCTTCATGACTTATTCTATCTTTTTCCCTCAATTTCTTTTCATAACCCTTTTGCATCTTTCGTGTCCAATCACCAACCTTATACTTCTTAAGTGATTTTGCAACACATCCACGCTCATAGTCCAAATCTCTAGAACAAAATCTCATCATATTGCAAAGAAAACAAGTTAGAAGAAAAAGAATAGTGTTAAGGACCTCCCCAACACCTAAGTGTTTACACTCTTAGATTTGCACTCGTGTTTCACTCAAATAGGCTTTTTCCACACAAAATTTGTTTTGCACTCTTGCCTTTTTCCACTCAATTCCTCCCTCAATGTTCTTGGGAAAGAACTTAACCAATTCACAAGATATGCAAGCACTAAAACTTTGTGTCAAATCCAACTAGAAATCAATCAAGAAGTTTAAGAAAGAAAACTACTAAGACAAAACTTAAGAAATTTAAAGACAAGCAAGAAAAGCTAAAGAAGAAAACCACACTCTAAAAGGAAAAAAATAAGAAGACAAAGACTTTAGGATTAGTGGTGATGAATAGAATTTGAGCCAAAGATATGTTCAAAACATCAAGTTAATACCATTTCAAGGCTAAAAAAAATCAACATTAAGCTTGTGGCCTAATTTTAAAATTCTGCAATTTTTTTTAACTTTTTTTTATATTTGCAGAACGGTTCCTTTGCATTTTTCTGTATTTGCATGATTCATTTTAACTTTCTATTTTTGAAAATTGGGACCTATACTTTTTCTTAATGAAACTTAGGCCACACAACTTTCAATAATTACACAAACACTCCAACAGATTTTTAGAATGTCACAAAGATTAAATAGCCTTTTGAAGCATGAACATGAACACTCTTGCCTTGAAAACCAAGAAGTTAGTTTTGGCATAAACTATATCATGATCAATCAATGCCTCTTTGAAGACAACAATGGTATAACTTGAATCCACTTACAAAGATATTTCAATCAAGATGTTGATTAACAATCCAACATCATTTCACGAAATTCATCAAGATCAAAGTGGCTCAAATGCCAAGAAAATGCAGAAAATTGTATGAAGATTCAAGAATATGAAAACATGGATGATGAAGAATTTGGACAAAGTGAGTTTCCAAACATCAAATTGATGCTAGATTTAACAATATCCAAGGTCTAACAACACCCCAAGGGGTTTCTCACTATTGATTTTCCAAAGAAATGTCAAACAACACCCAATTAGAAATTGCATAAATCAAAAGAAATTAAGCTCTAGAAAACTAGCTCTAGATACCACATGATATGATTCAAGTTTGAATCACCAAAATTGAGGATCTATCCATGAGCTTGTTCTTAGTATCTATGCGATGAACAAAAGAAGAATAAGGGGAAAGGAGGTTCTTAGAAACCGAAATCAATAAAGGGGAATGACAAGAAGATAACTAACACAAAATGAAACTAGAAATTAGTCAACTAGATGAATTAAACAAAATAAGAATATGAACTATAAAGTGGCGCGAAACACAAACAAGACACAGGAAAAGAAAAGATGAAAATGGAAGAGGAAGAAGATGAGAAGAAGGTGCCACAATAATCCAATGGATTTGGAAGATTGATAAGCCAAGTGAGGATTCACTACAAAAAATAGCAATATTTGATAAGAATCAAACAAGTTCTTCAACAAGAACTTAAGAGAGAGCACACAACCTCACCTTAGAATACTCAATGGAGTAAATTCTCAATTCATTCAAAAGTTAAAAAAAGATAGGTGTTACAGCCCTATTTATAGACTTTTATTCTAAGGAGGTGACAGTTAACCCTAATCCTCTCCTAAGTAATGCATACTTCAGCATAAGGAGCCTATCTTGCACAACAACACAAGCCTAATACAAAGAAAGCCCAAAATACAAGAAGAATTCCGTCCTAATCTTGTAGCCTAGTTTTCACCATGATAGAAGCTGAATATGATCTTGACGCTAGATATATGACTTGTAGATAATTATCTTAGCTTTCCAATGCCACAAGAACTTCGCAGTCGGATAACCATAGCTCAAGTTACAGCCGAAACAAGGAAGAGAGGTCAACACCAACGAAAATGAGTGCTTCAACAGTTTCCAAATTGGTTCTTCTTGTTCCATAATTGGCTTGGTTCTTCTTGTCAAACCTGGCCATCCTAGGTTTGCATCATTAGGTTAGGGTATTTAGGTGGTAGTGGACTAGGTGTTATGGTCTTAGGTTTTTAGTTGCGTTAGTGGAATTCTAGGTGTCACCTTGGTGTCGCGACACGTGTCACCGCGTGTTGCATCGTCGGCACGTCCGAGTGTTTTCTTCCGTATTTTCCCCGCATAGCCCACTGCCGGAATATTTTCTGTATTATATTTAGGCTATCCCTAAAAGCCTATTGTACTTAAGCCTGACCTAATTTTAATGTTCTAACTCTCAATTAGTTAATCCATTAATTGCTCGATGAGCGCTTTAAAATTCGAGGATGTTACATTACTACCCTCCTTAAATGAAATTTCGTCCTTGAAATTTCACGTACCTTAAATTAGATGAGGATACTGCTATTGCATATTGACTTCTTGTTTCCAAGTTGCGTCTCATGTGACTTCATCTCACACCACTTTAACTAGAGGAATTTGTTTACTGCAGAGCTCCTTAGTCCTTCGAATCGCTATTCTCACTGGTAAGGCTTCTTATTCTAGGTTTTCTCTCAACTGTATAGACTCGGGTTCAATGACATGGGAAGGATCGAGATAATACTTTCGAAGTTGTGACACCGGAAAAACATCATGAAGGTTGGACTGATTTGGAGGTAAAGCAACATATAAGCTACTGGACCAATTCGACAAAGAATTTGAAATGGTCTAATAAACCTTGGAGTAAACTTCCTAGACTTGATAGCCCTGCCAATACCTGTTATAGGTGTAACTATCAGAAAGACGTAGTCCCTCTTGGAATTCTATAGGCATTCTTCTTTTGTCACCGTAGCTCTTTTGCCTGTCCTGAGCCGCTTTCATCTTTAATCTGGCCCTAACACTTGACTTTCTCCCATCTCAAAACAGCACAGCGTTGTTCGACACTTTCTCCCATACAGAGCTTCAAACGGTGCCATACCTATACTTGTATGGAAACTGTTGTTGTATGTAAATTCAATCAGAGGTAAGAACTCGTCCCAACTTCCCATATGCTCGAGTACACAGGCTCTCAATAAGTCCTCCAATGATTGGATTGTCCGCTCAGACTGACCATCTGTCCGGGGATGGTAAGCTGAACTTAACCTCAGTTGGTTCCCAGTGCGCTGTGCAGCTGCTTCTAGAACTTTGATGTGAACCTCGGGCCTCTATCTGATATGATACTTGTGGGTATGAGACATCCTCGCGAATATCCCATTAGTCCTATACATGATTAACTATACCTTAATCGTATTATAACGTTAGCGCGTTATTCAGGAAGTGTAGCAAAAGAAAACGGTAAACATACAAGACGCATACGGAAAGGTAAATCGATCAGAGTAAAATGCAGATAAAATAACTATATACATAAAGATGCATAAACTGCAGCGCCATTAGTAGGGCACTGATATACTGTACATATACATACCTCGGAGTTAGTTTGTCCATGAAACCGAACTGCTCGCCGTGACCAATAAGAGTGCATCCCCCTTTCGAGCCCGGAACTGGAGTGTCTTGGTTGCCTTGGAACGTTAGCCTGGAACATGGAACAACTCAGGTATTAGTCGGGCAAACTGGACTGGATCGGGCATCATGGCACGAGAGGAGCAACCCCATCTGTCACTGTAGATTATTCTCGAGACTGAAAACATCCCCAAGGCCACACACTGACTGCCCCTTCCGCTTTCCTCACCTGCACTCAGGTACAACTAACCTCGCATGACATTGGCAACCCATACTACCGTCATACGGCCCCACCACTTAGCCTCTATGATATGTGTAGCAAACAACCTGAACGAGATGATACCGGATCCTCACGCCTAACACTCAGCAATATCCAACACGATGCCACACATCAACACGGCCACCGCCAAGACGCCATGCGTCCACGTGCCACAACTCCAACTAAACCAATACAGCACAACACATTAACAGAACCATTCACGGTATCAACACGATCACACTAGGCTCACAGCTCCTCAATAGCACCACACAAGCATATAGTCATAGCACAACAACATATGCAACAACAACAACAACAACCACATAACAGGCATAACATATCAATAAGCCAACTACACACGTAGGCATGTAGACAGGTAGCAATTATCACAATCATCAACATAGCAGTCATACAACACATTTCATCCTCGGTCAACAGTTATCTAACCTAGGGTGATAGCCCAAAGTAAGCTAAACCTAGGGTTTAGGTACTTTGTCGGGGCTCAACCTCTAGTAGGTTTAGGGTTTCCCTACACATAGCAATATCAACAACTACGTTACTCTTGTCTTCTCGATGACAACAGTACTCTTTCTCCCCACCTGAATTGTTGGCACAAACTCTGATATGACCACCGGATCACCAACACGCAGCCACCACCACTTTGGACAGCCACCAACAGCTCCAAGAACAGCCTCCTAGCCATGACCTTGAGCTCACCAAATGCCTTGAACGTGGCCTCGAACTTAGCCCTAATCACGGGAATAACACGTATGCAATAGTGTTAACCCTAAGGCAATCTCAAAGCTAAGGAGAAAAGGTAGAACTCGAAGAAACACGAAGAACGCGTGTTACAAATTCGAGTTTATCTTAAACGAATTGAGAAATCGTTCCGTTAAAATTTAAGATTTCGTCATCATGATCACAACGGAGTTGTCAAATTCTCGTTCCGACACCTCGATCGCCTCCAAATCAAGCTTTCTCACTCTCATACCTCTATTTGTCTCACTAGAACTCAGGAACTCTTTGAAACTTAAACAAATTTTCGTTCAAGAATGAGGAAGAAGGAGAAACTCTCTAAACTTGAGCTGTTGTCCAAGATATAGCGTGGGAAACCAACACACTTTAGCGTGCCCATGCTTGGGCATGGGGTTCATCCACGCTTGAGCGTGAAGCCTCGTCCACTCCGCCTTCTCCCTAGCCTGACACGTGGCTCATGTGTCTTTTACGCGTCAAGACTCACACTAGCCGACAAACGCACTCAACACGCATGAGCGTGCAACATGCCAATGTCCAAACGTTGGCACGCTTGAGCGTGCACTCTTCCCACGCTTGAATGTGCGGTTCAGCTGGGAAGAGCCTTCCAGACTTCTGACTTCCCCAGTTTCTAGTGTTACACCTTAGGCACTTCCAACAGTATTCAAGCCTATACGTAAGCTTACAACTAAGCCTTAAACTATCACCCAATCAATCATACAATCAACCAAAGCTCTAATCAAGATTAACCAACTCGATTAGAGTTGCCGAATTTCGAAATGTTACAGGGTACTCCATGGTACCTCACTATTTCCCTTATATAGATCTGAGTCCGCTTCTCCAATGTATAACTTTCACCGATAGGCAAGAAATGGGCACATTTCGTTAGCCTATCAATGATTTCACACATTGCATTATGCCTCTTGTAACGCAATTCGTTATGAGACGACCCGCCGTCCCATCAGTAGAACCTAAGATATTAACTAATCTTAATCACATAATAAACGTTAGCGCGCCTTATTAATACGAAGCGAAGCGAAAAATTTAGCGCGGAAGCAAAACGATTTACGGCACGCTATGCCTCAGAGTACACAGCTTTAAATATAAAGAAATATATCACATATATCATTGCCCCATCAGTAGGGCTACAGTATAAAGTAGTACATACAGATTATATTAGTACAAACCAAAATAAAAGTACGAAAGATAGGCCGAGAGATAGCTCTCCTGCTAACCACGATCATTGCCCGTCCTCTCGAGGCTAGGGTCCGTGGCATGTCCTCCGGCGTCAGGCTCGTACGGAATGCCGTCCAGTTCCTCAGCAGCTGATTCCTCTTCAATATCTTCCCATTTAATAAAGTAACACATATAGAAAATAAAGGGAGATAAGATAATTCATCAATATGGGAGAGGGGCATCAGTACAGCATATATATATATACATCACACAACACAGATAACATATACAACACAACATCACCCATCTCTTAAGTCACCCATCACAATCATCTCAAACATCATTCTCTCAAATAAGCCTATAAGTGGGATACTAGTCCCTATGTATATGTTGACTTCATATGCATGTCGGCCGATACATCACGTTCCCAATTGGACATCCCCGTCGGGATTACATCACATCATATCACACATCCCGCCTCGAGATTTTAAGTAACGTCCCCAATTGGACATCCCCTTTTGGGACCAAATGCTGTGGTATGAAATGATATGAAAATGCAACAAAAATCCATCGCAGGTTGATATCGGAACCTCACACCTAAACACTCATCCACGATCACGACACATCGCATCACATCAACATCAACATCAACATCACATCACATCACCATCAACATCACATCAGCATCGGCATCACGACGCCTTGCGTCTACAAGCCACAGCTCCACGGTCGGGACCACAACGATATCAGCCCGAACAACATCATCACTCACCATTCTCTCATCAACACTCAACCACCAGTCAAACCACAATAACATTACAACCGTAATTCACTCCAAGACAGATATCATCATAAAGATCGAATAGCAGCAAATCACACATGTAGTTCAACACAATAGATAAACAGATAATCAATTGAATAAATCAACACAGCAACCTCGATCAATCACATCATTTATAATATCAACTTAGTGGTGATAGCCCAAAAGTACCCACACCTAGGGTCCAGGCACTTTATCCAGGGCTTAACCTCTAGTAGGATTTAAGGGTTCCCCTACACAGATATATATACTCTATACTAAGCTTGCCTTCCCGACGATATTCGTTCTTTCTCCCCACCTTAGTGATTTCCTCGTGCACCTCCGGCTACGACTCCGCAGCTGTCAGTCGGGTGCATTGTCGAATGTTCGAGTCCTGTCCGATTCTATACAACAAAACACATTCAGAAATCAATACAGTTAAATCAAAAACTCCCTAATTCCTTAGGATTAGTTACTGCCCCTATTTAATTAATTAGGCTAGGGATGTCTAAAAATTCCTAACTTGTGGATCAATGATCCTTAGGTATCCATAAACATAATCAATGAAGGCATTAGCTCAAAAAGTAAAGATTTCTCCTACTGCACTACCCCTAGGGTTCGGCCCTATTGAATGAAAAATATGAAAAATAGCTAGGGAGCTCCAAAAATTCTCATTTCTTGGATAACACCCTAACTAAATGTGATGACCCTAGATGTCAATTCAAAACATCAAAAACCAACCAAAAACCCTACCCTACACTATAAAGGGGTTTCAGCCCCTCTATGGTTAAATACCCTAGAGAGATTTCTTGGCTCTAAGATCTTGGACCATACAAGTATATCATGAACCTAGGCCATAGAAACTGGTTTGGTATCAAAATGATTTTTCTATAATTTTTCATTGAATTTTGAAAGTTTGGGGTTAAAAACTCTAACATTTCTAACCATAGAAATTAAAGGAGAATAAAGAGAGATTGAGAGAGATAGAGATGACAAGCTACCTCCTATGATGATCTCCTTCAAGTTTTGTGAAGATTGCTTCACAAAATCTCAAGGTTTAAAGCTCCAAAAATGAGCTTCAATAGTGAGAAATTGAAGAAAAGAGAGAAAGAAGAGAAAGAAAAGGAGATGGGGGTTTTGGGGCTGGTCCTAGTCGAAGGTGAGAGTAAGTGAGGATGTGAGTGAATTAGATATTTCTTAAGAAAACTTAAGAGTTAAGTTATGGTAAAAAGTGATAAAAGGTAATTTGTAAAAACTAAGCAAGGGCAATTTGGTCAATTCATTTCCCAACATTTTGAAAAATCCTCATGACACTGATAGCAGTCCCCAAATAATTTAACATAGCCCTGATATGAAAATTATTGACTCAAGGTTCTCGAAAAATCCTAAGACAGCTCGAATCGTTTTCCAGATCGATTTTCGGCCTGAATATAAAATATTATTTATATTTTTGGACGTCAGGACACATTTTATCAAATAGGTAGAGGATTGAATTCTAAGACTACTGGTTCTGACCATTAGTCAAAATGTGGTCTTGATAGTAGAAAAACACTATCATCCGAGAAACATAGATCGGGCTTCGTTTGAGTTTTCGGCCCAAAACTTAACTATAGCCTCCTACGATGGCGTAGAGTGTGACTATGGCCACAGAATAATTTATTAACTTTTCTAGACCCTCATATAAAATACAATTACTTAATTACTGATTAATTAAAAGATTAAGAAAGTCAAGGTGTTACACGTTACATTAGTAACCTAAAATAATAATTTAAATAAAACAAGGAAAATAAAAATTTTCTTAAATAAATACAGAATAAATACTTAATATAATAATAATCTAAAATAATTGTTTACATCAATTCAAAAACCACAATAAAATAATATGTTTCAAAACCTCAAATCCGGGTGTCTATAACATCTCGCATAAGAAAATAACTAAAAGATAATAAAGATCTTTCTGGCTTATGCCACACAATACTAACCAAGCTCTAAAACTAAAGAAATAGTCTTCAAGCGTCTGGCTGCTCAGCAGGGACGTCTTCAGGCTCTGAAAACAATACTACTAATGAGATATAAAATCCCAGTGAACAGAAATATAGTTTAAAAGGTTTTCGCAAAAGCGTTGTTCTCAGCCTGTGTGGTAACCGGAAAAATTGTCCATGGTACCCGCCATTTTCAAAATAATGTATAATAATAATAATAATAATAATAATAATAATAATAATAATAATAATAATATAAATTATTATTGGCAATAATCAATCATCATCAATACATCGTAATTCAAGTATGACAAAATCTCGTATATCAAATAATCTCAACATCCTCATATGTCATATGACTTTCAAATTGCACATAACAATGGCGTCTCATTGCCTACCGTACTCATAAAGGTATTTCGAAGTCACCTTCTCTTCAATGACATTATTTCGATACCAACCATTGTACACTGGTGGTATTACTCATTTCGATATCCCAACGTGTGGCGATGTTGCTTTCGATACCCCATTATGCGCTATTTCATATTTCGACACCTCAATTCATTGGTAGTGTTACTTTCGATACCCCTATCATAAGCAGTATTGTAGCAAACAACATTCATCACATTTGACAGTCATTGAATCATGCCAATATCACCAATATCATCATATAATCCAAATACAGCATGTCAATCAACCAAATCAGGTATACAACATACATTATACAATATCAATCTCAAGAATAAACATTTAATTCATAGCAAAAACACCTCAGAAGGAAAACCCCCAAATTTAGAAAATCAGGATTTGACCAAAGACAAGATTATTTTCCAAAAAACATATTTTTGAAAGCATAACCCAACCCCAAGACAATTTGCACCATGGAAGGGTGAGAAAGAGTATTTCTACTCACCTCTTGAAAACCTCCAAGAATCTCCTAGCGTACCCCATGGCGAATCCTAGATGTTCCTCCACCTTGAATCTCCTCCTTCTCCTTCTCCTTCTTCTTCATCTTCTTCTTCTACCTCTTCTTGTTGTTGTGGTTGTTGTTGTTGTTGTTCTCCTTCCAAACTCATTGTTTGTTACCACCCCATCTCCCAAGCATGAGAATGCTTCACAGCCGTTACTAAGGTGTTTTAGGGTGCAAAAAGGGTTTCTAGCCGCACTAGGGTGTTATACGATGGTATATATATATAATGTTGCACTGGTTCCCTATTTTTAAACCTATTTTTAATGCATTCTGACATAGAGCACGGGCATGCTCACGATTCGTACGGCCGTGCCAATCAGCGTCAAAGTTTGCATAATTTCTGACATGGGTGTGCTATTAGTTAGCACGGTGCGGCTCAGGCCGTGCTCTATTGGCACTGGAGTGCCGAATATGAGCATGGGTGTGCCGAACATGAGCATGGGTGTGCCAAACAGCGTCAAATATTGTCCATTTTTTGACACGGGCGTGCTAACAATTAGCACGACCGTGCTGGTTCGAGTAAGGGCGTACTCAAACCAGTCAAGGCGCACACATGAGCACGGGCGTGCTGATATTGAGCATGGGCGTGCTTACGCGCCAGAAAGTGAATTTCCCTTTGAAAATCACTCTTAACCACTTTTAATTATTTTTAATCACTTTTATTTACTTCAAGGGCTTAAAACATGTATTCTTAACCTCCCAAAAACTCTATAATAATCCTCATATTATAATCTCTATTTATTTTATTTTTTTAGGATGTTACATTTCTCCTTTCCTTTAAGATTTTCGTCCCTGAAATTAACCTCATACATGCTCGTCCAAAACTTTACATATGCACAAAGCAAAACGTTTAAAGTATCTTGACTTATAAGATTTGGATATAGCGCATGATATCCTCCTCAAGTCCCCAAGTAGATTTTTCAGGAGTTAATTCTTCCCAAACCACCTTCACCAAAGGGATTCACTTGTTCCGCAGAGTCTTTGTGCTCTTGTCGATGATATGACTAGGCCTGAGCTTAAAGATTAAGTTATGCTTCAATTGTATTGACTCAGGATCCATCACATATGAAACATCTGGTACGTACTTCTGGAGCTTAGAAATATGGAAGACGTCATGAAGATTGATATCGACATTGAAAAAGCCAATTGGTAAACAATAGGCCCAACTACACTTTTTTAGAATTTGAAAATGACCTAAGAACAAGGAATTGGCTTTCTGACTGACATTGACCTTCCCATCCCAAACTTAGGAATGACTCTTAGGAATGCATGTTCCCCTTCCCCAAATTCTAAAGGCTTTCTTTTCTATTCGGCACAACACCCTTTTCCTAATCTGCACAGTGCACATCTTTCCCCTCTAAATCCTAACTATGGTCTCTTGGATTAAATCCGGTCCTAGCAAGATCTACTCACCTTCTACTTACTAACATAAAGGGGACCTACCTATCCTAATCACACCATCAATATACATATAGTCATTGACTATTTCACCACATATTAAGTGTACAATTCATGACACCTTAAATATAAATATAATTTTAAAGAAAATCAATGATAACATTTACAGACTAAAATCATGCACTTAAGCGTTTGTTTCTATCCATCATACTAAAATCATAATATCTTCACTTGCATTCCATCATTATAAGCATTCTCAGAAAATATTCATAACAAACAATTTACAAAAGAAATTAAAGTGAAGTTTTATACCTTTCATACGTAGATCTTATAGTCCCTTATATTCCACACCAAAACTATTATATTGTTTATAGTGTTGGAACCAAGAAGCACTCACACTCACACTCACACAATACAATACACTCACAGTAAGAATCAAGAAAGAAAGAAGATAGATTGTAGGTAGAATGAAGATGAAGTATATAGAGAGAATCATTGCAAAAACAATATCACTGAATCACATCACACATACTTTTATTTATTCACATCACAAGTATTTATACAAAGCAGTCTTAGTCCCACATTGGCTAAAACTACTCACTAACATTTACACAATTTGGTTATCACTGTTGCAACTAACTGAATTAACAAACTAACATACAACATAGAGGAATTTTTTATAAATAGATAAACAAATAAAATAAAACAAAGAAGGAAAGGAAAAACAGTAGAGACATCCACATACTAAGTCTTATCTAGTCCAAGTTGATAATTTCATAAGAAAAGAAATAGTTTCATATTCTATTAAGAGATAGTCTTACTAAAAACAAAATTTGGTAACAAAAACAGAATAAGATTTAGTTAACTTGCAATTAAACTATGCAGTCATTGAGCAGATATGACTTTCAAAACAAACTTTATCAATAAATACCATAGTAGAACTAAGAAATCAATTTCATTTTGAGTTTTGAGTAAGCAAATACAATTAAGAAATAACATTCTTTTTCTTTTCGGTCTTTGATAAGAAATGTAAGTTTGTTAAGATTTGACATGTCAGCAATCTATATGGGAAACAAATCCAAAGAGTATATTAATTGCGATTAGTATTTGGTCAGTTGAGAAACAATCTGAAATTTCAAGGAAAATAATTCTCAAAAAATATACAAAAAAATACAACATAATAATAAGGTTTGAGCATATAAGTACAACTTCTTTAATATAACATTCATTTTTATTACCATCCATTAATAACTTTCTTATGGTTTTGTTACATCTTGGTTATTTATGAATGTATGATTAACTTTCCTTTATGTGCTTCTCCTGACACCCTTTCCCGAGGCTCCCCACCTTAGGAACAACGATCTTATTACTATTTGGACAACATTATTAGACAATAGCGAAACCATACTAAGAACGATATTTAACCCAACGTAGGTAAACATATCAGATCATAGGATAAATTTTGGTGTATCAAAGAACATTTCAAATAGGCAATAGACGTAACCAATTTATCTTTGGCAGGGGTAGAATCACATAAGTCAAAAGTTATTTGGAATTAGGCAACTCCAAATTTTTAACACAAGTAAGAGACATGAAATAATGAGTTGCTCCTGAATCAATCGATATGATAACCTCTTGTTATAAGCACAATTCCTCTTCGGCTTCTAGCTTCTGCAGGATTTGAGCTGTCCCGGAAAGATAGCGGATCGTCCTCCGAAAAACAGTAGCCCCACATATTGAGGTTCTTGGGATGCTATCACCCTATATCCCCTCATAGGACAGAGAGTCTCCGTCTGCTCCTGCACATCTATGGTCACACGATCCATAGCTGTTACAAGCGCATCATTCGTCCCTCGCCTATTAGTAATCATAAATCATAAATCTGCTCACTACTAATGAAACATTGAGTTGGCCATGCTCAATATCCCAAAGCATAGCATGCAGCAACTACAACTCTAACAAGCGTCCTATGCGCCCAAGTTTTCATTTTTGAAAAACCCAATAACCACAGTCCAATTTAGGATTTAACTGCTTTGATACCAAAAATGTAACGTTCTTCTTTACATTAGTAACCCAAAATAATAATTTAAATAAAACTAGAAAAATAAAAAATTTCTTAAATAAATACTGAATAAATACTTAATATAATAATAATCTAAAATAATTGTTTACATCAATTCAAAAACCGCAATATAATAATAAGTTTCAAAACCTCGAAACCGGATGTCTATAACATCCCGCATAAGAAAATAACTAAAAGATAATAAAGATCCTTCTGGCATATGCCATACAATACTAACCAAGCTCTAAAACTAAAGAGATAATATGCAAACATCTGGCTGCTCAACAAAGACGTCCTCAGACTCTGAAGACAATACTACTAATGGGATATAAAATCCCAGTGAACATAAATACAGTTTAAAAGGTTTTCGCAAAAGCATTGTTCTCAGCAGGTGCGGTAACCGGAAAAACTGTCCATGGTACCCTTCATTTTCACAATAATGTATAATAAAATAATAATAATAATATAAATTATTATTGCCAATAATCAGTCATCATCAATACATCATAATTCAAGTATGACAAAATCTCATATATAAAATAATCTCAACATCCTCGTATGTCATATGACTTTCAAATTGCATATAACAATGATGTCTCATTGCCTACCTTACTCATGAAGGTATTTCGATGTCACATTTTCTTCAGTGACATTACTCATTTTGATACCAACCATTATACACTGGTGGTATTACTCATTTCGACATCCCAACGTGTGGCGATGTTGCTTTCGATACCCCATTATGGCGGTATTTCATATTTCGACATCCCAATTCATTGGCAGCGTTACTTTCGATACCCCTATCATAGGTGGTATTGCAGCAAACAACATTCATCACATTTAACAGTCATTGAATAATGCCAATATCATCATATAATCCAAATAGCATGTCAACCAACCAAATCATGTATACAACATACATTATATAACATCAATATCAAGAATAAACATTTAATTCATAGCAGAAACACCTTAGAAGGAAAACCCCCAAATTTAGAAAATCAGGATTTGACCAAGCACATGATTATTTTCCAAAAAAAACATATTTTTGAAAGCATAACCCAATCCCAAGACAATTTGCACCATGGAATGGTGAGAAAGAGTATTTCTACTCACCTCTTGAAGACATCCAAGAATCTCCAAGCGTACTCCATGGCGAATCCTAGATGTCGCATTCCTCAACCTTGAATCTCCTTCTCCTTCTCCTTGTTCTTCATCTTCTTCTTCTACCTCTTCTTGTTGTTGTGGTTGTTGTTGTTGTTGTTGTTCTCCTTCCAAACTCCTTGTTTGTTGCCACCCCATCTCCCAAGCATAAGGATGATCCACAACCCTTACTAAGGTGTTTTAGGGTGCAAAAAAGGTTTCTAGATGCACTAGAGTGTTATAAGATGGTATATATATAGTGTTGTAATGGCTCCCTATTTTTAAACCTATTTTTAACGCATCCTGATATAGAGCACGAGCGTGCTCATGATTGGCATGGCCGTGCCAATTAGCGTTAAATTTGCATAATTTTCGACACGGACGTGCTATTTGTTAGCACGGCGCGTTCAGACAGCGTCAAATATTATCCATTTTTCGACACGGGCGTGCTAACAATTTGCACGACCGTGCTTGTCCAAGTAAGGGCGTACTCAAACGAGTCAGGGCGCGCACATGAGCACAGGCGTCCTAATATTGAGCACGTGCGTGCTAACGCGCCCGGAAGTGAATTTCCTTTAGAAAATCAGTCTTAACCACTTTTAATTATTTTTAATCACTTTTATTTACTTCAAGGGCTTAAAACATATATTCTAAACCTCCCAAAAACTCTATAATAATCCTCATATTATAATCTCTATTTATTTTATTTTTTTAGGATGTTACACCTCTTGTGGGTCTTTAGTAACCCGGTCACAAAATCTATCGCAATTCCATCCTATTTCCACTCAGGGATATCCAACAATTGTAGTAATCCTCCAAGCTTCTCGTGTTCAATCTTAGCTTTCTGGCATACTAAGCAAGATAACACATACTCTGCAACTTCCTTCTTCATTCCTGGCCACTAGAATATCCTCTTCAAATCTTGGTACATCTTTGTGGCACCTGGATGGAAACTTAACTTACTTTTGTGTGCTTCTTCCAAGATCATACGCCGGATCTCCATATTGTCTGGTATACAGATTCTATCCTTGAGCATAATGATTCCATCTATAACCATCTTAAGCTTCGAAGTCCATTGTTTGGGAATTAACTCCTTCATCTTATGAAGATACCGGTACACCGCTTGTTTCTCCTTAACTGTTTTTAGAAAATCACTAGTTATAGTGAGTCTTCCAAGACACATCCTATCTTTTAACCATTCCGCTCCAAGTTCAAATCTCTGAACTACTCTACCAATTCTACCTCTTTGACCATTATGGCAGATACATGCAGAGATTTTCTACTTAGAGCATCCTCTACTACATTAGACTTCCCTGGATGGTAATGCAGCTCGAACTCATAGTCCTTGATGAATTCCATCCATCTCCCTTGTCTCATGTTTAGCTCCTTCTATCTCAGGCTTTTATGGTCACTATAGACGCTAAACTTATCCTTATAGAGATAATGTCTCGAAATCTTCAGAGCGAACACTATAGCTGCTAACTCCAAGTCATGAGTCAGATAGTTCCTTTCATGAATCCTTAACTGCCTTGAAACGTAAGCTACAACTCTCCCTTCTTGCATGAGCACACATCCCAGAACTTGATACCATGCATCGCAGTACACCTAGAACTGTGCCAAAGGGTCTGGTAACACCAACCCTAGTGATGTAGTCAACCTGTTCTTCAACTCCTGGAAACTGGCTTCACATTCCGCTGTCCACTCGGACGACTTGCCTTTCCCCGTCAACTGCATCATAGGTTACGCGATCTTCGAGAATCCTTTTATCAACCTTTTATAATACCCAGCCAATCCGAGAAAACTCCTCACTTCGCTTACCGTTTTCGGACTTTCCCACTGAACTACTACTTCTACCTTTGCCGGATCCACTGATATACCGTCTCTGTTGATCACATGCCCCAGAAACTGCACCTCTTCTATCCAGAACTCACACTTGGACAACTTTGCATATAACCATCTGTTCTTCAGCACTTGAAGCACAATCCGAAGATGTTCCTCGTGTTCCTTCCAGTTAGTTAAGTAGATAAGGATGTCATCAACGAAAACGACAACAAACTTATCCGGGAACGATCGGAAAATCCTGTTCATATAGTCCATAAACACTGCTGGAGCATTTGTTATGCCGAAGGGCATAACTAGATACTCGTAAATTCCATACCGAGTCTTGAACGCCGTCTTTGGTATATCCTCCTTCTTAAATCGAATTTGATGATAGCCATATCGCACGTCAATCTTGGAGAATATGGCCGCTCCCTTTAATTGATCCATCAGGCCGTCTATCCTTGGTAAAGGATACTTGTTCTTGATAGTCACCTTGTTTAGTTGTCGGTAGTCGTCACACAACCTTGCACTCCCATATTTCTTCTTAACGAACAGAACGGGTGCTCCCTGTGGTGAAATACTTGGCCTGATGAATTCTTTTCCCAGTATATCATCTAGCTGCTTTTTCAGCTCCGCTAACTCTGCCGAAGACATTACGTATGGTGCTATTGAGATTGGTCTCGTTCCAGGCACTAGGTCTATTGCAAACCCAATTTCTCTTTCAGGTGGCAACCCTGGAATATCATCTGGAAATACCTCAGGAAGTTCTCTTACCACAGGCAAAGAACTTGTTTCAAGGTCCTCTTTCACTTTAATGGAGAACAATATCACATATTTATGAGATTTATCACCTTCCTTAGGATTTTCACTATTGGTAGGTATCAAACTAGGTTGCTCAGGGAATACTAAAGTCTTCCTAGCACAGTCTAACATTATATGGTTGGCTGAGAGCCAATCCATTTCTAGGGTAACGCCTAATTGTTGCATAGGCAAACAAACTAGATTAACAAGGAAATCCCTATTTTCTACAACAATTGGGTATTTCAAGCACACAGACATGATAGTCAAGAAATCATTCAAAGGAGTAGAAACAGTCAGATTATAGGGAAGTAATGATACAGGCAACTTCAAATGATTCACGCATTCTAAAGACACGAACGAATGGGTGGCTCCTGAGTCAAACAATACCGACAAAATTTTACCTGACACCAAGCACATACCTTGGATGAGATGAAAGGATCGAGAAGACTCAACCCCTCTCACAATAAACACCCTTCCAGTAGCTTGCGGTCTTGCCGCTTGCGATCCCACTACTTGCAGCCTAGCTACTGTTCCACGATTTCCAGCAACGGGTTGCTGCTGTTGAGCTCGCTGTCTGCAGTCACTGGCAAATGGCCCATCTTGCCACAGTGGAAACACTGCATTGTTGGGGTAAGCCCTAGTGGCCAATGTATTTTGAATAGATAATCATTTGTATCATGACTTTGATCATATATTTGATATATGTATAAGGCATTTATTTATTATGTTATATTTGATGATCATATTTATAGCATAATAAAGTCCTTAGAATAGGTAGTTCATTTAATGGAACGTTAAGTATGACTTGACCGTGAGATGCCATTAAGTTATAGAGCACTATTCTTAAATATCCATAGTCAAAGTATTATTATTAATAAGGACAGTAATAATACATTGAGACTATTATGTGAGTGTACTGATGACCATATCTCACGGGTTATAGATATAAGATATCAAGTCTTCACATAAGTATAAATATTAGTGGAATATTTATATTGGAGTGACCCGCTATGAGAACGCTGCATAATAGTTATGTAAGTGTCATAAGCGATTCTCATGGTGACCATAGCGAAGTAGTCCTTCGACTTGAAGTCACTACAATTCCTAACATATGTAGTTGTAGGCTTTAATACTATTAAATGTTGTCTGTAATAGGACAACTATAAAGATAGTTATTGGGCCTGCAATGAAACATGTTGAGGAATGTGAGTGATGTAGATAATATTCGTCCCTCCTACATAATAGGAGTAATGTCTATAGGCCTCTTGGTGGTATGTGACGTAGAAATGCATGGTCGTGCTAAGGTGGGACAATATGAGATATTGAGCCCACATGATCGTACGTCAATTACTAGATCAAGAAATAAATACTTGAACTTATCAAGGATGACACATTTATGCCTTGTGTTCAATTTAGACATTGAGATGAAAGGACGCTGCCTTCACATTATATATGGTTACAATATGGTTTTAATTGTATCACCAATGTTCTAATTAATTTGGTAGCAATGATGTATTACTAGATACCGCTCATTGTTTATAATATTAATTGATTATTAATATGATTAATAATAATTAATATTATTGCCAATTAATTGAGAACCTATAGGATCACATGCATAGAGCAAATGTTCAGAGAATTAGTTTAATTGATTAATTAAATATGATTTAATTAATAATTAAATGGGGATAAATTTAATAGATTAATTAAATCAGATTTAATTAACAATTAGAAATTGGGTCTATAGCGTACGGTAGCCCAAGTGGGTTAGCTTAAGTGAGTTGTACACCCTTGACATGCGCGCCCACTTTTCTCTCTCTGTGTGTCGTGCCTCTCCCAATCCTGATAGCTAGCACTATGCTCTCTCTGACTTTGTTTTGCTCGCGTGGACTGAGTGGAGGTATTGCTACTTTGCAATACTGGTGATAGAGAAGCCTTTTCTTATGGGGGTTATGGCTGGACAGTTATCGTAATCTTGCGATCCGAGATTCGTTAATCGTTGGATCGGGCTGCAATTTGGATAGCTGGTTCCGGACATGTGGTTATACATCTTCACCGTTCAGTTCTGCGATACGAGGGCTGGAGCAAAAGTTATGGGCATCGCAAGTATCAGCGTTTTTGGCTAACCGGTGTCGTTGGCGCGCTCACAATTTTTGCGATAAAGCTAGGCTTCAAGAGGTAAACTCAATATCCTTGTGATTCATATGCAATATATGGTCCTTTAGTAAAGGGGTTTTCCGCTCAAAGGTTTTTATAAATTGTTTTTAAAAATTATCCTTCTTGAAACCCCAATAGTGGTATCAGAGCATTTGGTCGTAGTTTGCCATGTATCCTAGGATTTTTGGCCATTGTATGATAACATGTTTATTGCTTTTAAATATGATTTGTATGTTTAAAAGCATGTTTGTATGATTTGTTTGTGATATATATCTCTTTGAACATGTTTTGTGTGCTTGGTTGTGCTCCTGACATAAACAAGGATTCGCTTCTAGAATCTTACTACGCCATTTGCCACGGCCGTGCTACAGCACGGCCGTGCACATTTGAGTTAGCGCTAGTGAACGCGTAGCACGACCGTGCGCTGTTTGGCATGACCGTGCCACTTTTGAACAACATCAGCGAGTTTTCAGCACGGTCGTGCACCGTTTGGGACGGGCCGTGCTGATGGACAGAATGTGATTTTGTCCCCTTTTGCATATTTATAAATTGTTTATTAAATGTGCGGTATATGGTTATGGCCCTAGTTTTGGTGTTTAATTTTATTTGGTAAATACGGCCTGCGTGTCGTGACATTTACTTTATTTATTTTATTTTAAATTTTGTAAATTGTTCGGATTGACATCAAGGCAACACCAGATCATGGCGCCAGTGGGAGAAACTTTGGAAGTTTGCTCCAGGGTTGAAGATTTTTATAATTAGTTTTAATTATTGCACATTAGGAGGCCAAAATCATAATACCTTTTATATGTCTTGTATGTTTATGTATGTGATGCATGAAATGTATGAGATGTATGATTTAAATTTAGAATTTAAATTGTTTGGTAGCATGTATGTCATTGTATGCTTAATATGTTTTGAATGTATGTAAGCTAGTATGCCATGTATGCTATGAGAGACGTTTATATGATAAACAAGCCGGTGTCACTTAATTAGTAAATTCCCTCAATAAATTAAGTTATTAAATGCCTCCTGATGCATGGCACTCGTCAAGGCCAGAATCATTTAAGTGTGGATCATGCTACAGCTGAGCACCTTAATATGTTCCGATGAGATGCGAAAGGTGAAATAATCTACAGCCAACCATTAGGTTGAACTTAACTAAGTGTATTCAATAGGATTGAAATGGCTTAGAGGCATGGGGTTGGTCATTAATCCATATGATGGATTAGAATAAGGAGTTATTCACCCAATGGATCCAAGAATTACATTGAATGAAATTGGAAAGGAGTTTCCTACCTAAATAGCTGAGTTCTGGGCGATCGATCAGCCACGCCTGACTCAGAACGAGGTGAAATATGGATCTTGGTCCCACTGAAAAATCTTTCAACGGGATTTTCCGAGTCAATGATAAGGGTCATTGATTTGAGTAAAATAATGGGAGCGTATTTAATAAAAGGCCTATTAAATATGTTTTAATCATAATACTTAGATTCTGTATGTTTCTGTATTAAATAACCATGGCTACAAACACAACTATAATTTTATTGTTGCGATACATCCTTGAGAAGGATGAGTTATCTAGAATTAATTTTCTGGATTGGTACAAATTTTGAGAATTGTCCTCAAGTACGAGAAAAAGAATTGTATGTTCTCAAGCAACTAATTTTCAACCAATTTGTTGCTAATATCATAAAGATCGAAAGGGATGCTTAATAAAAGCATCAAGTCGATGCCATTGGTGTACGACGTCTCATGCTTGCAATCATAGAGACGTGTGATATGATCACACACCTTACGATACTCTAACAAGAGCTAGCAAGGCATAAGAGGTACTAGAAAGAGTATAAAGACAAGAAAGGAGGTATGACTTCCTGTTCAGGCATATTTGTTATAAAAGTCAACATATCTACTCCAACATTATGGGTATTGGATACCGCATATGGATCTCACATAAATGTGAATGATCAAAGGGAGTAGGACATTGACTAAAAGGTATAGGTCAACCCTAAGAGTGAAAATGAAGCAAAGGTTGCTACATTAACTATAGGAGTTTGAATTTACCATTAGGCAAAGGTCTACCCTATGAGTGGAGATGAAGCAAAAGTTGCTACATTGACTATAGGAGTTTGAATTTACCATTAGGTAAAGTTCTACTCTATGAGTGGAAATGGAGCAAAAGTTGCTACATTAACTATAAGAGTTTGAATTTGCCTTATGGGCACTAATGGAAGTAAATAACTATTATTTTATTCCAGTTGATAATAGAAACATCATTTCGATATCTTGTATAGACAAGAAAGAATTTCAAGTTGCAATAAATGGACAATTGTTGTTCCATTTATTCAACTGATGTCTCCTATGCTTGTATTCATATGAGATATGGACTTTGTGTCCTTGATCTCGATATGCCCATCTATAACATAAATGCGAATAAGGTCAAACCAAGTGATTTGGACCCTCTATGTCTTTAGCAATATCTTTAGACCATATATGGACTCTTGGACTCATCCAATTATGAATTGTTTGAGGTTTGTGGATCTTCCTTGTTTGGAAAGATGACTAAGCTCCATTCACTAGTAAGGTGGAAGGGCTGGTAATCTTTTGGCATGATACATTGTCATGTATGAGGGCCTCTAAACAAGTTTGCTAGAAGACAAGTTTCTATACTTCGTCTCGTTTATTGACTGCTTCAGTAAAGATGGATTTGTGAATGACACAAGTCAGAAATCATTGAAATGTTCAAAGAATTCAAGAACGAAGTGGAGAACTAATTTTGGAAAAGTATTAAGATCATGCGATCAGATCGTGGTGGTAAGTACTTAAGCCAACTGTTTGATGACAATCTGAAGGAGTGTGAGATTATATCTCAACTCACTCCTCCTGGAACACTATAATAGAATGGTGTGTCCAAGAGAAGAAATCTCACATTGTTGGACATGGTACGATCTATGATGAGTCAATCAGACTTCTCTGACTCTTTCAGGGGATATGCTTTAGATACAACAGCTTTCACACCTAACCGTGTTCCATCTAAGACAGTTGAAAGACATCATATGAGATATGGACTGATATGCAACCAAGTGTATCTTTCATTAAGATTTGAGATGTCAAGTTTATTGCAACGTTTGGTTTCAAATAAGCTTAGACCCAACTGTGACAAATGTATCTTTGTGGGATATCCTAAAGAAGCAAACAGACACTATTTCTACAACACCTCCGAGGACAAAATGTTTGTCGCTAGGACTGGAATGTTCTTTGAGAAGGAACACATCTCCAAGGGAGACAGTGGGAGGAATGTGGAACTTGGATAAATCCAAGCACCACAGAGTACTGACCCGCCTGCAATGGAACAAGAACCGGTTCCATAAGATGTTGTGGTCGAACCACTAGTTCAAGTAACACAAAACTCGCGTAAGTTAAGCAGGACATGTCATCAACTTGAGAGATATGGAATACTCCTAACTCAAGAAGGTGGTGAACCCCTCATGGATCATGATGAGCCTGGGACTTACCAGGAGGCCGTCATTGGCCTAGATTCTGAGAAGTGGCTAGGAGCCATGGGATCCGAAGTAGAATCCATGTACATCAATTGGGTATAGACCTTGGTTGAGTCACTTGAAAGGGGTAAAACCCATAAGGTGCAAGGGGGTCTTCAACAAGAAGACTAACATGGATGGGAAGGTGAATACCTTCAAGGCATGACTGATTGCGAAAGGTTTCAAGCAAATTCATAGTATGACTATGATGAGACCTTTTGTCCATTTGCATTGATTCAGATCCCACTTGCTATTGCTTCATAGTATGACTATGAGATCTGGCAAATGAATGTCAAAACAGCATTCCTTGACAGGAATCTTCTTGAGGATATATACATGATACAACCTGAGAGTTTTCTCTATTCAGAGAATGCTGGAAAGGTTTTGCAAGTTTCAAACATCCATTTATGGATTAAAGCTAACTTCCAAAAGTTGGAATCTTCGTTTTGATGTAAACTGTAAGACAATTTGGATTCATCAAGAACGAGGATAGACCTTGTGTGTACAAGAAGGTTAGTGGGAGCATAATTATTTCTCGTATTGTATGTATATGACATACTACTTATGGAAACAATATTCCTACACCATAAAATGTGAAAACATGGTTAAGGAATTATTTTTCAATGAAGGACTTAGGCAAAACGTCCTATGTATTAGGAATCAGGATCAATGGAGATAGATCGCTGAAATTGTTAGGCCTTAGTCAAAGGTACATAAATTGACAAAGTGCTTGGGCGCTTTAAATGTGCATGATCCCAAAAGGGTATCTTACATGACACGTGGCGTATACCTGTCCAAGGGACAGTCCCTGTTACATCAGATGTAGAGGGAACGCATGAATAAGATTCTATATGCTTCGGGAATTGAATCTGTTATGCATGCCATGATATGTGCTCGAACAAATGTCTCGTATGCTTCGAGCATGATGAGAAGGTACCAATCCAATCCCAGTGAAGGTCACTGGACCGAAGTCAAGAATATCCTTAAGTACATGAGAAGAACTAAGGATTCATTCTTTATCTGAAATGGTGAGGAATAGCTCATTGTAATGGGTTACACTGATACTAGCTTCCAAACCGATAAGGATAACTTTAGATCGTAGTCTGGTTTTGTGTTTTGCCTTAATGGTGGCACTGTCAGCTTGAAAAGGTTCCAAGCGTGAGATAGTTGCTGATTTTATAACAGAGGTCGAGTGTATAGTTGTCTTAAATAAAGATTTAGAGGCTGTTTGGATTAGAAAGCTCATTTATGAACTAATCGAAGTTCCTGGCTTTGCGAACTCCATTGATCTTGTTGCGATGATGATGGAGTAATCGCCTACGCTAAAGAAACTTGATCTCACCAGTGATCCAAACATATACTTAGGTGTTTCCATCTCATTCGATAGATGATCAGAGGAGATGTGAAGATGTACAGAATGACAACACTAAACAATCCACTATTGGAGTCTCTTGCTCAGTGGTAGCATGACACTCACACTAGACCGATGGGTGTTATATTGATGCTTGATTGGCTCTAGTGCTAGTGGGAGATTGTTGGGATAAGCCCTAATGGCCAATCTATTTTGAATAGATAATCGTTTGTATCATGACTTTGATCATATATTTGATATATGTATAAGGCATTTATTTATTATGTTATATTTGATGATCATATTTATAGCATAATAAAGTCCTTAGAATAGGTAGTTCATTTAATGGAATGTAAAGTATAACTTGACCGCGAGATGCCATTAAATTATAGAACACTATTCTTAAATATCCATAGTCAAAGTATTATTATTAATAAAGACAATAATAATACATTGAGACTATTATGTGAGTGTATTGATGACCACATCTCACGGGTCATAGATATAAGATATCAAGTCTTCACATAGGTATAAATATTAGTGGAATATTTATACTGGAGTGACCCGCTATGAGAACGCTGCATAATAGTTATGTAAGTGTCATAAGCGATTCTCATGGTGACCACAGTGAAATAGTCCTTCGACTTGAAGTCACTACGATTCCTAACATATGTAGTTGTAGGTTTTAATACTATTAAACGTTGTTTGTAACAGGACAACCATAAAGATAGTTATTGGGTCTGCAATGAAACATGTTGAGGAATGTAAGTGATATAGATAGGATTCGTCGCACCTACATAACAGGAGTAATGTCTATAGGCCTCTTGGTGGTATGCGACGTAGAGATGCATGACCATGCTAAGATGGGACAATATGAGATATTGAGCCCACATGATCGTACGCCAATTACTAGATCAAGAAACAAATAATTGAACTTCACAGGGATGACACATTTATGCCTTGTGTTCAATTAAGACATTGAGACGAAAGTACGTTGACTTCACATTGTATATGGTTACAATATGGTTTTAACTGTATCACCAATATTTTAATTAATTGGGTAGTAATGATGTACTGCTAAATACCGCTCATTGTTTATAATATTAATTGATTATTAATATGATTAATAATAATTAATATTATTGCCAATTAATTAAGAACCTATAGGGTCACACATATAGAGCAAATGTTCAGAGAATTAGTTTAATTGATTAATTAAATATGATTTAATTAGTAATAAAAGGAGGAGAAGTTTAATTGATTAATTAAATCAGATTTAATTAATAATTAGAAATTGGGCCTGTAGCGTACCGTAGCCCAAATGGTTAGGTTAAGTAAGCGACAGCTATTAGTAAGCTGTACACGTCACTTACGCCAGACACATCACAGAACACTCATAACGGCCGCTGTACGCCCTTGACATGCGCGCCCACTTTTCTCTCTCTTTATGTGTCGTGCCTCTCCTAATCCTGATATCTAACACTACGCTATCTATGACGTCGGTTTGCTCGCGTGGACTGAGTAGAGGTATTGCTACTTTGCAATACTGGTGATAGAGAAGCATTTTCTTACGGTGGTTATGGCTGGACAGTTATCTTAATCTCTCGATCCGAGATTCGTTAACCATTGGATCGGGCTGAAATTTGGATAGCTGATTCGTGACATGTGGTTCTACATCTTCACCGTTCAGTTTGGCGATACGAGGCCTGGAACGAAAGTGTTGGGCCTCTCAAGTATCAACGTTTTTGGCTAATCGGTGTCGTTGGCGCGCTCACAATGTTCGCGGTAAAGCTATGCTTCAAGAGGTAAACACAATATCCTTGTGATTCATGTGCAATAGGTGGTCCTTTAGTAAAGGGGTATTTCCGCTCAAGGGGTTTTATAAATTGTTTTTAAAAGTTATCCCTCTTAAAATCCCAACATGCATGTCCCCACTCACTATACAGTCCCTAATCAGACGTGGACCTTTATATCTAAAGTATCCTTGCAGACTTACTTGCACCGCTCCTTCGATTCCAGTTCCGCTCGTCCCAGCTGGACGATCATAGGGTCTCCTTCCAAATTGAGGCCTATTCCTTTGACTTCTTCCCTTCTGATTGCTCCTCATAGGTCATCCACTGCGTTAATGTTGTTGCTGTGACTTTCTTTTTCTGTTAATGTTCTCAATCACAGAACATCTTTCTAACATCTTTGGAAACCTCGAGATGTTCAAGGGTGTTATCATCCGCTGTAGCTTATGTATCCAGAACTCAGCACCCTCCGAATCGAAGTCACTAGTAAAGTGTGGTGGATTCCCTTTCAAAAAAGTTGTCCGCCTAACATCTTCTGTTTAAACATCGTTCCTTTGATTCTGTCTCAATTGCTGCTGCTTGGTCATTTGTAGTAATTAGGCATTTTGTTATGTCTATTGTAGCATAACAGTCGCCAACTCCCTAACTGTTCTCAGAGTCTCAGTGGATTCCTCTCCACCACCCGTGTGGGAAGTCTTTCCATGTCCATTTCTTGGTTCCGCCATTCCCTCAGTGGCCCTTCCGCCATGTCCTCTACCTTGAGCTCCTCTACCACGTCCTCGAGCCATTTAATTTCTTGTAAAAGAAATTGTTAGCTCCCATTTACAAAAATCTATGGCTCACATTTATAAGGCATACAATACTACATAAACTTATATACGGATTATCTGCTTTACAAATGTACGAAACAATTATCTCTCAAGATAACTCGCATAACTAACACTCTAATCAACCTCTAAACATAGGCGGCACCTGATATGATCTAGCAAAGATCATGAAGTTTTTTGTATCTTTCTTTGAATTTGAATCTAGAAAATCTAACTAGCAATTGAAAACAATGAAGAACATCATACAATCTGTGTGTCATGCGTCTCCCAATCCTGATAGCTAGCATTACGCTATCTCGGACGTTGGTTTGCTCGTGTGGATTGAGTAGAGGTATTGCCACTTTGCAATACTGGTGATAGAGAAGCCTTTTCTTATGGTGGTTATGGTTGGACAGTTATCGTAATCTCGTGATCCGAGATTCGTTAACCGTTGGATTGGGCTGAAATTTCGATAGCTGGTTCGTGACATGTGGTTCTACATCTTCACCGTTCAGGTTTACGATACGAGGCCTGGAACGAAAGTTATAGGCATCGCAAGTGTCAGCTTTTTTGGCTAATCGGTGTCGTTGGAGCGCTCACAATGTTCGCGGTAAAGCTACATTTCAAGAGGTAAGCACAATATCCTTGTGATTCATGTGCAATATGTGGTCCTTTAGTAAAGGGGTTTTTCCTCTCACGAGGTTCTTATAAATTGTTTTTCAAAATTATCCCTCTTGAAACCCCAACAAGCATGTCCCCACTCACTATACAGTCTTTAATTAGATGTGGACCTCTATATCTAAAGCATCCTTGCAGACTTAGTTGCACCGCTCCTTCGATTCCTGTTCCGCTCGTCCCAGCTGGACGATCATAGGGTCTCCTACCAAATTGAGGCCTATTCCTTTGACTTTTTCCCTTCTGATTGCTCCTCATAGGTCCTCCACTGCGTTAATGTTGTTGCTGTGACTTTCTTTTTCTGTTACTGTTCTCAATCACAGAACATCTTTCTAACATCTCTGGAAACCTCGAGATGTTCAAGGGCGTTATCATCCGCTGTAGCTCATGTATCCACAACTCAGCACCCTCCGAATCGAAGTCACTAATAAAGTGTGGTGGATTCCCTATCAGAGAAGTTGTCAGCCTAACATCTTCAATTTAAACATCGTTCCTTTGATTCTGTCTCAATTGCTGCTGCTTGGTCATTTGTAGTAATTAGGCATTTTGTTATGTCTATTGTAGCATAGCAGTCGCCAACTCCCTAACTGTTCTCAGAGTCTCAGTGGATTCCTCTCCACCACCCGTGTGGGAAGTCTCTCCAATTCCATTTCTCGGTTCCGCCATTCGCTTAGTGGCCCTTCCGTCATGTCCTTTACCTTGAGCTCCTCTACCACGTCCTCGTGCCATTTAATTTCTTGTAAAAGAAATTATTAGCTCCCATTTACAAAAATCTATGGCTCACATTTATGAGGCATACAGTACTACATAAACATATATACGGATTATATGCTTTACAAATGTACGAAACAATTATGTCTCAAGATAACTCGCATATCGAACACTCTAACTAACCTCTAAACATAGGCGGCACCTGATATGATGTAACATAGATCATGAAGTTTTTAGTATCTTTCTTTGAATTTGAATCTAGAAAAACTAACTAGCAATTGAAAACAATAAAGAACATTATACAATCTGTGTGTTGTGCCTCTCCCAATCCTGATAGCTAGCACTACGCTATCTCTGACGTTGGTTTGCTGGCGTGGGCTAAGTAGAGATATTGCTACTTTGCAATACTGGTGATAGAGATGCCTTTTCTTATGGTGGTTATGGCTAGACAGTTATTGTAATCTCGCGATCTGAGATTTGTTAACTGATGGATCGGGCTGAAATTTGGACAGCTGGTTCGTGACATGTGGTTCGACATCTTCACCGTTCAGTTTTGCGATACGAGGCCGGGAACAAAAGTTATGGGCATTGCAAGTATCAGTGTTTTTGACTAACCGGTGTCGTTGGCACGCTCACAATGTTCGCAGTAAAGCTACGCTTCAATAGGTAAACACAATATCCCTGTGATTTATGTGCAATACGTGGTCTTTTAGTAAAGGGGTATTTCCGTTTAAGAGGTTTTTATAAATTGGTTTTAAAAATTATCCCTCTTGAAACTCCAACATGCATGTCCCCCTCACTATATAGTCCTTAATCAGACGTGGACCTTTATATCTAAAGCATCCTTGTAGACTTACTTGCACCGCTGCTTTGATTCCTCTTCCGCTCGTCCCAGCTGGACGATCATAAGGTCTCTTTCCAAATTGAGGCCTATTCCTTTGACTTCTTCCCTTCTGATTGCTCCTCATAGGTCCTCCACCGCGTTAATGTTGTTGCTGTGACTTTCCTTTTCTGTTAATGTTCTCAATCACAGAACATCTTTCTATCATCTCTGGAAACCTCGAGATGTTCAAGGGCGTTATCATCAGCCGTAGCTCATGTATCCAGAACTCAACACCCTCCGAATCGAAGTCACTAGTAAAGTGTGGTGGATTCCCTTTTAGAAAAGTTGTCAGCCTAACATCTTCTGTTTAAACATCGTTCCTTTAATTCTGTCTCTATTGCTCCTGCTTGGTCATTTGTAGTAATTAGGCATTTTGTTATGTCTATTGTAGCATAGTAGTCGCCAACTCCCTTACTGTTCTCAGAGTCTCAGTGGATTCTTCTCCACCACCCGTGTGGGAAGTCTCTCCATGTCCATTTCTCGGTTCCGCCATTCCCTCAGTGGCCCTTCCGCCATGTCCTCTACCTTGAGCTCCTCTACGACGTCCTCGAGCCATTTAATTTCTTGTAAAAGAAATTATTAGATCCCATTTACAAAAATCATTGGCTCACATTTATAAGGCATACAATACTACATAAACATATATACGGATTATATGCTGTACAAATGTACGAACAATTATCTCTCAAGATAACTCGCATATCGAACACTCTAACGAACCTCTAAACATAGGCGGCACCTGATATGATCTAGTATAGATCATGAAGTTTTTAGTATCTTTCTTTGAATTTGAATCTAGAAAAACTAACTAGCAATGGAAAACAATAAAGAACTTCATACAATCTGTGACATGCGCATCCTCTTTTCTCTCTCTGTGTGTCGTGCCTCTCCAAATCCTGATAGCTAGCACCACACTATCTATTACGTTGGTTTGCTCATGTGGACTGAGTAGAGGTAATGCTACTTTGCAATACTGGTGATAGAGAAGCCTTTTCTAAAGGTGGTTATGGATGGACAATTATCTTAATCTCACGATCCGAGATTCGTTAACCATTGGATCGGGCTGAAATTTGGATAGCTGGTTCGTGACATGTGGTTCTACATCTTCACCGTTCAGTTTGGCGATACGAGGCCTGGAACAAAAGTAATGGGCCTCTCAAGTATCAGCGTTTTTGGCTAACCGGTGTCGTTGGCGCGCTCACAATGTTCGCGGTAAAGCTATGCTTCAAGAGGTAAACACAATATCCTTGTGATTCATGTGCAATACATGGTCCTTTAGTAAAGGGGTTTTTCCTCTCAAGAGGTTTTTAGAAATTGTTTTTAAAAGTTATCCCTCTTAAAATCCCAACATGCATGTCCCCACTCACTAAACAGTCCTTAATCAGACGTGGACCTTTATATCTAAAGCATCCTTGCAGACTTAGTTGCACCGCTCCTTCGATTCCTGTTCCGCTCGTCCCAGCTGGACGATCATAGGGTCTCCTTCCAAATTGAGGCCTATTCCTTTGACTTCTTCCCTTCTGATTGCTTCTCATAGGTCCTCCACTGCGTTAATGTTGTTGCTATGACTTTCCTTTTCTGTTAATGTTCTCAATCACAGAACATCTTTCTATCATCTCTGGAAACCTCGAGATGTTCAAGGGCGTTATCATCCGCCGTAGCTCATGTATCCAGAACTCAACATCCTCCGAATTGAAGTCACTAGTAAAGTGTGGTGGATTCCCTTTCAAAAAAGTTGTCCGCCTAACATCTTCTGTTTAAACATCGTTCCTTTGATTCTGTTTCTATTGCTCCTGCTTGGTCATTTGTAGTAATTAGGCATTTTGTTATGTCTATTGTAGCATAGTAGTCGCCAACTCCCTTACTGTTCTCAGAGTCTCAGTGGATTCTTCTCCACCACCCGTGTGGGAAGTCTGTCCATGTCCATTTCTCGGTTCCGCCATTCCCTCAGTGGCCCTTCCGCCATGTCCTCTACCTTGAGCTCCTCAACCACGTCCTCGAGCCATTTAATTTCTTGTAAAAGAAATTGTTAGCTCCCATTTACAAAAATCTATGGCTCACATTTATAAGACATACAATACTACATAAACTTATATACGGATTATCTGCTTTACAAATGTACGAAACAATTATCTCTCAAGATAACTCGCATATCTAACACTCTAACCAACCTCTGAACATAGGCGGCACCTGATATGATCTAGCATAGATCATGAAGTTTTTTGTATCTTTCTTTGAATTTGAATCTAGAAAATCTAACTAGCAATTGAAAACAATGAAGAACATCATACAATCTGTGTGTTGTGCCTCTCCCAATCCTGATAGCTAGCACTACTCTATCTCTGACGTTGGTTTGCTCGCGTGGACTGAGTAGAGGTATTGATACTTTGCAATATTGGTGATAGAGAAGCCTTTTCTTATGGTGGTTATGGCTAGACAGTTATCGTAATCTCGCGATCCGAGATTCATTAACTGATGGATCAGGCTGAAATTTGGATAGCTGGTTCGTGACATGTGGTTATACATCTTCACCGTTCAGTTTTGCGATACGAGGCTTGGAATAAAAGTTATGGGCATCGCAAGTATCAGTGTTTTTGACTAACCGGTGTCGTTGGCGCGCTCACAATGTTCGCAGTAAAGCTACGCTTCAAGAGATAAACGCAATATCCCTGTGATTCATGTGCAATACGTGGTCCTTTAGTATAGGGGTTTTTCAGCTCAAGAGGTTTTTATAAATTGGTTTTAAAAATTATCCCTCTTGAAACTCCAACATGCATGTCCCCCTCACTATACAGTCCTTAATCAGATGTGGACCTCTAAATCTAAAGCATCCTTGTAGACTTACTTGCACCGCTCCTTCGATTCCTATTCCGCTTGTCCCAGCTGGACGATCGTAGGGTCTCCTTCCAAATTGAGGCCTATTCCTTTGACTTCTTTTCTGATTGCTCCTTATAGGTCCTCCACTGCGTTAATGTTGTTGCTGTGACTTTCTTTTTCTGTTAATATTATTAATCACAGAACATCTTTCTAATATCTCTGGAAACCTCGAGATGTTTAAGGGCGTTATCATCCGCTGTAGCTTATGATTCCAGAACTCAGCACCCTCCGAATCGAAGTCACTTGAAAAGTGTGGTGGATTCCCTTTCAGAAAAGTTGTCAACCTAACCTTTTCTGTTTAAACATCGTTCCTTTGATTCTGTCTCTATTGCTGCTGCTTGGTCATTTGTAGTAATTTGGCATTTTGTTATGCCTATTGTAGCATAGCAGTCGCCAACTCCCTAACTGTTCTCATAGTCGCAATGGATTCCTCTCCACCTCCCGTGTGGGAAGTCTCTCCATGTCCATTTCTCAGTTCTGCCATTCCCTCAGTGGCCCTTCCGCCATGTCCTCTACCTTGAGCTCCTCTACCACGTCCTCGAGTCATTTAATTTCTTGTTAAAGAAATTATTAGCTCCCATTTACAAAAATCTATGACTCACGTTTATAAGACATACAATACTACATAAATATATATACAGATTATATGCTTTACAAATGTACGAAACAATTATCTCTCAAGATAACTCGCATATCGAACACTCTAACCAACCTCTATACATAGGCGGCACCTGATATGATCTAGCATAGATCATGAAGTTTTTAGTATCTTTCTTTGAATTTGAATCTAGAAAAACTAACTAGCAATTGAAAACAATAAAGAATATCATACAAACTGAATCTCAAGTGAGAATTCAATGAACCGATAAGAGTAGAAGAGAAGCAATTATATGAACACAAAAGCTAGAAGAATGAGGAAAAATGGAGGGGAAAAGGATGATGGCGCAACATGCTCAATCCATGGTGGAGGATTGAATGATAAGACTTGAGAAGGATTCACCACTAGAGTGTTGGAACTCTAGATAAGAATCTAAGGTTCAACTCTTGAACCAAACTAGAGAGGATTCTCTCATCTCTCAGAATTCTCAAGTATGAGAAACTTCACAAATGATTCATTAATTGGAATTTTGAATTACATGAGCTCCTTATGTAGGAAAGCAAATGGAGTCAAGCTCATCTAATTAAGCCTTGGCTGCACCTCCCTAATCTAATGGGTTGAGAACATTCTCAAGCCTAATTAAGTCAAATCCGTCCAGAACTTCCTCCCCAACGTAAAGTCCAGTTTTATGCATTCTAGAGGCCGAATTTGGTCTTGAGTCCAGAAATACAATTTGTAGATAACTCTTTAAGCTTTCCAACGTATTAAAAGATAACCTAAATCGGACACCTCTAACTCAAGTTACCTCCAAATAGTGAAGCCAATTTCTTGGACTTTAAATGGTTTGACTTGCCCCATGTGTGGCTTTGTGGACCAAATTGGCCCAATCTCCCTAAAACCAAGTGGCTAAGCTCTCCTAAAGTGCTTATTTGGAAAAACACTTTTATTAAAAAGTCCTAAGCTACTTTAAGGGATTATGTAATACAACTTATTGGAAATAGCTATACTATTACAAATGTTCCAAAGCTACGTTCTTATGTAGGTTATGCTCCTATGATTGTAACGCCTTTCATTACATTAGTAACCCAAATTAATAATTTAAATAAAATCAGGAAAATAAAAATTTTCTTAAATAAATACTTAATATAAAATTAGTCCAAAATAATTGTTTACATTAATTCAAAATTAAAATAACATAATCAGTTTCAAAACCTCAAAATAGGGTGTCTATAACATTTCGCATAAGAAAATAACTACAAGATAATAAAGGTCCTCCTGGCATATGCCGTACAATACTAACCAAGCTCTAAAACTAAAGAGATAGTCTTCAAAACGTCTAGCTGCTCAACAGGAACGTCCTCAGGCTTTGAAAACAATACTACTAATGAGATATAAAATCCCAGTGAACAGAAATACATTTTTAAAATGTTTTCACAAAAGCATTATTCTCAGCCAGTGCGGTGACCGAAAAAACTGTCCATGGTACTCGCTAATTTCAAAATAGTGTATAATAAAATAATAATAATAATAATAATAATAATAACAATAATAATAATATAAATTATTATTGGCAGCAAATAGTCATCACTAACACATCATGAATCAAGTATGACAAGATATCATATATCAAATAATCTCAAATATCCTCATACGTCATATGACTTTCAAACTGCACATAACAATGGCGTCCCATTGCCTACCTTACTCATGAAGGTATTTCGATGTCACCTTCTCTTCAGTAACATTACTCATTTCGATACCAACCATTGTACACTGGTGGTATTACTCATTTCGACATCCCAACGTGTGGCGATGTTACTTTTGATACCCCATCATGGCGGTATTTCATATTTCGACACCCCAAATCATTGGTAGTGTTACTTTTGATACCCCTATCATAGGCGGTATTGCAGCAAACAACATTCAACATATTAACAGTTATTGAATCATGCCAATATCACAAATATCATCAAATAGTGCATATATACCATTTTAATTCAACCAAATCACGTATGTATCATATATATTATAGCACCAATCTCAATAATAAACATTTAATTGACAGCAGAAGCAGCTTATAAGTAAAACCCCCAAATTTATAAAATTAGGATTTGACCAAACCAGGATTATTTTCCAAAAAAAACGTGTTCATAAAGCATAACCCAAACCCCATACAAATTGCATCATGGAAAGGGTAAGAAAGAGTATTTCTACTCATCTCTCGGAGACTTTCCACTCCTTCAGCGTATCCTTTTCTCTCCTATTATGAAAAGCATGGAACATTTACCCCAAAACCAGGAACGTCACGAGCGTCTTCTGTAATTTGTCTATCGCTTCACTACTGTCTCCATTTCATTCACACCTTTTTAAGTTTCTCCTATTTTTTCCCCTGCAATTTATCTCTTTTCCTTCAACTAAAAGGCGCGTGTAGGTTATCTCTAGCCCCAGACCAATGCTTCCCCGTTATATTTAAATGGCTTTGTATTTTTAGGGTTTTTATTAGATAAGACCAATACATAATCTTAAAAGCTTATAATTCAGGTTTTCTTTTTGAAAACAAACTCTATATTATGTAATCTCGAGACTTCTATTTTGTTAAAGTATCTCTATATTATATACTCTCGATTTAATATAAGCATTGCTTGTATTGTATTATTATATATATATATATATATATATATATATATATATATATATATATATATATATATAACATAATCTAATCTAAATTATATACATATATACAATATTATATTAATTGTATAATATATCCTTTATGTTTATTAAATAAATATTTCAAAATATTATTATTCAAAATGTTTATCATGCATTATTTAACTTATCTTAGGCTAGTTTAGGGGCATCTAATTATCCCTGAGGTTGTGAATTACTATCTTAATTTCTCAGAGTCAAATTATTCCTAGTCCTAAATTGTGGGATGTTACAATGATCACATCATGAGTCTTGGCGACTGTCCCCACAAACCAATACGAGTCTTTTCAGCGTGCTTTGTCCTCACTCACACGCTTTCTAGGAAACTTCTCAGAAGGTCACCCATCCCACAAGTGCTCCAAGTCAAGCATGCTTAACTAAAGAATTCTTATGTTCTGGGCTCCCGAAAAGAAGATGCATCTTGTTGGTATAGGTAGTACAATTCAATTCTTATAAGCCTTCCTTCAACTGTACAGTCTCATACCTGCACCGCCTCAGGATTCCTCTCATTCCGATGTGAATTCGATTCATTCATGTATCCTGTTGCCTAGAAGCCTGCCAGGAGCCGCTCCTTGTCCGTGCCTCATGCACCGGCGATTACTCCCCGCCCTCGTCAGCCTCAGGCGTTACAATTATGTAATACAACTTATTGGAAATAGCTATACTATTACAAATGTTCCAAAGCTATGTCCTTATGTAGGTTACGCTCCTATGATCACATCAGCACCCGTTGTGGGTCCAACTAGACATGGCCAGTAACAACATCCTAGACCTGACAGTCTGGTTAGGGTCGAATTGCTTTGATACCATCAAATGAGACGTCCCCTTGCCTCATTAAAGAATACTAGTTAACTAATCTTGATTATGTTATTAATCGTGTGTGCTTATTAAGCATGCAAAGGAATTTAAAACTTTAAATTTACATTCATACATACTGTACATATATAACACATCAACAATATGGTCCCATTAGTAGGACCTACAACACACTGCTAGAGTTTCAAAACCACCAACGCTATATAAGCTATGTAACACCCCTATTTTCTCAATCTTTCTAATTAATTAGTATTTAAGTAATTGTATTTTATTGGAGGGTCTAGAAAATTAAATAAATTATTCTGAGGCCATAGTCATGCTCTACGCCATCATAAGAGGCTATGGTTAAGTTTTGGGCCGAAAACTCAAACGGAGCCCGACCTATGTTTTTTCGGATGATAGTGGTTTTCTACTATCAATACCTCTTTTTGACTAACGGTAAGAACCTTTAGTCTTAGAATTTAATCCTCTACCTTTTTGCTAAAATGTGTCTTTACGTCCGAAAATATAAATAATATTTTATATTCAGGCCGAAAATCGATCTGGTAGACGATTCGAGCTGTCTTAAGGTTTTTCGAGAACCTTGAGCCGATGATTTTCATACCACGGCTATGTTAAATCATTTGGGGACTCCTACCAATGTCGTGAGAATTTTTAAAATGTCGGGAGATGAGTTAACCAAATTGCCCTTGGTTAGTTTTTACTATTATCTTTTATTACTTTTACCTATTTTTTTTTTTCTTAAGTGTTAAGTCTCCTAATAAATATCTCTCATTTTCCCTCATCCTCACTCTCACTCTCTCGACCAGAAACAGCCCCCCAAACCCCCATCTCCACTCTTTCTCTTCTTTCTCATTTTCTCACCATAGAACTCCATTTTTGGAGCTTGACCTTTGAAAATTTTGGGAAGCTACCTTCACTTATTTTTGAAGGAGATCATCCTAGAAGGTAGATTCTCTTCTCTATCTCTCTCAATCTCTCATTTTTCTCCTCTAAATTTCATGATTAGAAATGTTAGGGTTTTATCCTTAAATCTTCAAAAATCCATGAAAAATTGTAGAAAACATTTTAATACCAAACCAATTTCTATGGCCTAGGTTCATGGCATACTTGTATGATCCAAGAGATTAGAGCCAACAAATCTCTCTAGCTATTTGTTTGAAGGAGAGGCTGAAACCCCTTATTTGTGTAGGGTAGGTTTTTGGTTGGTTTTTGATGTTTTGAGTTGATATCTAGGGTTATCACACTTAGTTAGGGTGTTATCCAAGAAATGAGAATTTTTGGAGCTCCATAGCTATTTTTCATATTTTTCATTCAATAGGGCCGAACCCTAGGGGTAGTGCAATAGGAGAAATCTTTGTTTTTTTGAGCTAATGCCTTCATTGATTATGTTTAGGGATACCTAAGGATCATTAATCCAAGAGTTAGGAATTTTTTGATATCCCTAGCCTAATTAATTAAATAGGGGCAGTTGCTAATACTAAGGAATTAGGGAGTTTTTGATTTAACTGTCTTAATTTCTGGTTGTGTTTGGTTGTATGGAATCAGACAGTATTCGAACTTTTGACAACGCACCCGACTAACTGTTGCGGGGTCGTAGTCGGAGTTGCATGTCAACTTTTCTAAGGTGGGGAGAAAGAACTAATATCGTCGGGAATGCAAGCTTAGTATAGAGTATATATATCTGTGTAGGGGAACCCTTAAACCCTACTAGAGGTTGAGCATTGGATAAAGTGCCTGGACCCTGGGTGTAGGTACTTTTGGGCTATCACCACTAAGTTGATATTATGGATGATAAATTGATTGAGGTTGATTTGTTTAATTGATTATCTATTTACCTGTTGTGTTAAATTGTTGGAGTGATTTATTGTTAACTGGCTTTATAGTGATGTTTATACCGGATAAATTACTGTTGTAATGTTATTGTGATTTGACTGGTGATTGGGTGTTGATGAGAGTATGGTGAGTGATGATGTTGTTCGGGTTGATATCGTTGTGGTCCCGACCGTGGAGCTGTGGCTCGTAGACACAAGGCATCGTGATGCTGATGCTGATGTTGATGCTGATGTTGATGTTGATGATGATGTGATGTTGATGTTGATGATTGATGATGATGTTGATGTGATGCGATGTGTCGTGGTCGTGGACAAGTGTTTAGGCGTGAGGTCCCGATATCAACCTGCGATGGATGTTTGTTGCATTTTCATATCATTTCATACCACAGCATTTTGTCCCAAATGGGGATGTCCAATTGGGGACGTTACTTTAAATCCCGAGGCGGGATGTTCAATGGGGGACGTGATGTGATGTGATATAATCCCGATGGGGATGTCCATTTGGGGACGTGATGTATCGACCGACATGCATATAGGGAAGTCAACATATACACAGGGATTAGTATCCCTCTCATAGGATTATCCGAGAGAATGACTTTGGAGATGACTGTGACGAGTGGTTCAAGAGATGGATGAGGTTGTGCCGCATGATTTACTGGTGTTGTGTGATGTATGTATATATATATATATATATATGCTGTACTGATGCCCCTCTCCCATATTGGTGAATTTTGTTTCTTATCTCCCGCATTTTTCTGTATATGTTATTTCTATTTTATGGAAAGACCCCGAGGAGGAACCAGTTGCTGAAGAGCTGGACGGCGTTCCACACGAGGTTGACGCCGGAGGACGTGCCAAGGACCCTAGCCTCGAGAGGTTGGGCAGTGATCATGGTTAGCCGGAGAATTGTCTCTCGGCCTACTTTTCATGCTTTTATCTTGGTCTGTATTAATATACTCGTATGCATTACTTTATTATTGTAGTCCCACTGACGGGGCGACTGATGTACGTGATATATTTATTCATATTTTAAAGCTGTGTACTCTGAAGTGTTGCTTGCCACATATCATTTTGCTTCCGCTCTCAATTTTCAGCTTCGCTTCGTATTATTAAGGCGCGTTAACGATTATTATGCGATTGAGGTTAGTTAATATCTTAGGTTCTACTGATGGGACAACGGGTCGTCTCATTTATTGGTATCAGAGCAGTTCGATTCTAATATCGGACTGTGTGGTTTAGGAAGTATACTAGCATTGACGGTTATATCCACATTGGGTACTAACTGTGTTAGAAAAAGGGTAGTGTGTCCGATGCGCAGGTTATCGATAGTGATAATTGTTTTGTTCGTAGGGCACATGACATATATATCGGTGGATTTATATTGAATGTTGCTTTATGCTTGTTAAGAATAACTCAGAATCTGGGGAATTTCGCTAAGTGAAATTGGTCTCGTTGAGAGATTCAGATAAATTCCAATCATTGTCCTAATTTCGCTAAGCGAAATTGATCTCGCTAAGCGATACAGAGAAATTCCAAGTTAGGCATCACTGACTCAATTTCGCTAAGCGAATTTGGATTCGGTAAGCGATCCAGAGAAATTTCAAATGATGCATCACTGTCTCAATTTCGCTAAGCGAATGGAGTTTCACTAAGCGAAATGCACTCAATTTCGCTAAGCGAAATCTTGTTTTTGCCTTTGCCTTGTTTTCTTCATTTTTCTAGCTAGCAAACTGGTTATGTCTTTTGGATTTAAACTAACACTTCCTTTACCAGGAAAGAATGGCCAGAGAACGCGGTAGAAGAAGGGAGCATTGGATCCGGGAGCCCCGACAGTAGTGGGGATACCTCGGGAATTGGGAATAGGGGAGATCAGAACGAAGCAATGAGGGCCATGAGGGATTTGACCACTGCATTGCTGCAACAAACACAGCAGAACACTCAGTTCATGCAGCGACAGGAAGAGAGGGATGCTAGACAACAGCAGAATCATGTCGGAGGAGGGGAAGTGGTAAACACTGGACTGAATGCCTTCATGAAGGGGAATCCTCCCCAATTCCATGGGGAGTACAATCCAGAAGCTGCTGAGCTATGGCTACAAGAAATTGAGAAAGTCTTCATCACTATCCAATGCAGAGAGGATAGGAAAGTCACTTATGCTGTTTTCATGCTAGTCGGAGCAGCAGAAGCATGGTGGAAGAACAAACAGAGACTGCTAGAGGCTGGAGGAAGACTGTTGACCTGGGAGGTGTTTCATGAGAGCTTCTTGGAGAAATATTTCCCAAGGAGTGTTCGTCAAGAGAAAGAAAAAGAATTTCTGAACCTGAAGCAAGACCAGAAGTCGGTAGGAGAATACGCCATGAGGTTCGAGGCACTGCTGAAATTCTCCCAGTTTTATCAAGTATACTCGGATGAAGACTGGGTGTGCAGAAGGTTCGAAGACGTACTAAGGCCCGAACTGAAGAGGGCTATGCTGCCATTGAGCGTCCGATCATTCCCCGGGCTAGTGGAAAAGTGTACCGTACTGGAAGGACACGATCAAGAGGGAGTTACACAAACTCCAGCAACCAGCGGTGGACCAGCCAGGAGCTTTGGTTAGAAAGGCCGAGGAGAAAAGTTCCAACAGAGGGCGAAACCTTACAGTCGCCCGAATCAACAATTAGCAAGTTATGGAAGGGGGAATGCTAGTCAATGTCAACCAGGGTTTTTGAAGTGCTTTCGATGCGGCGGGCCGCATCAAGTGAAAGATTGTGCTCAAGCACCGAACGTCACTTGTTTCCGTTATGGCACGTGGGGCCACTATGCCAATAAGTGTCGAACGGGGGATGCTGGTAAGGGTCAAATTCAACAGCAAGCCGGAAGGATTCAGAATGCTGGGACTGGACAGCAAGTGGTGGGCCAGCAGAACCGGCCGCAGACGACGGGAAGAGTGTTCGCCGTGAGAGGATCTGAAGCCTCTCAATGTCCCGATTTGATACAAGGTAAGTGCCTAGCTGCGGGGGGACTCTTATCTGTTTTATTTGATTCGAGGGCTACACATTCCTTTATTTCTTTGGCGCGTATGGATCATTTGAATTTGCCTGTTTCAACCTTACCATATGATTTGACTGTTTCTACACCTACGGGTGATTCCCTGACAACTCTATTTGTTTGTTTAAAATGCTATGTTAGAGAACCGATCTTTTCTTATGGACCTAATCTGTCTGCCTATGCAGCAGATTGATATTATCTTAGGCATGGACTGGCTTTCGGCCAACCATGTAGTACTAGACTGTTCAAATAAAACCCTCTGCTTTTTCCAAGCAATCTGGATCATTGCCTGCCAGTGATAGTGCGTCGGGAAGTGTACAATTAGGAGAGTGCATGGTGCTGTTTTCCTTGGAAGCCGAGGAGACTCCAAGTCTGGATGCTTTGCCGGTGGTGCGCGAGTTTCCCGATATTTTCCCGGACGATGTGCCAAGATTACCACCCAAGAGGGAGGTAGAGTTCGCAATCGATCATACCCCCGGAGCCGGACCGATTTCGATAGCACCTTATCGAATGTCCCTAACTGAGTTAGCAGAGCTGAAGAAGCAATTGGACAACATACTGCAGAAGTAGTTTATCAGACCGAGTGTTTCACCATGGGGAGCACCTGTGCTGTTCGTCAAGAAGAAGGACGGTGGTTCAAGGTTGTGTGTGGACTACCGACAGCTCAACAAAGCAACAATCAAGAATAAATACCCGTTGCCAAGGATTGACGACTTTATGGACCAGTTGAGGGGAGGAACGGTATTTTCTAAAATTGATCTAAGATCCGGTTATCATCAGGTAAGGGTAAAAGAAGATGATATACCGAAGACGGCTTTCAGGAGTCGGTACGGGCACTACGAGTATTTAGTTATGCCTTTTGGTATAACTAATGCTCCTGCAGTGTTCATGGATTATATGAACAGAATCTTCAGACCGTACCTTGATAAGTTTGTCGTTGTTTTTATCAATGATATCCTTATCTACTCCTTAGACAAGGAAGAACATCAAGAGCATTTGAGGGTTGTACTTCAAGTTCTTAAGGATAGACAACTCTATGCCAAGTTGTCAAAGTGTGAGTTCTGGATGGAGGAGGTACAATTCCTTGGACATGTGATCGACAAGGACGGTATAGCAGTAGATCCTGCAAAAGTAGAAGCTGTGGTTAAGTGGGAAAGCCCTAAGACGGTAATCGAGATCAGAAGCTTTCTCGGACTAGCACGACACTACAGGAGGTTTATCGAGGAATTCTCAAAGATTGCGTTACCTCTGACGCAATTAACGAGGAAAGGAATTGCGTATGAATGGACATAAGAGTGTGAGGCTAGTTTCTAAGAGCTGAAAAGGAGGCTAACTACATCTCCGGTACTAGTCTTGCCAGATCCATCCATGTCGTTTGATGTGTACTGTGACTCATCGTATCAGGGTTTGGGTTGTGTACTCATGCAAGAAAGGAAAGTGGTGGCCTATGCTTCTAGAAAGGTAAAAGTGCACGAACGGAATTACCCAACCCATGACCTAGAGTTGGCCGCAATAGTGTTTTCATTGAAGATATGGAGACACTATCTTTATGGCGCTAAATTTAGCGTGTTTAGCGACCATAAAAGTTTAAAGTATCTGTTCGACCAAAAGAAGTTGAACATGTGGCAAAGGAGATGGATGGAATTCGTAAAGGATTCTGAATTTGATCTACAGTACCGCCTAGGAAAGGCCAACGTAGTGGCAGATGCATTGAGTCAGAAATCTTTGCATATGTCCGCCATGATGGTGAAGGAACTGGAACTGCTGGAACAGTTCAGGAATCTGAATCTCGATGTGAAGTTATCCAGAGATAAGATAAGTTTAGGAATGATCACTATCACTAGTGATTTTCTGAACTTGATCTGGAAAAACAAGGAGAAGATCAGTATCTACAGGAAAAGAACCGGATGGTAGAAGAAGGAAAGACTTCGGAGTTCAAGAAAGGTACTGATGGAATCCTGAAGTTTGGAGACAGGATATGTGTGCCTAAGGATAGTGAAGTTAGGAACATGATTTTGGAGGAAGCACACAAGAGCAAGCTGAGTTTTCATTCTGGGTCTACAAAGATGTACCAGGACCTAAGATGAATGTGTTGGTGGCCTGGGATGAAGAAGGAAGTAGCAGAATATGTCCAATCCTGTCTGGTGTGTCAAAAGGCAAAGATTGAACACCAGAAACCAGCAGGGTTATTGCAATCACTGGACTTCCCAGAATGGAAATGGGATAGCATTGCAATGGATTTTGTTTTCGGACTACCATGGACGCAAATGAGATGCGACGCAATTTGGGTAATCGTTGACAGGCTTACGAAATGTGCTCATTTCTTGCCGATAACCAAAGGTATTCTTTGGAAAGATTAACCTAGATTTACATCAAGGAAGTAGTGAGGTTACAGGGAACTAAGCTCAGAATGAGTTCAGCTTATCATCCGCAGACGGATGGTCAGACTGAAAGGACGATTCAATCTTTGGAGGATCTTTTAAGGGCTTGTGTTTTGGAAAACACAGGAAGTTAGGACGAGTTCCTTCCACTGATTGAGTTCACATACAATAATAGTTTCCACTCGAGTATCGGCATGGCGCCATATGAGGCACTCTCTGGATGAAAATGCAGAACACCGCTCTGTTGGTATGAGACCGGGGAGAATCAATTGATAGGCCCAGAGATGGTGCAACAAACGACGGAGCAAGTTAAGAAAATTCGGGAAAAGATGAAAGTCTCACAGGATCGACAAAAGAGCAACAGTGACAAGAGGAGGAGACCTTTGGATTTCCAGGAAGGCGATCATGTCTTTATGAGAGTCACTCCATGAACTGGAATCGGCAGGGCAATCAAATCCAGAAAGCTTACCCCTAGATTCATTGGACTATTTCAAATTCTTCGCAGAATTGGTCCAGTTGCCTACCAAATTGCGTTACCTCCCAACCTATCCAGTATTCATAATGTGTTCCATGTATCCCAACTCAGAAAATACCATCCTGATTCATCACACGTGATACAGCTCGATTCAATCCAGATAAAGGAGAACTTAGAATACTAAGTGTTGCCTGTACGGGTTGAAGACACGAGGGTGAAAGAACTCCGCGGAAAGCAGATTCCCTTAATCATGGTCATATGGGACGCTACAACAGGAGATGCCACCTGGGAACGTGAAGAGGATATGCAGCAGCAATATCCACATCTATTCTAAGGTACGACGAATTTCGAGGACGAAATTCTTTTTAAGGGCGATAGTAATATAACACCCCTATTTTCTTAATCTTTCTAATTAATTAGTATTTAAGTAATTGTATTTTATTGGAGGGTCTAGAAAATTAAATAAATTATTCCGAGGCCATAGTCACGCTCTACGCCATCGTAAAAGGCTATGTTTAAGTTTTGGGCCGAAAACTCAAACGGAGCCCGATCTATGTTTTCTCGGATGATAGTGTTTTTCTACTATCAAGACCTCTTTTTGACTAACGGTCAGAACCTTTAGTCTTAGAATTCAATCCTCTACCTTTTTGTTGAAATGTGTCTTGACGTCTGAAAATATAAATAATATTTTATATTGCGGGGTCATAGCCGTAGCTGCACGTCAACTTTTCTAAGGTGAGGAGAAAGAACAAATATCGTCGGGAAGGCAAGCTTAGTATAGAGTATATATACCTGTGTAGGGGAACCCTTAAACCCTACTAGAGGTTGAGCCCTGGATAAAGTGCCTGAACCCTGGGTGTAGGTACTTTTGGGCTATCACCACTAAGTTGATATTATGGATGATGAAATTGATTGAGGTTGATTTGTTTAGTTGATTATCTGTTTACTTGTTGTGTTAAACTGTTGGAGTGATTTATTGTTAACTGGCTTTATAGTGATGTTTATACTGGATAAATTACTATTGTAATGTTATTGTGATTTGAATGGTGATTGGTGTGGATGAGAGTATGGTAAGTGATGATGTTGTTCGGGTTGATATCGTTGTGGTCCCAACCGTGGAGCTGTGGCTCGTAGACGCAAGGCATCGTGATGCTGATGCTGATGTTGATGTTGATGATGATGTGATGTTGATGTTGATGTTGATGATTGATGTTGATGTCGATGTGATGCGATGTGTCGTGGACGAGTGTTTATGCGTGAGGTCCCAATATCAACCTGCGATGGATGTTTGTTGCATTTTCATATCATTTCATACCACAGCATTTTGTCCCAAAGGGGGATGTCCAATTGGGGACGTTACTTTAAATCCCGAGGCGGGATGTCCAATGGGGGACGTGATGATGTGATGTGATGTAATCTCGACGGGGATGTCCAATTGGGGACGTGATATATCGGCCGACATGCATATAGGGAAGTCAGCATATACACAGGTATTAGTATCCCTCTTATAGGATTATCCGAGAGAATGACTTTGGAGCTGACTGTGACGGGTTGTTCAAGAGATGGATAAGGGTGTGCCGCATGATTTACTGGTGTTGTGTGATGTATATATATATATATATATGCTGTACTGATGTCCCTCTCCCTTATTGATGAATTATGTTTCTTATCTCCCGCATTTTTCTGTATATGTTATTTCTATTTTATGGAAAGACCCCGAGGAGGAACCAATTACTGAAGAGCTGGACGGCGTTCCACACGAGCCTGACGTCGGAGGACGTGCCACGGACCCTAGCCTCGAGAGGTTGGGCAATGATTGTGGTTAGCCGGAGGATTATCTCTCGGCCTACTTTTCATGCTTTTATCTTGGTCTGTATTAATAGACTCGTATGCATTACTTTATTACTGTAGTCCCACTGACGGGCGACTGATGTATGTGATATATTTATTCATATTTTAAAGCTGTGTACTCTGAAGCGTTGCGTGCCATGTATCATTTTGCTTCCGCGCTCAATTTTCCGCTTCGCTTCGTATTATTAAGGCGCGCTAACGATTATTATGCGATTGAGGTTAGTTAATATCTTAGGTTCTACTGATAGGACGGCGGGTCGTCTCAAGCTACAGTCATCCATTACTAGAGTTTCAAAACCACCAACGCTAAGACTCACTAGCCATATACTAAAACAAAAACACAAACTAGGGCATTCTCAATGTTTGTTATCGCCCCTCGCAACCTCCCCTAGTTCAACAACTCAAAACCTCTCGAGATTGGGATTCATGGCTCTCCCATAGGTATCGGGCTTATACGGAGTGCCATCCATCTCTTCGGCAACAGGTTCCTCTGCCGGGTCTTCTTACAAAATAAGAGAAACATACAATATAGAGAAATAGGAGATAAGAATTACATCTCATCATGGAATAAGGATAACAATAAAGCCGTTAACACTGATAACACAACCACACGCAATCATCACCACAACCATCCTCAGGGTTCATTGGACTTAACTACTTATCTCACACCCTCATGCACCTAGACCTTACATGAAGACGCGACCACATTCCTACGTTACAACGTATCTCGTACCAAGTAGGATACTCATCCCCTACCAAGCAGGATGAAAGTCAAATGTCGTCTGAGCAACAGATTCCGTTACACTCACAAGTACATTACATCCCCTACCAAACAAGATGCTCACCCTTACCATGCAGGGTGACACTATTCCCCATTCCCGATAGGAATAGCTGTCCTGGTGTCGGAAAACGCATCAAGGATCTCAGAATCTCACAGTAGACCTACCAAGCATCTATCTGTGATTCCGGTTTGACCTCGCATAATCCCAAATCTACGCAGCTATGACATCACACACAATGCAATCTAGGATGAACCTTCACAACTCATACCGATCCATAGCTTAGTAACTCAACCTCATCACCTGACACATAGAGCACCAACACTCCCTAACAAGCAGGGTGTTAACGACTAATAATAGTCCTCGATCATTTCGTTAGGTTGAGTACAGTAGCTCGATATCACCAAATGTTCTTATCTCACACATCATCCAATTCACAATGATAACCTCTTAGCTCTAGGCATACGAACAATCACATATGCATTGTAATATTATCACACAACATGTTATCATCATATTATCAAATGAGACAATAAAGCATATTATCATATCACCAAATAAGACAATAAAGCATATGATTCATGATCATGGTGAATGCATACTCACAAACACATCATGGCAAGCATATATGCCTATTACGCATACAACCTCGATCAATACAACATCAACCGAAAGTGATAAACCTACAATCCCTAAACCTACATTGGCACCACTTTACGGTAATTGCCAATTTGGACTTAGGTGTTGTCGATTACTCAACCACTAGTAGGGTTTAGGATCCCTTACGCATATCAATGTATTCTACTCTACTCTTGCCTCCCTACGAGTGTGATTCTTTCTCCCACCTGACAGTGCATGCTTTCTCGTAAAGCTCCCGAATGCGTCCGCGTTACCGGCACAAACCTCGGCACGCTTTCCAACAGTGACCTAGAATCCGTGAAGTCAGATTGCCTCCGAACCCATGGTCAATTTCCCGATCGATCGATTTGGTAGAAAAACCTGTAAAATCCTCGAGGAAGCTCACATGTAATGACACCGATACTAAGATGTCGAAGCTACGATGATCGGAACCACCTTAACCCAAACTTCCAAGTTTCAAAAGTTGCTTCTCAAAGTGAATTTCTTCACTTTTACTTCTCTGGTCCACAACAAAGAAGAAGATGGAGCTTAGCACTTTTGTTTTGGTGTTTTATATTACTGGGTGATTTGGGAAGCCTTAGTGGAAATCTAGGTGGCTTAGGCAATTTTAGTGGAATACAAGTGTCATTAGGAGGTAGTGGGCTAGGTGTCATGGTGTTAGGAGTTTAGGTGAGTTAGTGGAATTCTAGGTGTCACCTTGGTGTATAAACTTTACAGAGAAAGAATATGAAAAAGGTTACATCTTTTTTAGTATACAGAGAAAGTATTGAATTGTTTGGATATTCTTGTGAGATTTTGCAACTTCGTAACTACAAAATTATGCTCTTCTGTCTTCATAAATAGTCTTCAGTCTTCAAGGTTTGAATGGTATTATGTCCGTTTAGACTCATTAATTATCTGTTAGACACATATTCGATGCTATCTATCTTCTGCACATTGGTGTCCTTCCTTTGTGTGAGCAGAAAGCTGTTTGCTTTTCTGGTACAAGAGTGATAGTAGGTTACAACAGGGTGCAATAGAGAAGGTTGACCTATGCTTTTGCTTTTGCTTTACGTGGCTCGATGTGTACTACGTTGTACCTCGTTTTGTCATTATCCATAAATATATTTCAATTAAGAGATTCAAGGCTTATAGATAGAAGTACCACCTCATCTTCATCTGCAAAGGATGTTACTGGACGCACCAACAATATAATAAAATTGGATGCAAAAGTTTGAACCAGATGTGTGTCTTATTGGACGCACAAAACTTATCCTTTAGAGAATGAGTATTCAGTCCAAAGACTTGTTGGACGCAACACTTGTCTTTCTGGACGTAACTTGTTGAACACATGTTTTGTCAATTGGACACTTGATACTTGATTCTGAAAAACTTAAGCTTTCAGCCCACTATGATTCTTACATATAATATGGCTTTTTACACGCTGAAACTTAGTGCTTTGTTCGAGTCTGTGACACCCTAAACCGGCATCACATGGTTAGCCAAAATAAACATAAAATACGAAATAAAATTTTGCTGGTTACTTTCGGAAACAGAATTTCTTTACTTATCTCTTTCGTGCTATGAAAATCGTGATAAATTTTTTTATTTGTAAAACGATAAATAACAGCTACTCAAGGGAACATCAATATAACTCGTATACATATATCTATGCATCATCAGTAAGTTATATATATAAAGAAACCGGGGACAACATATCCATTTCAAAAGATACTAACAGAAAATAAAAATACTAACAACTCTAAAAACTAGGCAGCGACAGTCTGGAAAACCACATCTAAAACTCATGGCCATCAGTAGCCGATATCAGACTACCCAAAAACCACTGCCTCAAAAATCTAACACTTTAAGCTGGTCCTCGCCTAGTGAAACTCGTTGGATAGTCCCCCGAAGAAGGGTCCAACATCTACGTCAGAGGAAGGATCAAGGGAATCTACATTCCCATTCTCCTGAGGTTGAGGCTTAGGGCCTTTAGGGGATGGTACTCAGGGGTCTCCTGAGGATCCTCCTCTGGGTCCTCTCCCTACCCCTTCGCTACCAAAACAAACGGTGGGGGAGGAGTCAAGGGTGATTGCGGCAGCAGGGGCTGTGCAGTTGGGATGTAGTGATGAAGCTGCTCCTGATCCACCAGGAACTGTAGAATCATCCATATGGGCAGTAGAGGGATCTGTATGGTCTCCACGGTGTGAGTCCTCTCCTAGGGTCCCACTTCGACTGTCCCTCTCAGAGTGCATACAGGTCCAGTATACGCTGCACTAATGGCACTTGGGTGAATAACCCATGCAGCTGGGTCCTCTTGCTAATCAAATACGAGTGAGCGCACCCTCGAATGGGCTAGGCTCTCGGGTACTAGGTCCATCCATAAACAGAATATAATATATGCCAAAAGAAAGTAGCATGGCCAAAAGTACAGCAACGGTGAGAAACCAATATATGAATTCAAAGTACGGAAACTACATGCCCCAAACACAAGCAGCAGATACATATATCAAACAGATACTGAGCATGATAAACACATCACAGAATATCATGATGATAAATAAACGCAAGGGTCTCGTGCCCAACAATCATTGTTGTTTTCAAAATGTATGCATGACACTTCCACATATATCATCTGACACTTAGTTCTTAATTTCAGGAAATCCCATCACCTTTCAAAGAGCGGATCAGGCTCACAATTCATTGGCCCTCAGGCAACAATGACAAGCACCATCATGATAAATAGAAGTATATGATTCCTATGACACTACGCGATTCTCACATGGGGGCGCTATCAGAGGTACTCAACAAGTAATCAGGTCATACTACATTGTCCAACACAAGGCATAATGTGTTCCAAAACGTATGACACCATTGTCCATTAAGACACAATGATACACAATGACTTAAAGTCATCACAGGGTTCCCTGCCATCAAGGTTCCCCATCTAGATGGCATGTTGTTGCAATAAAAATGGTTGATGTGCTTGTGCAAGTATACACAATCGTTTAACAAGTAATAAAGTGTAAGAGAGATCGTTCCCACGAGGATTATATGGTGAGTCGAGTACACGTTTGAAATAATGGTTCTATTAATCAAGATTAATAAAGAGTAACAAATAATTTGGGTGTGTATCCAGGACAGTTTTGGGAAAATAAATGCTAGAGCAATAAAAACAGATTTGTTTACAGAATGGGTAAAACAGCTACGGGGAAGTATCCTTTGCAATTTCAGTCTAGTTCAGTTATGCGTTTGCAATGCTAAGGCAATTTGGCTCCAGGAAATGAAAGTTTGTTTTCCAACAGTTTTGAGATGAACTTCACTAAACGTCTCCTATTCCTAGGTCCATATTAGTTACATTCACGCCTCACTAAAGCTCGTTCCAGCTAGCCTAAGAGTTAGAATGTTCATTCCTAAATCACTCTTCATCATAATTTTCCAATTAATGATTTTACTCTTATCCATAAAACAGTTCTGCTACACTTAGCTTTTCCAAGCAGCTGTGAGCTCAAGTTCTAACTAAGGTGATCAAGCTCAATTAAAACACAACCAAATCAGATTTATAGAAAATGCAATAGCAAGGCATAACATAACATTCACTAGAAATCCATTACAAGTTCAACATCCCATAGCTACAAGAGGTTTAGCTCATATTGAGCTTACAAAAACAAAGAGAAGAATAAGAAATGGAAGAAGATGTCTCGTCTCTCTCCTGTTGTCCCCCTTTTAGGGTTCTTTTTCCAGCCTGTCTCAAGGCCCTTTCCTATCTCATTTTTTTTGGGCTATAAACTGATTAGGACAAGTGTCCTTGGCCCAATTCCCTGACTTTAATGCACCAAACATCAGTCCCACGTGTAGGGCACTGTCCTTATTAGCGAAGGACAACTCAATGTGTAAGAGAATGTTTTGAGCCTTTGTCCTTGTGCACAGTCAGCTTCAGCTACAATTGCTACAGCATATCCCAGAGCAACGTTTCCAGTTTAGCGCATAGATCTCCAAAAATTGCCCTGCATAGAAAACTCACACTCAAATACTGAAAACGGCTCCAAAAGACACCAGAACACTAAAACTTACAAAAGACTCTTATAAAACACACTTCACACAAAATCACACTAAGACATTAAAAACATAAACTCAAAATACTCAAAGACCACAAGAACACAAGTGAAAAATGTACAAATGACTCTTCATAAAAAGAGTTATCACACCCCCAAACTTGAATCATTGCTTGCCCTCAAGTATTGGAAACACAAGAAACTAGAAGGAAAAGACACAAATTTTTCTAAACCTCCACACATGTGCTCAAATTAGTTCAAACACAACTTTCTTCTTTTCAAACCAATTTCTTCACAAGGCATACTTGACAATGCATCAACATTCATGAAGTACAATCAAGCAAGCATTCATGGCTGTCCTCATCATCAACTCTCAACAACATGCTACAACACTGCACTCTCAGAACAGTGTGTTCTTTCTCTCTTCTCAAGCAAAGATAGGTACTCTCAATCATCATTGAAATGCACACTCAAACACAACCTTGACAAGCTTCTAAACACACCATTCACAATCAAAACTGCACACTGCTAGAGGACTTTATTTGGTTGCAATGAGGCTTGGGTTCAGGTAGGAACAGTTCTGGGAAGGTGGCTACACTGAATGGAGCTTAGGTATGCTTCCTCTTTTTGCTGCCTCCTATGATTTCTTTCATGGCCCAGCTCACACTAGTTAGGGAGGACTTTTTTTTTTTTATCATTTTCATTTTGTTTTACTCCCTTCTTTTTTTTTTTTTTGGTTGCTTTTTACCAGCAACAATTCAATTTCTAATATTTTGCCACATATCAGCTGCATAACACCCCCAAACTTAAGACTATGCTAGTCCTCGAGCACCCCCAAACTTATTTTACAGCATGTAAACACAGGAAGCACACCAGCCACTCCAACTAGTTAGGACATTGGTTTTGCAGGATATGGCTTATAATGTGGCTTTATTAGAAACAAAGGGTTTGCAGGCTCAAAGGGGTTTACACAAAGGTAGTATCAAAGGGTAGGCTATGGAGGCAATTCTTGGCTCAGGAAAACAAAAGGTGCCTCTAGCAAGAGCGTGTGCAGCAGAAATGTGTGCAAGTGTGAAAGCAGCAAGTCAAAATCAGAGAAATATGCATAAGACTGGTATTCACACAGAAAGAAGGAAAAAACTGTTTGGGCCCAAAAGCTCACAAGGTAGATCAGAATGCTACAGCATGTGCTTCGAGTGTCAAACAATTAAATCCAAGCATACAAGCTAGAAAGACAACAATCAAGTCAAAATTGCCATAGAGATGCACTTGTGAAATATTAAAACAGACAAGCTGCATTGAGCAAAACCCCAGGATGGGGATGGATGTGCACATGGTGGAATAAAACATACAGGAAATTAAGTTGACAAAAAGAACAGGTGGGGCAAGGTCCGCTGACCCCCACTCGTTACTACATGCTACAATTTGAACAAAACAAAACAGCAACAACAACTTAAACCATAAACCAGAAGAAATAACCAAAAAGGGAAACAAGGAAACTCTTGATAGGTTTGCTGCAACAGGTTGCAGTAACCTGCTGTGATGTGCTCAAGTGCTCAGCTTCCTGATGCTGGAGCTCTTCTTACTCCCTTTTGCAGTAGTGGTCTTCTTGCTTGTAGGGGTTGAAGTCCCCACTTCTTTCACAAAGACCAAGTCTTCTTGGTCTTCTTCATCAGTGGTTGAGGCTGTTGTGCCCTCTGCACTTCCTCCTGCCCCCTCACTCTCTGCTGTAGACGGCTGGTGACCCTTTCCCTTGATGGCACTTCGTTCAGGCAGCCTATTCTTTCTTGTGGCCAGAGGTACATTGTCCTCCACATCCTCATCAGAGGCAGGGTAATCAGCGGCTATTTTGGTGATCACATCCCGAAGAGGGGTTTCTGGAACTTTCTTCTTAGGAGCGTGAGAGGGGGTAGGGGTTGTTGTTGTTGCGTCGGGTTCAGTTTCTTCAGGCTCTGCTTCAGTCTCAGCCCCCAAGTCCGGTAGGGGGCTTGCACTTCTCTTTCTCTTGTTGCTTCTGATATCTTTAGTGGTGGTGGTGGTGGTGGGTTGTTGCTGTTGTGAAGGAGCCGGTGGCATCCAGTCAGAAGAGTCCGAGTCATCCGGGACTGTTGTGGCACTTGGACTATTATGATGCCCAGGGGTGTGACGCGGATCAGGTAGAATATGCATTGGAAACTGCGGAATGGGGTGCACCTTCTTCCATTTGTTAAGCTCCAGCACCGTTGCTGCCATTTAAACTGATACAGGGCAAATTGCCAATATAACTGCTGCTGCCGCATGTGTTGCTGCAGCATTTGAGTCAGTGACTCCACCTTTTGTTCTAGCCCTGCAGAACGGTCCTGCTGCTTTGAGGGCTCCCCTGGTTCCATAATCCGCTCTTGGTCTTTGGCCTGGGTTGCTTTAGCCGAGTTGGATATAAATCGATTGATTAACCCAATATCAATGCTTCCTGCGTTTCTCTCCTCCACTTCCCCTTTTCGAAGCTCGATGCCACATCGCCTGCATAGGTCCGTGATAAAGCAGGGGAAGACCAATTGACCTTTTGTGCTCGTGGCACAAGTGGAGATCTCCTGCTGTGTCAACCTCCCCACATTTATTTTCTTTCCCTCCATGATGCAGTAAAGGAACACCAAACGTTCCTTCTTAATAGTTTCCGTGTGCGCAGTGGGGGAGAGCTTATGTCTAAGGAAGTGATACCAAACCTTGGCGAAGGGTTGCAACGCAGACCTTGCGATTTTCAGCTGATTGCCTGAAGTTGGGAGCCATTTCGTCCCTGGGACAGTCACATCATCCTTCATATCAGTTAGTTGCTTTAAAGTCGCCTTCGTCAGTAAAGGTTGGTACTCATCGTCCTCTTCAGCCAGGTTCAGCTTTAAGTTGATGGTCTTAGCATAGAAGCTGACCTTGCACCCCCTTACCATGGATGGGTTTGTTCTGCACCTCCAATGTTCTCATAGAACTCGCGAACAAGAGAAGTGCAAAACCCAGTTGGGTGGCCAGCAAAACGTTTCCACTTGTGCTGGTCAAGCACTACAGCAATTTCAGCAGGGAGGCCATAAGAAGCCTTGGTGGAGATGGTGAAACCTTTCTCCGCATGAGGTTCCCTGAGCGCAGTAACATTATTGTCCCGAGCTACAGCTTCAGCATCAACAAACACTTCATACCCCTCAGACTCATCACTTGAGGTGGGTTTTTTCTTCTTCACAACAGTATGCTTTACACGAGGCATGGCTGAGAAAAGATGAGGGGAAAATATGAAGTGGGGAAAGGAAGAGATTTAGGGGAAAACTGAAAAAGTTAGGGTTCGGATGATGGGAGCGGTGGGTTTGTGGGAAGGGAGGGGAAGGCACGGGCTTTATGGAGAGATTTGATGGGAGAGTGATGGTGATTGACGCTGGTGGTTGGGAGTGTGTGGCTAGGAAGAGGCGTGGGTACCAAGGGAGAATAAATGGTTTGAGGGTTATCTTCCAACCTTTTGGGTTGTTTTATTTGGCTGTTACCCTGGCGTGACTTCTTTCCTCAAAAAGAAAATCAACACCATCCCAAATCAGTTACATGGGCCCCAAACTTGTTTCAGCCCAAAGCACAACCGCAGCACCACTGAGACAGTTTTACCACCTTCAGCCACAACTCCAACTTTTTATTTTTTTATTTTTTTATTTATATATAGCAGCTAAAGATAAAACGCTGGGCTGCCTCCCAGTAGCACTTGGTTTATAAGTCCTCTGCCTAACTCAGAGTATGTTGATCATGCAAGGATCAGCCATTACTGTGGTGGCCTGTGCCTTAGCAAATGGCTCACCCCAATAATGCTTGACCCTTTGCCCGTTTACTTTGAAAGTCCTACCAGAGGCTGTGTCAAGCAGTTCCATGGCTCCATGAGAGTGGGCCTGAACTATTGTGAAGGGTCCAAACCATCTAGATTTGAGTTTTCCTGGAAACAGCTTCAGTCTGGAATTAAAGAGCAATACTTGCTCTCCTGGTGCAAAGTCTCTCTTCTGGATCTTTCGATCATGCCAAGCTTTTGTCTTTGCCTTGTAGAGTTCTGCCCCCTCATACGAAAACATCCTATGTTCTTCAAGCTCATTGAGCTGCAGCATTTGAGCTGCCCCAGCCTGGGCTAGCTCAAGATTTAGTTTTTTTACTGCCCAGAAGGCTTTATGCTGCAGCTCAATGGGCAAATGGCATGCCTTTCCATAGACCAACCTATAGGGTGACATTCCTAAGGGGGTCTAGTAGGCAGTCCTATATGCCCAAAGAGCATCTTCCAAGTGCAGGGACCAATCTTTTCTAGTTGGATTCACCACTTTTTCCAAAATTCTTTTTATTTCCATATTGGACAGCTCAGCCTGCCCATTTGTTTGCGGATGGTATGCTGTAGCCACTTTATGTCTCATCCTATATTTTGTGAGGACTCCATCAAAGAGCTTGTTGCAGAAGTGTGTACCTTCATCACTGATAAATGCCCTTGGTGTGCCAAATCTTGTAAAAATCTGCTTTTGAACAAACTTCACAACAGATCTAGCATCATTTGTGGGGAGAGCTACAGCTTCCACCCATTTTGACACGTAGTCTCCAGCCACCAGAATATATAAATTTCCAAAGGAAGGGGGGAAGGGACCTATGAAGTCTATACCCCAAACATCAAACAACTCTACTTCCAAGATGGAATTGAGGGGCATCTCGTGTCTATCTGAAATATTTCCTACCCTTTGGCATCTGTTGCAGCCCTTGGCAAAACAGTAAGCATCTTTAAATAATGTAGGCCAAAAGTACCCGGCCTGGAGTACTTTAGCAGCCGTCCTCATTCCTCCAAAATGTCCCCCACATGGGGATGAATGACAATGTAAGAGAATAGCCGGGACTTCTGTTTCTGCCACACACCTTCTAAGCAAATTGTCAGCACAGTGCTTGTACAAGTATGGCTCGTCCCAGCAGAACTGCTTCGCCTGATGGAAGAACCTTTTTCTTTGTTGTGGACTGAAATCTGTAAGGACAATTCCACTGGCCAGGTAGTTCACCAGGTCAGCATACGATGGTGTTTCAGCATCTTCCATGGACAGCAACTGCTCATCAGGGAACAGTTCTTTGATCTCAGAATTCTTTGTGGCTTCATTCCCCTCAGACAGTCTTGACAAATGGTCTACCACCTGATTCTCAACTCCCTTCTTATCCCTAATTTCCAAGTCAAACTCTTGCAACAAAAGCACCCACCTAATCAGTCTTGGCTTTGCATCTTTCTTGGCAATTAAGTATTTGATGGCAGCATGATCAGTATAGACAATCACCTTTGTTCCAATAAGGTAGGGTCTGAACTTGTCAAAAGCAAACACAATAGCCAACAACTCTTTCTCTGTAGTGGTATAGTTCAATTGAGCTTCGATCAATGTTTTGCTGGCATAATATATAGAGTGAAATACCTTATCCTTCCTTTGGCCCAGGACTGCTCCCATTGCGAAGTCACTAGCATCACACATCAACTCAAATGGCATAGACCAATTAGGAGCAATTATAACTGGTGCAGTAATTAGGGCCTTCTTCAGAATTTCAAATGCTTCCAAACAGGTTGGAGCAAAATCAAAGATTCTATCATGCTCTAGCAACTGGCATAGAGGCTTGGAGATTTTGGAGAAATCCTTAATGAATCTTCTATAGAAACCAGCATGTCCTAAGAAACTTCTCACTCCTTTAACTGAGGTAGGTGGTGGCAGCTTTTCAATGACCTCTATTTTGGCTTTGTCTACCTCCATACCCTTCTTAGACACCTTGTGACCCAACGCAATTCCTTCCAGAACCATGAAGTGACATTTTTCCCAGTTTAACACCAAATTAGTTTCCTCACAACGATCCAAGACCTGTTCCAGATTTTCAAGGCATTCCTGGAATGACTCTTCAAACACTGAGAAGTCATCCATAAAAATTTCCATAGATTTCTCAATAACATCCGAGAATATGGCCATCATGCATCGTTGGAACGTTGCTGGGGCATTACAGAGGCCAAAGGGCATCCTTCGAAAGGCAAAAGTGCCATAAGGACAAGTAAAGGTAGTCTTTTCTTGATCTTCGGGTGCTACAACAATTTGATTGTAACCAGAGTATGCATCCAAAAAGCAGTAGAACTCTTTCCCAGAAAGTCTATCCAACATTTGATCAATAAAGGGCAAGGGAAAGTGATCTTTTCTGGTGGATTTATTCAATTTTCTATAATCCATACAAATACTCCACCCTGTGACTGTTCTGGTGGGGATTAGTTCATTTTTATTGTTAGCCACAACTGTTATTCCCCTTTTCTTTGGTACACACTGGATTGGACTTACCCACACACTGTCAGAAATGGGATATATAATCCCAGCATCCAGCCATTTGATGACCTCCTTCTTTACCACATCCTTCATGATAGGATTCAGTCTGCTCTGGCTTTCTACACTATTCTTGGCTTCAGGCTCTAGCAACATTCGATGCATACACACAGTAGGACTAATGCCTTTGATATCTGGCATTTGCCAACCGATTGCTTTCTTGTGTCGTCTCAAAGTTTCTATCAAACTGTTCTCTTGATTAGTAGTTAGGAAAGATGAAATAATCACAGGCAAAGTTTCCATAGCTCCCAAATAAACATATTTCAAATGAGATGGGAGCTGTTTTAGCTCCAGAGTAGGTGGCTTCACAACTGAAGGTATGTTGTCCTTGAAAGTCTCATCAGTGACTTCCAATGACTCAAATTTTCTAGCCCACATAGGTTGCCTTGCAGTGCAATCCTTTATTTCAGAAAGTTCTCCTAACAAGATCATCAGTACCTGATTCATACTCATCATCACTCAATTCAGTTCTTCCTGTCAGGAACTGTCTTTGCAACAGATCATCGAATGACTGCACAAATGAACATTCTTCCACTCCTTTGTCAGGATACCTTAAGGCATTGAACACATTGAAAGTCACCTGTTGCTCATTAACCCTCATGGTCAACTCCCCCTTCTGTACATCAATGAGAGTTCTTCTTGTAGCAAGGAAGGGCCTACCCAGAATAATAGGAACTTCCCTATCTGCTTCACAGTCTAAAATAATAAAGTCCACTGGGAACACAAACTTATCTACTTTTATCAACACATCATCGATCTTTCCTTCTGGATATGCAATAGACCTGTCTGCTAGTTGAAGTGTCACAGTGGTAGGCCTGGCATCCCCAATGCCTAATTGTTTAAAAATCGACATAGGCATTAAGTTGATGCTAGCACCTAAATCACACAGTGCTCTGCCACAGTAGGTATCTCCAATAGAACAGGGAATGGTGAAACTTCCCAGGTCTTTCAACTTGGGAGGTACTTTGGCTTGGAGCATCAGGCTGCATTCCTTTGTCATGGCAACTATTTCAAACTCCCCAAGCCTTCTTCTCTTTGTTAACACATCTTTCATGAACTTTTTATAATTAGGCATCTGCTGCAAAGCTTCAACCAAAGGTATATTGATGTGCAACTGCTTTAGAATCTCCATGAACTTGCTAAACTGCTTGTCTTGTTGTACTTTCCTCAACCTTTGAGGAAAAGGGGGAGGTGGTCTTTCTGGACTAAATTTAGGCAAGGGTTCAGCTTCTGGAACAGCCTCAGGCTTCTTAGCAGTTCTCTCAGCTGTCTTCTCAACATTTTCACCAGTTGCTGGAATAGTCTCAGTTTCTTCAATTTGCACTTTGCTCTTTTTCTCTACCATGGCTGGTAACTCAGTTCCACTTCTCAAGTGTATTGCTTTGCAGTGCTCCTTACCATGAGGGCTTGAGGATGAAGGAGTTTCAGTAGAAGATGGCAGAGCGCCACCGGGTCTGCTGTTCCGTGCATTGGCTAGCTGGCCTGCCTGATTCCCAAGGTTCCTCATGGATACTCCTTGATTCTGGAACTGTGCCTTAGTTTCTGACATGAATGCTTTTAAGACAGCTTCCAAGGACATTTCTTGATTTGCCGGTTGTGCTTGCTGTTGTTGCCTTGGTTGCTGATTTGTGAATCCAGAGGGAGCAGTTGTGGATCGGGCAGGAAAGTTTGAGTTCGCTGGCGAAGCATTAGCATTGTTATTCCACGAAAAATTTTGAGGTTGCCTGTTCCCTGGATTGTAGGTATTGAAATAGGGTTTATCTCCCCTGTTGCTGCTATAGTTCACATAATCAGCAGATGCAGGATCGCTGAAACAGTCTTCAAACAAATGTTCTCCTCCACAATACACACAAGAAACAGTTTCAGCTTGGTACACCTGTTATTCATTTACCACTGGTTCAGTTACAGCTGCTTGAGTTGTCTGGTTACTCTTGTTTGTAATCGCTAGGTTTTTCACCATGTTAGTTAAGGAAGCCAACTGAGCAATAAGTGTTGTAACTCCACTCACTTCATGCATTCCTGCAGCAGTTATGCTTTTTCCAGAGGTCAGCCTAGCAGTAGGCCACTGATAACTGTTAGCAGTAATACTTTCAATCAATTCATATGCTTCATTATAGGACTTGTTAAGAAGAGTGCCTTCTGCAGAGGCATCAAGCATCATTCTTGCAGATGGCAACACTCCATTGTAAAAGTGCTCCATCTAAATGCATATTGGAATGCTGTGATGGGGGCATCTCTTTAAAAGCTCCTTAAATCTCTCCTATGCTTCATATAAAGGCTCATCATCAAGTTGCTTAAAGGAGGTTATATCATTTCTCAGCTTCGCATTCTTCATAGGAGGAAAGAATTTGGTCAAAAACTTCTCAGCCATCCTATTCCATGTATTAACAGAGTTGGGTTCCATAGAATTTAGCCAATTCTTGGCCTTACCAGCCAAAGAAAATGGGAACAGTCTTAATCTGAAGGAATCGTCAGTGACTCCTGGATTTCTGAAATTATTAGCCACAGTCAGGAACTGCTTCAGGTGCAAATGAGGGTCCTCGGTTACAGCACCACTGTATTGCCCAATTGCTTGCAGCATCTGGAACATGACAGGCTTGAACTCAAAATGCCCAGCTGTTATTTCGGGCACCACTATGCCTGTGTTCATTGTTGCCGGATCAAACAGGGCATAACCTCTGATAGAACTGGTTCTATCATTGGCTAAAGTCATGCTATTAGGTTCATCACCCATTTCAGAGTTGTTAGAACTAGTGGCAGCAGAGTAGTCAGGGGTATCAGGAATCAATCTCCCCAACTTGACTAAGCCTTGGTTCTGCCTGTTCAACCTTCTGAATGTTCTTTCGATTTCTGGGTCTAGTTGGAACTCAGGAGCGCTATGCCTGCGCATACAGATTAAAGTACATGTTGCTATAGCAAAACACTCCACAGATCAGTTGTCTCAACTAATAGAACTATCAATTTAAAACTTGTCCATTAAACACCATTACAATCCCCGGCAATGGCTCCAAAAACTTGTTGCAATAAAAATGGTTGATGTGCTTGTGCAAGTATACACAATCGTTTAATAAGTAATAAAGTGTACGAGAGATCTTCTGCACGAGGTTTATATGGTGAATTGAGTACAAGTTTGAAATAATGGTTCTATTAATCAAGATTAATAAAGAGTAACAAATATTTTCTGTGAGTGTATCTAGGACAGTTTTGGGAAAATAAATGCTAGAGCAATAAAAACAGATTTGTTAACAGCATGGGTAAAACAGCTACGGGGAAGTATCCCTTGCAATTTCAGTCTAGTTCAGTTATACGTTTGCAATGCTACGGCAATTTGGCTCTAGGAAATGAAAATTTGTTTTCCAACAGTTCTGAGATGAACTTCACTAAACGTCTCCTATTCCTAGGTCCATATTAGTTACATTCACGCCTCACTGAAGCTCGTTCCAGCTAGCCTAAGAGTTAGAATGTTCATTCCTAAATCACTCTTCATCATAATTTTCCAATTAATGATTTTACTCTTATTTATAAAACAGTTCTGCTACACTTAGCTTTTCTAAGCAACCGTGAGCTCAAGTTCTAACTAAGGTGATCAAGCTCAATTAAAACACAACCAAATCAGATTTATAGAAAACGCAATAGTAAGGCATAAAATAACATTCACTAGAAATCCATTACAAGTTCAACATCCCATAGCTACAAGAGGTTTAGCTCATATTGAGCTTACAAAAACAAAGAGAAGAATAAGAAATGGAAGAAGAAGCTACTACAAGAGAGGAGAGAGAGAAAGGGGTGCAGCTGCTGTCCTTGCTCCAGTAGGGAAGAAGAAGATGTCTCGTCTCTCTCCTGTTGTCCCCCTTTTAGGGTTCTTTTTCCAGCCTGTCTCAAGGCCCTTTCCTTTCTCATCCTTTTTGGACTATAAACTGATTAGGACAAGTGTCCTTGGCCCAGTTCCCTGACTTTAATGCACCAAACATCAGTCCCACGTGTAGGACACTATCCTTATCAGCGAAGGACAACTCAATGTGTAAGAGAATGTTTTGAGCCTTTGTCCTTGTGCACAGTCAGCTTCAGCTACAATTGCTACAGCATATCCCAGAGCAACGTTTCCAGTTTAACGCATAGATCTCCAAAAATTGCCCTGCATAGAAAACTCACTCAAATACTGAAAACAGCTCCAAAAGACACCAGAACACTAAAACTTACAAAAGACTCTTATAAAACACACTTCAAGCAAAATCACCCTAAGACATTAAAAACATAAACTCAAAATACTCAAAGACCCCAAGAACACAAGTGAAAAAGGTATAAATGGCTCTTCATAAAAAGAGTTATCATACATCTGCCAGACACCACAAATGCATGAGAAAACCTTTGTGTCCGTAAGTTGTTCTTTGTCGTATCATTATTCCCTCGTTGATGCTCACAGCTATCAACCACCACAACATTTTGACTCTTAAAACTTTAAAACATTTCTCAAAAAGGGACACATAATCCAAAATCCAAAAAGGGACACACAGTCCGAAATAGCTCGAACCCAAAAACCCATCAACCGATGCACCAGTCTCAGAGTTTGGGCTCTAGAGCACATAATCCGTCCACAAGCCTACAGGACCAAACAAAATGTCCACAAGCCTACAAGACTATATCACTAACACAGATCCGTGATCCACCTGTTCTGTAGAACCATAGAATCCCGACGTCTCGGTTCCTAGGTTCACATCCATAAGTAACCATTCCATTTTGAAAACCAAAAGCCAAAATCCATATCTCCGAAGCTTAAGCACAAAGTCTTCGGGATTGGGTTTCCACAAAAACCCACACTTAAAGTAAAACCATCTTTCTTTTTGAAGTACTTTGGTAAACCACATCACTTTGAAATACAGTTTGCGAAAAACTTCTTTTTCTTGAATAAAACAATTTATTTCAAAACTAGATTTCCTTGAAAACACTTATACTTGAAATGTTTCGCTTTATTACTTTAAAAATGGTCGATGTCTCCAAAACGTACTTTTTACTTTAAAACTTTATGTTTCTTGAACTAAAGATATTTTCTTCCTTTTTACCTTTATGTCAACTCATTTCTCAAAAAAGCATATTTTGTTTTCTTTATTCCCAAAAGATATCCATTCAATTTATTTATCCAAAATTCTTTGAAACCTTAGCCTTTTGTTTCCTTACTTTACATTCCGAGCTTTTTGAAGCTTTTAACCTTACTCGATTTGGAAACCTAGCCGATGTTAGGTCCCTTAGCACAGTCTCAATCATAACGAATCATCCACCATAATTAAGCACAACAAAGGAAAATCATGCACACTCAGGCATAATCAAATACGGCAAGCATAAAGTAAATCACTCCACAGCAACACAGCACATTTAAACTATTACAATCCATATACACAAACACAGCACGCAGCTATCGGAAATTGAATTCCTCAGGTTTTTCCCCTTACCCGTTGAAGTTTTCCTTCGAGCCAAAGTTGTCCAATCGATTCGCGGATTCTCCCGATTCCTCGTCCGATTACCCAACAACAACTACACACATACAATCAATCAAAATATCAACATCCAACAACATAATTTTCCTCACTCTCCTCTACCTAGTGTTCGGCCACTCTCAAATCAAATAGGCTAGGGAAGTTTTTTGATCACATGATTTTGGATTCAATGACTTCTAAGTGTGATAGAACTAAATCAACACTTCCTAATCAAAAATTTGAACAAAACTTCATTGATCCAAAAGGGGGGAGGTTCGGCCATCTATAACCATATGGGTTAGAAGACTCCTTTGATTACAAGCTCTTGGATTATGAAATAGGGCAATGAAACTAGCTCATAGAAATTGGTTTGACATTAAAAGGATTTTTCTACAATTTCTTTTAAATTTAGGAAGATCAAAGCTCAACTTGAATAAAGCTTGAAAACTTAGAATTTCAATGGAGAAAGATGAAGATTGAGAGCTCAAGAATGAAGTCCATACCTCCTAGATGATGAGGATGAATGAAGTGATCAACTTTACTTCTCAAAAGTTCTTGAAATCTCTTAAGAAAATGAAGAGAAAATGGAGGAAGAAATGAAGTGAAGGAAAAAGAAAAGTGAGAGGTGAGAAAGGATGAAGGGGGCGTGGGGGAGAGAAGAGAAGGGATAAGAAGTCTCACATTTTTCACTTAAGGGTAATAAGGTCTTTTCACATAAGGACCAAAGGGTAATTTCCATGAAAGTTCAAGGGCATTTTTGTCATTTCGCATCCAGATATTTTAAAAACCAGCATGACACTGGCATGCATCCCAAGGTGACTTGACCTGACTTCAAGATGATCCGCTAGCGGGTCCCAGTAAATCCCTTTCTAGCTCCGTTCGTCACCCGGTTTGAGAATTCGACCGAATAACTTGTATTATTCTGATTTTTAGTGAGCGAAACTAATTTTAGCAAAAAGGTATGAAATTTGATTCTAAGACTAACTGTCTCATTCACGAGTCAAAATTAGGTCTTTTGAATAGTAAAATACTACTATCGGTGAAAAACGCAGACCGGACTCCGTCTGAGTTTTCGACCCAAAATTTAACCGTAACTCCCTATGATAGCGTAGCGCGTGACTATGGTCTCGATTTATTTTAATTCGCTCTCTAGATTCTCCGAAAAAATACAAACTCATTTATACCGTCTATTGACTTTAGAAAGCTTGAAAATCGGGGTGTTACAATGTCCATCTATAGTAAAGAAAATGAAGGTCTTTTGACCTTATGGATTAGTGACATTTAAAAAACACTTAATAATTTTATGAATCATTAAAACTTTGAGGGGTCATAAACCATCACTGTTTTGGTCTTAACAACATCTCCCTCATCTTTGGCCACGTTACAACCCTCAAAAAGTCCACTCTGATCAGTGAATGATTGTTATTCTTCAATCTTAATCTTGAGACAAAATATTTGTGCTCTTTTGAGTTTTTAGTTAATTGCTCCTAAAAAGAAAAAGAAAAATAAAAATAAAAAGAAAGCAAGTTAGGTTGAAAACCCGCAAGGGCAATCTAAGCAAAAGTTAGGGCAAGATCGGTATGGCATTCACTAGGGAACCTCTATTCTTAAGGATTCATTCATTCTCAGATGCCTTATATTGGGGCAACTCTTTTCTGAAGGCAAATCTGGAAGTGCCCTAAACACAAGAAGACTAGGGCAAAGGCAAAAACTAGAGCGACTTAAGCAAAGTTAGGGTCAAACAAATCCAACCCAAGTGACAGATGAGGGCAATTTGAAGATTGGAGGCGTATCATGAAGATCGAGGCAAGTCATATCCTTGGAAGCCGATTAAAGCGATGCTCGAAATCATATGCATGTGGGACTAGAACCAATCATCTTAAAGAGTATCACTTGAAGAAATGCGAACTCCACCCACCATTATTTCCTTCTAAAGACATCACAATATCATTGTTTTGATCGCATATTGTTATTGCCTTTTCATTCTATATCGTTTTTTTAGTACCCCCTCTTGTTGCCATCTACACTGAAGTCAAAATGATTTTTTTCATGATAAACATATACTGAAATGTGAAACACGTGTCAATAATAAAGCATTTAGTGTAACATCCTTTTCGAGGATCACATTTACAAACATTTTATAAAACTATGAGGCCGAAAAACGGGTTAATTAAAATCATTTGAGAAAGATGGGGTAAAATTTTCCTTTTCGCAAGACATGAAAATAAAAGCTTGTGACTGTTTACACGCATGAGGTAAAAGAGAAACATTTTATATGGTCATAATTTCATAAAGGATTTACATTAAACCCAACCGACTATAGAAAGAAAATAGAAAGGTAAAAACTAAACATAAAGAATTAGAGACGTAGATCCTAAACATAAAATACTTGGAGACACATCTCTACAAAAGATAAAAGAAAGGTACATACATTCTGACACCCTACACTGGCCGACGACGGACTACACGGGAAGATATCCTATGAATTAACCGTTGGATCCTCCCTCTAACTTCTCCATTATGGAGAGACAAGCAAACGAAATAGGAAGGCATGGATAAATCACTTGCCTCCTAATCTGTTCACTTATCGCCTTCTAACCAGGACCCATCAAACGAGACCTAACAAGAACCATAGCAGGGACTACTGGTGGCATTCCTATGGAAGATATCGCAGGAGTTGCCTCAGATGCAACTCTGCCAACAAGCAGCCTATCCCTAAGAGAGGGAGGAGGCACTGAACGCACAGGTGGAAAAGTCAACCTTGCATTCCACTTATGACTATAACCCATATAGTAGATGACATGAAGACAAGTGATGAAGCAGTTACTGCGGCCCATGTGGATGGTGAGTGTGGCTCTTTCTATGTACTTTAATAGAAGCCCATTATGGCTAGATGTCCAAACTCCATAACCACTTAGAAACTCGGTAGATAGATGCACCTGAAGGGCCAAGTGAGGTATCGATATCATGATCTTCTCGAGAGACAACTAGAGAAGCACAAACTTATGAAAACAAAGTAATGGGGTGAGATTCCTATTAATCAACACAACATATGGTAGGAGATGAAAACAGCGAGACTCTCAAGTATGACTTGCTAGATAGCATGTTATCAACCACATAATTAAATAACAGTTATACCATTTATAGGTAGAACACAAAATCAAGGTACATACACATACCCACATACACATATACACACGTTATCAACGATACAATACATATCACAACAAACAGTATATATCAACAATAGTCCATGCCCAAGTCATACGATATGGTAAATATCAAACAAATAGTTTATATCAATCAACCATTCAAATCCAAGCCACGCGGTATGATATTGTGATGCAATCCAACATGCAGCTAGTACGCCTCAAGTGCAATCCTAACATGCAACCAAGATGACTCAGACCCCCACTCCGGAGCTAATAGGACGTTCAGAAGGAGTGGTAGGTAGTACATGTTTCACTATGCTAGCCTTAGGCATATAAGTTCGTACAACATTCATAGTCTCATGAGAACTTAGGTTGCTTGTGTAAACACTCTACAATCCGTGATTGGCTAGCATCTAGTTGCAAATGTTAGTGTAGTGGATGGAACGCCACGACCACGAAGAATCACCAACTAGCCATAAGTGGACTTTCCAACCCTAACATCGCCAAGACCATTTAAGATCGTCACTAAGCAATCTGCACCCGAACAAGGTGTAGGCTCAACTTCTTAGGCTTAATAGCCTTACTGACAATTTCATGCACAATGGCTAAACCTAACAAAGCGTGTGCGTTCATATTTATCCACCGGACAAACTTCGGGATTTCCTTCGGAAATCAGATGCCATTCTAAAGGCAAGGTAGATAGTACCAAACTATTGGGAATCACCCCTCATTGGACCATCAATGTTTCAAACAATTCACTGCATTATGAAGATTGGCCTACATTCCACCAATCATTAGCAATCTTTGGATCCTTCCCGAAACGCAATTACTTGCAGAGCAAGCGATTCTCAGAATACTCTTGGTAATTAAATCTTATGGATCCTTGGATGATAAAATCATCTAGGGTATGAAAGTATTGTCTTGATCCACTATATTTCACATTTAAGTATTCCTTATCTTTTAACTCTAAGTCCTAACCTTTGACTTAAGTTTTTGAGGTAACATTTGCTTTGACAGCGAAATCCTTTTAATTTGTAAATCCAAATGTTTAAATCCTTTCTCTTGTAAAACATCATCCTAAGTACCTTAGTATTAGGAGTTTGAAATTGAGTTTATTCTTTAAAATAAAAGAAGAGTTCTAAAGATAAAGTTCCTTCTTCACCACTCTTAAAACAAAACTCAAAGAATACTTGAAATTGGTGAACCAATAAGTTTAACAAGGACTTTTCACAATGAGATAGTACAAGCTAACTCTTTCAAGTGAATTCTCCATTGTCTAAACCATGATGCACAATTCAAGACCTCTTGGGTTTGAAATCCATTTAAAATTCATACTTTAAAAGGAATGAAGAGTTCTAAAGGTCTAAATTCCTTTTTCATAACTCTTAAAACTCTAAAGCAAGAACTTTTGGGGGCCAACATTTGTCAACGAATTAGATGCCACGTGGAAACTAATAATAAGTCCCTCTTTTATATGGAATCATCTAATGCTTAAACCATGGTGCCATCTTTCGTTCATTTGGTTTTGAAATCCATTTTAAACTTGTAAAGCCACTAAATAACATTGAGAGACTATAATTGGTGACTCAATTGAAGTCAATTAATTAATGAACTAAGTATAGAAAATATTTTCTTACCCTATTGCACTTAGGAAGCCCGAATTGAGAGTACATCCTCTGGGATGAGTTTTGTTTCATGAAACTTACACTACTTGATTTTCAAATACCATTTTAACTTAACAATTACCTTGATTGAAAATCAAAACATTTTCTGAGTGAGTAAGATATGTAAAACCGAACCTACTACTCACTTAGGGTAGATTTTTAGTTCAGATTTTTTCTTGAATTAATCACTTAAAATGCATAAGCTTTCAAAAGAACATTTCCTCCATTACTTTCACTCTCAAGACCGAATTCGCATCCATAGTTAATTTTGCTTCACCAAACTAATCCGAAAACAAGCATGATCATCAACGCATACAAATGTACAATAATAGTACCTTCACTTCAAAAACAAAGCTAAATCCGCATACACAAATTTTCAGCAATACAAGCACCAACTTGTGACAAGCATTTGATAGACCAAACGAACTCGGATTTGAGAAAATGAAAACTCATATGAAACATTAGGATTTATAATTTTTGTATATCATATTAGTTTTCACAAACAGTAACCAAATTAGTACAGTTTCATGAAATAAGCTACCGTAGTCAGAATCCAAGACAAAAATTTATGCTTAGACTGAAACAGATTTTTAAGGGTCAATTCTCCATGAAACCAAGCGAAATTTGTTATCAAAATAAAACCCAAGATGTTTAGTTTCAGGATCAAAAATAAGTTTTGAAATCTGAGTCTAGATTGAGAGAAAAACAGAAACTAATCACACAAGGTCAGATCTGAAAATCACATTTTCATAAACTCTTTACAATAAATAAATGGAGGAACCCTAGGTTAGGGTTTTCCAACACACAAAAGTCATTTTCAACCATTCAAACATATAAATGTAAACAAATCAAGCAACAAATAAATATTACAACATTGTTCTCATAGAGAACCAAATAGACAAAGTAGAAAAACCTTGGTTTAGGGTTTTCCCAACCCATTTTTACAACCACCCATATTGTGTGATGTGGTTCACTCCTATCATTACCTTAATTAAGATCTTTAGGATGAGCAAAATTCCATGCATCAAGAACAAGAAGAGGTTGAAACCTATAGGAAGAAAAGAACAAGATTTTGAAACTTGTTCTATAAAGATCATGAACTAGAAGAAGTTCAGTCATGATTTAAAGTAAGGAAATAAAGAGAAAATGAAGATCATGGCTTACCCAAGGAAGAACTCTTTGAAGAAGGTTGGTGTTCTTGAGGTTCAAGAACAAACGTCCTCCAAATGAAAAACTTCCTTCGCCAAAGATGATCTAGAGATCAAGACTAGAAGAACTATGGTCTTTGAAATTAAAAATGAAGTTTCGATGATGAATTTGAGAGGGAGGGCCGAATGTGAGAGTAAGAGAGAGAAGAGATAAAATGAAATGTTCTTTGAGAGAAAGAGTCTTGATTTTAGTAAGTTGAAACAAAAGTGAAACTAATGTGTTTTACACTATTTGGTTGCGTGGCCTTTAACATTTTTGGGCAAAAAATTAATTAAAATGCTAATGACACTTGATGTGATTTTATGTAAGCAAAAGGATAGTTAGGATTTAATCAAGTACATAGGTGTTGATCTCTCATTAAAAGTAGCTTAGATTAACCAAAAATAGGTTAATTGGCTTTTCCATAAAAGGTAAGGATGAAATGGTTCATTGCTTAATAGAAAATTAATCCATTGGTTAAAAGGAAGGAAAATGTGATTTGACAAAAAGGTGAAAATTGACATGATTTGATTAAAAGGTAACAACGTCTTGTGAAGCATGAAAAACAGCCATGAACTACTCCCGTCTCTGGGCCGGAACAAATTCCCAGCCCTGGCATGCATCCCAAGGTAAAGCAGTTCCGATTAAAATAACAATATTTTTGTTGGTTCCGACCTAAAACAACACGTCGGGTTCAAAACAACATTTTATGATTATTAAGCTCATATTTGAAATTCAAATATGAATTTTCAATTATTAACTATTTTTTCGATTATAATTAATCAAATTGTGTTCTCAGCTAAGTTATTCACACAAACAGTTAAAAAGACAGATATAAGATTTTTGGGATGTTACACATAGCGTTTCTCCCAAGATTTCAAAGGTCATGGAAAGTATAGGGATCTCTTGACAAGGGGCAATGTTGGAAAAGAAATAACGATAAGAAATTCTCATCCATTACGATAGTCATTATGAGTGAAGCATATCTTTGACAAGAAGCAAGACATTAGTTGAACAAACAAGTGCCAAATCAGATTAACGAGCTTCATTCTAGTTTATCCCAAATTTGGCTGTGATCGAAACTTTAAGAGGACAAGGATCAAATAATGGTTTGAGAAGAAGGATCAAGTTTTCATCAATCATAGAAAGCATTTCTTGCATCAAGCATGGGAAAATAATAAAAATAAATAAAAGTATCCGAGTTTTCATCAATCACAAAAAGCATGTCTTACTTCATGCATTGTCACATCATTTCATAGGTAAAATCAACATCTTTGCATCACATTTGTCTACCTTTAGAGGACATAGAGTCTATAAGCTGTATTTTGATTAGCTTTAGCAGGTATAGGGCCTCATAAGCTTTGCGTTGCTTTCATTCAGCTGTAACGGGCACAAAGCCCATCAGTTGTTAGCTTTAGCAGACATATAGGGCCTCATAAGCTTTGCTTTGTTTTAGTTCAAATTTAACGGGCACAGAGCCTATAAGCTATATCTTTGCTAGCTTTAGTGGGAATAAGGCCTCATACGCTTTCATCTTTCGAGTCAAGCTTCAGCGGACAATCCATCCCGCAAGCCTTTTTTGTTCAAGCTTCAACGGGGAATCCAACCTATAAGCTCTTTTTGCTATTCCCTAGGTCTTCATGGGCAATCAACCCCGTAAGCTTTTTGTGTTCGAGCTTCAATAGGATATCTAACCCGTAAGCTCCTTATCCTCTTTTTCAAGTCTTCGTAGGCAATCCACCTCACAAGATTTTTGTGTACAGGCTTCAACGGGCAATCCAACCTGAAAGCTCTTTATCCTCCTTTTCAGGTTTTTGCGGGTCATCCACCCTGCAAGCCTTTTCTGTTCGAGCTTCAACGGACAATTCAACCCATAAGCTCCGCTTCTTTAGGTTGTCGTGGGCAATCCACCTCCCAAGCCTTTTATGTTCGTGCTTCAACGGACAATCCAACTTGTAAGTTTTTTTTTTTCCTCTTTCAAAGGTCTTCATGGGCAATACGACCCACACCCTTTTATTTTTCTGTTAAAGTTGGGATGACAACCTGCACCCTTTTACTTTTCTATTGAAGCCGGGATGACGACCTTCCCTTTTTACTTTTCTCTTAAAGATGGGATGACGACCCACCCTTTTTTACTTTTCTCTTAGAGTCGGGATGACGACTCACACCTTTTTACTCTTTCTGTCAAAGTCGGGGGCCCGACCCACATCTCTTCTTTTTCAGTTTCATTCAATCAAAGTCGGGGTGTTGACCCGCATATTTTCTTTTTGAATCTCATTTAGTCAAAGCTGGGGTGTTGACTCGTATCTTTTCTTTTCTAGTCTCGTTTAATCAAAGTCGGGGTGCTGGCCCACATCTTTTCTTTTCGAGTCTCATTTAATCAAAGTCGAGTGTTGACCAACCTAGTTTCTTTTCCATTGTTATTTAACTAAAGTCGGGGTACTAACCCTCTTCTTTTCTTTTGTCCCTATTAATCTTCACTCTAAAAGTCCAGACGTCGTCCTCTTCTTTTTCGTTCTTATTTCCTTTGATTTCAGTTCAAGTCAGGGTGCCGACCCATTTATTTTTATCTCGCCATTCGACTTTTATTATCTTTGCCAAAATCAAGACTTCATCTCACATCTCTTATTCGAATTCCAGAAAGTCTTTCTCTGTATCTTTGCTCTTTTGTGTATATTCGGGCAAAATCGGAGTTCGTGTCTTTACTTACTTTTTACAACGATAATATGAAAACTATTGTTGTTCATATTCTAGAGTAAAAACCTAAGTAAAGAGGAACAACTGTGAACACCAAATTTGGTCCTCCTAGCTTTCATATTTTGTTCTATTTTATTTTCATTTTTATTTGACTTTTTGCTTTGTGTTTTTAAATAAATAAAAATGACATTGAATTAAAAATGGGCCATAAGAATACCAAAAACAATGGGCCATAAAAATAAAAGTAACTTATGTTGATTTAAAGATGGGCCAACTAAAGCCCAATAGTTGAAAATCAGAAAGATGGGATTTAATAGGCCAGTTAGGCCTATTGCAAAAAGAACAAAAAGTTCAAAAGAAGAAATTGGTTTCTTCTGGTTGGAAAATCTGCAGAACGGCACTACTCTGCAATTTTTACCTTTATCCCTCTGCCACATTCGTTTCTTACTTGCTCATAACTTATAGTTCCAAGTGGGCAAGTTGAATTCAGAAATTGAACACTATAAATTGTGCCTAAAAGGAAAAAAATTTGGTTTTTGTTATCACAAAAATTAAATAAATATTAGCTGATTGCCGTTAGGGATAATTAGTTAATTTAAACTATCAATTGGCAGCCGATAATTGAAACTAGCTGACTAATTTTATTAGCTGGTAGTTGATTGGGGAGCTAGCCAATGAGTGATGACTATGATTCGGTTGAATGATATTGGGTTGGGCCTTCCAGTTGGGTTTACAAGATGTATTATGAGTAAAGTAATGGTGATAACCTAAGATGTTGAATGCACGAAGAAAAAAGCTTCAGGCTGTTATTCATAGTAACCATTAAGTCCTAAAATCATGGATAATGGATAAAAGTGGTTAGAAGCTGTTGAAGGTTTAGAATTCAAGTGAATAAGATCAGGTACAAATTGATTATGCACTAGGGCGTAGCTGTTGCTAGAGGAACATGAGCCATGCCTAGAATGTAGGAATTCTTGTTGATAGTGGATAGTCGTTGGGCAGCTAAATGAAGACAGTGGATTTTTAGCCGTTTTCTGTCAGCCATGATGTACTAATGGTGTAAATTTAGGAGTTAGTGGCCAATGGAAATCGCTTTAGCTTAGTTAATTCTTTTGCTTATAAATATCAGTTGTACATTTGAGTTCAGACACATCAATCCAATGAATCCAACTTTTATTCTCATGCATTTGCTTTCCTCAGTTTCTTTAATTTTTATGCAAACTTAGTAATTTCGATCTCATATTTCACACTAAAAGCTCTTTGGAGTAGTTTAGGAACCTGCAACTAAGAAACAAAGTCTCTTTCATAGCATAGTCGACTAATAAGGGAATCATAGGAAACGAATTAGCCAAAGATTCGGCTAACACCAATTTTTATGACAACAATTTTGGCACACCCAGTTGGACCTAGAAAGGTGAGCACATTGGGAAGTTTGTCTCTCTTGGTCACAATTTTAGTTAGTGTATGCATTTGCGATCTGGGAAAAGTTTGAGTAAAATTGAGCCAAATCAACCAGCGAACAAGAATGGGGATCATAAGACTTACGTTTGGGATGCCTTCATCTCCACCAAAATTTCTACGATCCCTACTACAACTCACAGTCATAAGCCAACCACAACTGTATCAACAGGAGCTGATGTGGCTGAGCAAACATAGTCGCTGGTGATGACCACTTCATTCATCAAACATCAGAGTGACATAGGTATCAATCAACTAATGTATTAGATGTCTAAGAAACTAGATGACATGGTGAAACCTATGGTGCACAATGAGGTGCAACAGGAGAAACTAGCAGAGCAGAAACAACAACACACTGCTGAAAATTCGGCTAACTTGGCTATCTTAGGACTGTCAGGGCAGCCGAATCCATCTCAGTTAGTCCCTTATGCGGGGAACCAACAAGGGTATATGAGTTGTTTACCACAGGTTCAGGTAGGACCTCTTCAAACTATCCAGCCGAACATAGGGCAACAATTATCACAATCTTTCTGTATTATGCAAATTCTGCATTACTTGCCCATATTCCCACAGGGCAACCTGTAGTCTATAATAATACTCAGCCTATTTTTCAACACAAACATGTATCTATGGCTAGAAGGCGACCAAATGTAACTGGGCAGTTGGGCATGTCGTGTCTGGTGCCAAATGCTTTGACTAACAGCTCTAACATGCAGGTAGCCTCACAGGTCCATCCCACTTGTCCAAACACGACTATGGAACAATGCAAGCTAAGCTACCTAGAAACTATGTTGGGGAGCAGCAATGGAACATGGTTCCACCTACCTCGACTGGTTTTCCATTCTATCAGCCTGCACCAGAATAGCCAGTTTTCAGTCAAATAGGTTAGGTTCCTCAGAGAGCAATTTTGTGCAGAACACCTGGCGATTAAACAGGGGAGCAGTTATGGAATGGTCTTCCACCTTACTCGGGTAATTAGTCAGCTGTTCAAGGGGTTTAATACAGGGTTCCCGGGTACTATGCGACAGAGCAACCATGGGTCATGAACCCACCTAATACTGCTAGTCTAGCTTGAAACTTTTGCACATCAGAGCCAAATTATCAAGCACAATATAGGGGGCATCAATGCCTTTTAGGCAGCTAGCTGTTATACCTGGAGCAACATATACCTAGGGGATGGCAGCCGATGGCAGATCTTCTGGTCCCTAGCTAATAGATACCAATATGATAGTTGAAACCACAAGGAAACACTTTGGTGTGCAGCTGAAGCCATTAGATACGCCAGTATATCGCAAACCTTACCCTGAATGGGTATTCAAGATCATGCCTCTGTCGAGAGGGTTTATGACTCCATATTTTGCAACCTTATCTGATGATGATGGCAAGTCTACTATCATGTTGGTCGATTCACAACTTAGTGTGGGAAGGCAAACCAAAACGAACACTACAAGTTGCAGTTGTTTCCTCTGTCTCTAATTGGTACAACTTTTATTTGGTATTCTTCTTTGCCTTCAAATTCTGTTCAGAATTGGATGAACATGGAAAGGTGCTTCCATGATAGGTTTTACAGGCCCCAACCTGAAGTGACTGTGACCGATATGATGATCCTGAAGCAACAGGTGGATGAGTCGGTGGCAGATTTTATTGAGATATTCATAAAGCTGGGAAGTAGGTGGAGTGTCCAGTTTCCTGAGGCTGAATATGCCACGATAGCCATTGGAAATATGCATCCACAACTGAGGGAAAGACTTTTGGCTTAGGAATGTGCCAATTCTAGCCAGTTAGCTTCTAGGGCCTCTCGTATCGAACAATTCATTGTCGAAAATGAGCAGCAAAGGGCTAAGAGGGGAAGAAGTCCTTATATGGTGTCCATTGTGGACACTAAGGATTCAGATGACATGACTGAACGTACAGCCAATTGATGAGTGTGATTTCACCTCATATTTCATTGTAATTTTGCATGCATTTTCATGTTAGTTTAGGAATTTTTGTTTAATATTTTGTTAGTTTTTCTTTTAGAACGGATTATTGCATTGTTGTTGGTGTGTTGTGCAGATTTGATTAATCAAGAGCTTGGATAAACCTATTTTTGAGTTTTCATGAAGAGTGGAGTTGAAAAAGCTGAAAAAGTGTAGAACGAAGGCTGTCACGACCTGGGCATGAAGCTCATCATGGCCGTGAACGTGCTAGAGATGAAGTAAAGAGGCCCTGGACAAGCAGAAGCCATCACAGCTTGGGTGTGATATCTGTCATGGCCATGAGAAAGGATTTTTTAAGGCAAAATTACATTTTTGGTCCCTTAATTTAATTGTTTTTTTTCAATTTGGTCTCTTAACTTTTTTTTGTAACAACCTAGTCCTTTATGTTTACCAACGTTAGCAATATTGGCCTAAGTGTTACTCTTCATTCAACTTTGTTAATCGTGTCCGTTAACTCCACAACTGGACGTATTAAGTGGTTGGTGACCTAGTTGTTGCCATTGAGGGAGTATGGATTATCTTCCCCCCTTAAATGGTGGCCTAGAGTTCATGGTTCTCAATCTTCTTCCCAACAATCATGGCTACAGAGCTTGGTTTACATCTACCTTACTCAAACATCGATCTGAAGTCGCCAAAACGACATCATTTTGGCCAAGCCACTAAGCAAGCACCATTCCAGCGCTATGTTGGATACTAAACAGACACGTAGGACCATTTGAGGCGGTGTTTACTAATGTTTAGGCCAACTTTGTTAATGTTTGTAAACATAAGGAACTTATTTGTCACAAAAAAAAAAGTTAAGGGACCAAAATGAAAAAAACAATTAAGATAAGGGACCAAAAGAGTAATTTTGCCGATTTTTTAAAAAAGCTACAAGTCAGAGAGCATCACGGCCTGGCTATGAGTGCTGGCCATGAGTGCTATCACGGCCAGTCATGGGAGCTGAATTTATGGTCCAGAATTTGTTAGAGACGATCACGGCCTAACCGTGCAGGCTGTCACGGCCGTGATCCGTAAGTGAGTGCCAGATCAATCAAGCCAGAAGTGATCACGGCCGTGGCATATAATTTCAATTTTTTCATTTCTTTGTCTGGTTTAAATAGATACTTAGGCTCGAAATTAGGGATCTTTGGCTGCTATATTGGAGGTTTTTGCTTAGGATTAAGATTTCTCTTCTTCTCAATCTATTTTCCTTTTGGATTTTTATGTTCTTTTTTACCAAACTTGCTATGACAATGGCAATGCTTGAGTAGTTTCTTTGTTTCTAGAAATTGGGGAAATGCCCAACAGTTGTTTTATGTTATAAATTGATGATTTCCCTTTGTTGATTTCAATTTGCTGTAGATTTGATTCCTATCGCTTTAATTACTTTTGAATTTGATGCACACTTATTTGCATGTCATAGATACTCTAGAGAAGAACTGAGAGGTGAATCTAGGTATTGGATCTATAGGGGTTGAACTTAGGACTTAAATCATGAGAGTTAGAAGCGGTCCTTTGAAGGTTCATTGAATTGTCACAAATCTTAATCGGTCCAATTTAAATACAATTACCACGGGAGTAGGAGTTGGTTTAATTGGGCAAGGTTCTTGTATCTCAAGAGGGAACATTAACTATTTTAGGATAAATTCACCTTTAAGGCATTTTGATAATTAATAGAAGGATAGTTAATTTAGAAGCATAAGAAGTCTTTGTAGTAACCCAATTTATGGGAATTCCTTTCCTATTTGCAAAACCCCAATTTGATTTCCTCAATTTATATTATTGATTTTATTTAATTGTTATTTCTCATCTTAATTGGTTACTAGGTTCTATTGACACAATCAATCTTTCCTTGTTTGGTTAATCAATTTATTAATTAATTGGTACTCAAAGTCACGGTGCTTGTGAGTTTGATCTTTTTATTACTTGACGACGAAACCATACACTTCCGAATTTCACGCATCACTGATCCCACGGCTGACATCATGGCAACCGAAATGCTTAGAGGGAAACCCTATTCTTGTTCTGCTTTAGGAGCAGCCAAAGGAAAAGAAGTGGATGGCTTAGAAAGTAGAGTAGAGTATTCATTTGATATATCAAAAAGGCAGATCAAATATTTGATTATTTGCTCAAAGATCCGCAAATTTGGTTGGCGGAAGGTCATAAGATACCGTTGACTGAGGAGCTAAAGAATAAAAAAATATTGTAAGTGCCATAATTCGTATAAGGAATCTCAAAAGGCATTTAAGGATGGAAAATTCAAGCTGTTATGCAAGGTTGTTGCTGAAATGAGTGAAGACACTAACCTCTTTCCAACTATAACAATAGGAATGGTGTCTTTTTCTAGGGAATCTGGCTCACCATATAAGAAATGGAAACAACCGATTTGCTAGCAGTGGAAAAAGAAAGAATTGTCAGCTGATCAAGGAAGAGGGGTAAAGCCTTTAGCCGATGACTACAGAGAAAGAGCCTATGTTTAGAGGCCTACAATGTTTGAGAGGTTAGGAACTCCAAGAGTTATGGTCGTCCAGAGACCATTGCCTGTGCAGTCACAAAACCATCCCCAAAGGTCTAGCGTATTTGACAGGGTAGAGTAGCCGAGGAAGTATGGGCCACAATGGTTTCCGAGGCCAGAAAGCTTCGAACATTTGAAATGTTTAGTGAATGAATGGCTGGAACCTGATGAAAGAAAAGTAGAGTTATTGAGAAAATAGTTTGGAAAGCAGGCAATCCACTTGAGGAGGCTGAATAATACAACAGGGGCAAAAGTGCTTATGGCAGTAGAACAACCAATAAAGGAAAATTGCCGATCATAGACGAAGCCCCTATTCCGGAGGGGAAGAGACGCGTAGCTGAGTTCAATGTTCAAGAAGTTATGACATCTATGAAGATTACTGTTAAAAACAATGAGGATATGAAGCCTCTAAGAATGGTCAAGCCTTTGGCTAAGGTGGAAGAAGGGAATTGGTTCTTAAACAAGGATGCCAAGGATAGGAAGCCAATTGATCCTATAGAAACCCAGCTGACACTGTAACATCCCAACTGCTTTCCGAATAGATGATTGTTCGCACAAACCAACACGAGTCTCTTCAGCGTGCTTTGTCCTCACTCACACGCTTCCTAGGAAAACTTCCTAGGAGGTCACTCATCCCAGAATTGCTCCAAGTCAAGCACACATAACTTTGGAGTTCTTAAGTGATGAGCTACCAAAAAGAAGTTGCATCTTGTTGTTATAGGTAGTACCAATCAAATCCTTTAAGCCTATACAGTCCCATACCTGCACAACCTCTGGATCCTTCTTGTTCGGGTGTGAAATCGTTCGTTCATGTAACCCTCAACCTAGAAGCCTGCAAGGAGCCGCTCTTTGTCCGTGCTTCATTGCACCAGCGATTACTCTCGTCAGCCCTAGGTGTCACATACACGAACCCCGAAGAGGAGAAAGCAGAGGATACAATCAGTTCAAAGGATGAAACAAACTTTGCAAATGTTGGCTGGGGCAAAGAACATAGTTAGAGAAGAAGTACAGTCCCTGAAGGTGGAAGAAGCCTTGGAGGCAGCTTTTGGTCATTACAAGGCCAAAACAAAAGAAACAGAAAATGAAGAAGTTTAGTCGGAACCAAAGACTCTTCAATCGAAGGATAAGTCAGAGGATCAAGACATGAATCGGCTGGAGAAGTTATTGGAGACATTAGATCTGGATGACTTGGTACAGGAGCCTATTGTAAACTTCAGTGAGGAGATCTTTGATTGAAATGTCAAGGATGGTGATATGTTGCTAGAAGATGAAGTTTGCATGTTGTCTTACTTGGAAGAGTCTTCTTAGACACTTTGCTAGAAGAAGAAGAAGAAGAACTGGCTTCAGCTGAATTGGATGTTATGGGAATCCTACCAAGTGAGTTCTGAGCTGATGAAAGATAGTCGAATGCACTAGAAGTGGATGTGTGTGTGCTGAAGAGGTGGAATGAGCCATTTTGTCTGACGAAGTAGCCGTTGGTCCCAAAGGGAAGGCTTTGAAAAACCCACAGATGAGATGACCAAACAATTGAACCCTTTGTATAGCAAGGCCATCAGCTGAGTGTTTGTTAATGGTTGGGCAGTGTTGAACATCATGCCCGTGAGTGCTATGAGAAAGCTTGGAAAAAACTAAGGAGGATCTAGTGCCAACCAATATGAAAATGACAAATTTTACAGAGGAAGCAACGATTTCTGTGGGAGTCTTGGTAGCCGATATGACTATAGGAATAAGAACGATAGGTTATGCTTTCTTCATAGTAAATGCAAAAACACCTTATGCACTATTGCTGGGCAGGGACTGGATCTATTCAAGTAAGTGTGTACCATCTACTTTACACCAAATGTTGATGATGTGTGACGTGATTAGATGGAGACTGTGTTGGCAGACAAGAATCCGTTTACGGCTAAGGTACGTGTAGCTGAAGCCATGTATTAGTCGCCTCATATGGAACCTATCCAAATAGGTGATGATTATGAGGAAGGTATTTGGGAGTCATGTGATTTGACTTCTAGGGGTTTCACAGTTAAGCTACAAGCTAATTCATGGCCTTTAGAGACTGTTTTTAATGGTTACTAAGCCCCAAGTTATAGAGGATATCTTTCAGAGGCTGAATCTGTTCACAGTTGAGAGTAAAATATTTGAAGCAAGATTAGTTGAAGGAGAAGCACAGGTAGAATTTGATGATGGAGCTAGGGGACAAGGCCTCAGAGATGAAGAGTTGCAATCTCATGTTCACAAAAAAAGGCCTACCTTTGAGGCTTAAGACACGTTGATAGATGTGAATCTAGGTTCGTACGATGAACTAAGAATGACTAAGGTCAGTGGTTTGTTAGCCAAGTCAGATCGGATCAGATTAGTTGAGCTTATCAAACAATATAGAGACTGTTTTACATGGGGTTACCATGATATGTCTGGATTATCTAGGCATTTGGTAGAGCATTATTTACCAATTAAGGAGGGGTTCAAGCCCTATAACTAGAACCCTAGAAGATTTAATCTTGAACTATTGCCAAAAATCAAGGCTGAAATGGAAAGATTGTTGAAGGCAAGGTTTATCAGAACAATGAGATATATGAAGTGGTTGTCGAACATAGTTCCAGTGTTTAAAAAGAATGGGAAGCTAAGAATTTGTACCGAATACCAGAATTTGATTTGGCAACTCCCAAAGATGAATATGTTATGTCTATAGCCAACATGTTAGTCGATGTTGTGGCTAGTAATGGAATCTTGATAGTTATGGATGGACACTCGGGCTACAATCAGATATACATAGTCGAGGAGGACATTCATAAAACAACTTTCAGGTATCTTGGAGCTATTAGGATTTCTGAGTGGGTAGTAATGCCATTCGTGTTAAAAAATGCTGGAACCACATATCAAAGAGCTAAGAATGCCATATTCCACGAGTTGATTAGGGAAAGAATGGAATTTTATATTGATGATGTGGCGGTTAAGTCCAAGAACTTTGACCAACATTTAGTCAATTTGGAGCAGGCCTTACAGAGGATGAGATTCCATAATATAAAGATGAATTCAGAGAAATGTTCATTTGGAGTCTCAGTTGGTAACTTCTTGGGTTTCGTGGTAAATCAACATGTTACTGAGGTAGACAAGAACAAAGCTAAGGCAGTGTTGGAAGCAGGACCCCCTCAGAATAAGAAGGAACTGCAGAGTCTAATAGGAAAAATTAATTTCTTGAAGAGATTCATTGCCAATTCGGTCGGAAAAATGAAGGTGTTCTCTTCTTTGCTCAGATTGAAGAGGCAGAAGAATTGGTTTGGGGTCTAGAACAACAGCAAGCGTTTGATAAGATCAAGCAGGACTTGGCCAGCCCTACGGTGTTAGTACCTCCAATGCCAGAAAAACCTTTGAAGTTGTATATTTCGGCTAGATATAGAAATTCGGGTTACCCGGCCTGCTTCGGGTCGACCAAATCCGGGTTCGGACTTTATCGGGCTGGGCCAGAAAAGTCAGACTTCAATTCTGTCAGAAAAGGGGCCCAAGCCCAATCCAATGCGGGCTTGTTCAGGCCGACCCAATTCTATGTTTAAATTTGCATTTTTGCTCCTAATGTCGTCTATTAATACCTCAATTTCTTTGACCAAAATAGAGAAAAAGCCTCTATTATGGCATGTTTGATATCCATATCAACAACAACCGTTATTTCTGCTATACATTCCAAACTGGATATGCTGAAATATCTTTTACGTGATTCAATGACTGTTTTGTGGCATTTTGGATAGTCATTTGTGTCACGCAGCTATGGGATATTATCAGTATAAATGCGTAGCCTGTAATCGACAATTTATTAAAAGGACCATGAGAACCACATCGCTGTTCGGGGTGCTTTTAGTTGCAGGCAAAATGCAGACGCAAAGCAGTGGAGTGGACCTTCAATCAATGTAAGTAGAATGGATGAATTCTGTTCTTATAGTGAGAACAAATAAGCTCTGCTAGGGTTTTCGTTGCATGACGATTAGGATTTTTGCATGTTGGTTCTCCCTGGCAAACAATTCAGTTTGTCCATGGCAATTTCTCTTCTCTGATTCCTTCATTTAACCAAAACCTCATTTCCGTCATCCTTCTTCTTCTCTGATTCCCTCGAATGCTCCACTCGTAAGACTTTTGCTCAAGCGTTGAATAATTCGTTTGATATTCCAATGAGTCAACTTCCAAAACCTTGTGTGAAAGGAGATTTGATATCCATAAAAATTTCTGAAGATAATTACCTAAAGGGTTTGGACAGTTGCAATAATAATCTGCATTAGCGATTTCTTCTTTCCAAAGGCAATCTACCTATCAAGATCAATGCTTGCATGAGAAGTTATCAAAATTGTGGAAGTCTATTGGGCAATGGCGTATGGTTCCTTTGAGGAAAGGCTGCAATGAATTTAATTTTGCTTCACAAGAAGATCTTAAGGTGTTTGGGAAGTAGGCATGTGGAACTTGTAGCCAGGGCTTTTAAGGTTGTCACAATGGAGTCCGAATTTCAATCCTAATTCTCAGAAACAGACTCATGTCCAGTGCTAGATTTGTATTTATGATTTACCTATGGAATATTGGAGGCCAAAATTTTTGTTTGAAATTGCTAGAGGGGTTGGCTTGCCAATCATGGTGATGAGCACACAAAAAACAAGGTCTTTCGCCATTATGCTAGGGTTCTTGTTGATGTGGATTGGTCTAATCATCTTCCAAATTCAATTATGGTTGAGAGGGAGAATTTATCTTTTTATGTTGGTATTGAATATGAAAAAATACCACCCTTCTATTCTCATTGTCACTCTACTGGCCAGTTTGTGGACAACTGCAGAACAAGATTGATAATCTTATGGTTCATAAAGAATCTCACCAAAAGCCTAATCAAGTTCCTAAACAAGCCTATGTTGGGCCAGTAGTTTTAGATAAAGGGATGGGTGTGGTTAATGATCAAGACATCTCTTAAGATGGCAAGACCTTCAATCTTGATTCAGCAACTAGCAATCCTAATTTTGAGGTCATTATTGATAGGGGTGATAAAGTTTTCTTGATTGAAAGAGAAAAGGTTATCAGTGACAGTAATATGGAGAAAGCAGATAATGTGGTAATTAATGATATTGATCCAGCCATGGTTGATAATGTGGTAATTAATGAAGAGGAGAAAGCGGATTCTATTTATGATGAATCCCTGCATCCTGATTCTCCCAATTTTGTTGCAAATTTGATTTTTGATGATTTGGGGAATGCAAACCAATTTCAAGAATATGATCGAAACTTGGTTGATACTAGTACTCCAGATCATAATTCATCTGCAAATTCAAGTTCTGCTATAGCTACGGATTTGTTAGTTAAAGATGCATCTTTGCCTCTTCAGGTGCAAAAAGACTTGCGAATATTGACTAAACTTTGGAGGGATGGTGATGAGGCTGAAGACATTGAGGATTTCTCTGTTGATAATGAGGTGCAGGGAGATGGTTCAAAGTTTGCAGTTGTTTTGACTAAATCTCAACAGAAAAAAATGAAAAAGAATAGAAAAGTGATCAATTCCCATTCTAGGGCTGGACCAAAGAATTTTGCTTGATGAAAGTACTTTTTTGGAATGCTAGAGGATTGGGAAACCTTGATACAAGGTTAGTTTTACAAAGGTTTTATGCTTTGCATAAACCAGAGTTTCTATTTATTACTGAACCCATGATTACTTTGGACCAAATGCCTTCTTTATTTTGGTCTAGGTTAAATTTAAAGAATTTCTTTGTCAATGGTAGGAATAATCTCATTCCAAGTTTATGGGGGCTTTGTGCTACTGATATTACACCATCTATGATTAGCTCCTCAAATCAGCAAGTTTTTTTCTTTTTTTCATATGATAGTTCTCAAGTTTATCTTTCAGCAGTCTATGCTAGTACTTCTCATGTATTGAGAAAAGATATGTGGATTGAATTATCAGCTTTGCAGCATAATTATGTTGGCCCTTGGTGTTTTATTAGGGACTTTAATGCAGTCCTTGGTGTTCATGAATCTAGAGGTGGTTGTCATCCATTGTCTATATCTTGTGAAGAATTCAGGATCTGGACAGATAGCTGCTCATTCACTCATTTACCGACCAGAGGCTCTGAGTTTACATGGACAAATAGAAGAAGAGGTTCTGCACATGCTGATAGGAGGTTAGATAGGGCAATTTGCAATGATAATTGGTTTTCTTAATGGAATTCTACCTCTTGTTGTACCTTAACTAGAAGCAAGTCTGATCATCATCCACTCTTATTGATTTTAAAGGATCAAAGCATTACATATCCTTCTTCCTTTAAATTTCAAAATATGTGGACTACCCACTCGGATTGTCAAAGCCTTATTGTAGAGGTTTGGAGCAGACCAGTGAATGGCTTCCCTACGTCCATTTTAACTCAAAAACTGAAATCTTTGAAGTTGGAGCTCAAAATTTGGAATAAGGAAGTTTCTGGAGATGTGCAGCACAGGGTGGATAAAGCCATGGAAGTTATTGAAGAAATTCAACAGCAAGTTGGTTCCTCGGGTATTATAGATTCACTTACTATCCTTGAGAGGGAAGCTCACTAGAATTACAACATGCATTGTCTTGTCAAGAAGAATTCTGGAAACAAAAGTCAAGATCAGATTGGCACTCATTTGGAAATCGAAATACTGCTTATTTTCACAAAATAACTTAGATTAGAAATGTCTCCAAGCAGATTTCTTTGCTCAGAAAGGATGACATGATCCTAGATAGTGCTACAGATATTGAAAAGCATGTGGTTGAGTATTATAAAGATATGTTTTCTTCTAAAAATATTTATGTGTATAATGGTTTGGTAGACACAGTTATTCCTCAAATTGTTTCCCAGGAAGATAACAATATGCTTACAAACTTACCAACAATGGTTGAAATAAAGTCTACAGTTTTTTCTATGAATGGAAATGGGGCTCCAGGGCATGATGGTTTCAGTGGCTACTTCTTTCAGAGGTATTGGGAAATTGTGGCTCTGGATGTTTTCGATGCAGTCAACCAATTCTTTACTCAAGGTTGGCTTCTCCCAAGCTTAAAATCAAACTTAGTTGTGCTGATTCCTAAATTCAAGGGAGCAGATAGAATTGAGAATTTTGGTCCTATAGCTTTAGCGAATTTTCAATTTAAGATAATAACAAAGGTTTTGGCAAATAGATTGGCAGAGATAGCTCCAAAAATTATATCAAAAAATCAAAGAGGATTTATAAGAGGGAGGCAAACTTCAGAGTGTGTATACATAACTTTTGAGGCAATTAACATGCTGGACAATAAGTCTTTTGGAGGTAACTTGGCTCTAAAGAATGACATTAAGAAAGCCTTTGATATCCTTGATTGGAATTTCCTTCTTAAGGTGTTTCAAGCTTTTGGTTTTAACACAAAGTTTTGTAGTTGGATCTGGGTGATTCTTCACTCTGCAAAATTGTCCATTTCGGTTATTTTTCTTGTAAACGGGGGGGTAAGACAAGGTGATCCCTTGTCACGTCGAGTTATATCTTTTTTGGTTCAACATGATCATATGCTAAGCATGGTTGGCCCGAGAGGATTTAAGACTCCTAGTCATGTATTCTATGTTGATGACATTATGATTTTTTTGCAAAGGTACAGCCAGTAATCTGAAAACTATTATGTCTCTTTTCGAGAGTTATGGTGCAGCCTCTGGTCAAATCATATTAGTCTTGATAAGTGCAGATATTATTATGGTTCCATTTCTCCAGGTAGATTGGTAAACATCTCTAATATCCTTGGGTTTTCTGCTGGTTCTTTGCCATTCAATCAACTTGGTGTCTCAATCTTCAAAGGCAAACCAAGGAAAGTTCACCTTATGCCTATTGTCGACAAAATTAAAGCTAAGTTAGCTACTTGGAAATGACATCTTTTATCTATTATGGGGAGAGTCCAATTAGTGAAGTCAGTGATCCATGGAAGGCTTATATATAGTTTCCATGTGTATGCTTGGCCAATTTCTCTTCTTAAGGTTATTGATGGTTGGATTAGGAATTTCATTTGGTCTGGTGATGTCTTAACGAGGAAACTTGTGACTGTGTCCTAGAAGAAAGTTTGTAGTCCTTTAATTGAAGGAGGACTTGGTATTAGATCAGTGAGATCTATTAATGAGGCAACATCTTTAAAGCTTTGCTGGGATTTAGTATCTTCATCTAAGCAGTGGGCTAAGTTCCTCAAAGCTCGATTTTTGAGGCATAAATCTCCTGTTAAATACTATGTTAGTTCTTCTATTTGGCCTACAATTAAGGGTTATTATTAGATAGTTTCAAGTAATTATGTTTGGCAGCTAGGCAATGGTAGGAATATCAACCTTTGGATTGATAATTGGTTACCACAATCGGTTGCAGATACTCTAAACATTCCATCTTCTCTGTATAAGCATTTGCAAGCACCTGTTTCTGATCTCATCAGTAAAGGCAATTGGTCCATTCCTTCAGATTTTGTTTGTATTGTTCCTATCATTATCCCTGAAATAAAGCAGCTTCTGATTCCAAATTTTAATGATAGTGATCATTTGGTCTAGAAGTCTTCTAATACAGGTATTCTTACCTTTAAGGAAGCAAAAATTACATTTCTTCTTTAGAATCCGAATCAAACTATGATGAAATACGTATGGAAAGAGGAGTAACAAGCAATTCAAAACCCAAAAGAAAATGGGAAGAATATTGGAATACTCCCGAAGAATCTTGGGAAATATATGAGCAAGAAACAATATATAACAAAGGATATGCAAGAAAAAATAATAGATGGACAAAAGTCCAAGAAGAATTTAAACCTCATTATGAATTAATGAGAACAGGAAATATACTAAATATTGATTGCGCAAGAAATAAAGACGAAGTACTTATACAATGGACTAATGAGATAACATTAATAATTGCAACACATGAAAGATTTAGTAGTTTAAATCTAATGGATGTTAAAAAAAATTTAATTTATAAAACTGTAGGAAATGTACAAATTTTTTTAAAAGGAATAAAAGATGAAAGCTGACAACAATATGCAAGATCTATAGGAAATATTCAAGAATTTGGTAGAATAGTTATGAATTTAATCTATCAAGAATTTTTAGGATATAATATTCTTGAACATGGTATAAAACAAATAGATTTTTACATGAAAAAGCGAAAGCACACCAAAATAGACTTCAGATATGTAATATATGTGAAGTGAAAAATTTTATTTGTGAATATAAAAAATATTATTACCAACTAAATACAGAAGCAAATGAGATATATTAGGATATATTTATAGATAAATTACTGTACCCACTTAATTCCAAAGTAAAAACTATTTGACAAATGAAACCAATGGAAACTGCTAAAACCCCTGGAGGAATTATTTAAGTTTTATACCACGAACTAAAAGAGCAGTGTTTAAATAGAGAAACAATAAAACAACTAAATAGCGGAAGAAATGAAATTTTTTGTGATATACCAGAGCTTGAGCAACCAGGAAATTATGGATGTAATCAGCCAACAAAAATTAGAAGGTATTATAAGAAAAAACCTAGTGTAACACCCCGATTTTTCAAGCTTTTGAGATTTCTGTTTTAATTAAACAGTATTTATTCGTTTGCATTTTATTGGAGGGTTTAGAAAGTGAAACAAAATAATCCGAGATCTCACGCTCTACGCTATCGTAGGAAGCTATGGTTAAATTTTAATAAAAAAAACTCAAACAGAGCCCCGTTTGCGTTTTTCACTAGCAGTAATATTTTACTACTATCAAGACCTAATTTTGACTCGTAAATGAAACAGTTAGGTTTTATATTTTATTTCCAACGATATTCATTATTTTGAAAAGTTTCAAAATAAATAAGTCGTCATACGTTATTCGGGCATAAAACCAAAATCGGGTGAATAACGGAGCTGAATACGGGATTTTAGTGACCCGCTATGGATAAGGTTGAAGTCACATCACCTAGGAAGGTGTGCCATGACTCATCATTGTAATGATGACGTTTAGAAAATATCTGGACGCGAAATGATCAAAGTGCCCTTGGTCTTTTAACAAAATTATCAAAATATCCTTCTACTTAATTACAAGTTTGCCATCCTTGTAAAAATATCTAATTCTCACCCTTATCCCACCTACGGCCTACGACCAACCTTTCTTCTCCCCCCATCCTCACTTTCTCTTCTTTCTCCCTTATTTTCTTCACGAAGCTCCATTGATAAAGCTTAGGAAACTTGGAGTTTTGAGTGATTTAAGCTAGTTTTCTTCAAGGAATAACATCTAGGAGGTAAAGACTCTCCTCTAGCTCTCTCAATCTCTCTTTTCATCTCTTCAAGTTCATGATTCATGGTGGTTTGAGTTTTGAAGCTTAAACTTTAAAAATCCCTAGAAAATTGTAGAAAAATCCTTTTAATACCAAACCAATTTCTTTGGCCTAGGTTCATGACATCCTTTCATGATCCAAGAGCTTGGAGCCAAGAAATGCCTCTAACCCATATGGGTATATGAGGGCCGAAACCTTCACTTAGTGGGGGAGTAGGTTTTTGGTTGGATTTTGGGTATTCTAAGCTTGATTCTAGTGTTATCACACCTAGGAGGTATAGAATCCAAGAGATGAGAACTTTTGAAGCTCTCAAGCCATGTTTTCTAGCTATATGGCCGAACCCACAATTTGGGGAAAACATGAAATTTTGATTCAAGTTGCAAAATTGAGACTTGATTTGGTGTTAAGGGTACTTAAGGATCCTTACTCCAAGAGATAGGAATTTTTAGACATCCCTAGCTATTTTTGGCACCCTATGGCCGAACCTAGCTCCTAAGGGATTAGAGAAATTTATGTTGTTGTTGATGATTGGATTGGTTGTGTGTTTGTAGTTGCTATCGGGCGATCGGACGATTTATCGCTCTTTGGGAATTCCAAGAGGTAAGGGGTGATAACCTAAGGAATTCAATTTCCGACGGCTGTATACTGTCTATCATGTGTGTTTGGTGGAAATTGTGTAATGGTGCGTAATATTAATTGTTTCGTGGAGTGGTTTATTTATTGCTTAATTATATGTGCTTATGCTTGTTTTTGCTTAAGTATATGTGATTGCATTTTGTTATGCTCAAGCATGTTGGATTATGCCTATGTATGCTTAACATGGTATGGCGATTGAATAGTGATTGGTATCACGCTAAGGAACCTAGCACTGATTAGAGTTTGTCATGGTGTAAAGCTAAAAACTTCAATAAGCTTGGAAAGTTGGATAAGAAAATAAAAAGATTCAAGTTTAAGGGTTTTTGGAAATAAAAAGGAAAAAAATGGCATTTTAGAATAAAGGAGAATAAAAGATTTACTTTATTAGGGATAAGTTAACTTGGAGGGTAAAATGGAGAGAGATTGACTTTAATTGAGAAAAACAAGGTTTTGAGGTGAAGAGTGTGTTTTAGAGACATGAGTAGTTTTTTTTAAAGAGATAAAGTGAACCATTTTAAGCAAAAATGCTTTTGGGAAACATCGTTTCAAAATAAATTGTTTTATCCAAGAAAAAGGGTTTTATGAACCGTATTTCAAGGTTTTGTGTTTTATCGAAATCCTTCGGTAAGGAAAAAAGGTAGTTTTTAACCATGTGACGTTTTGTTTTGGAAAACCGATCTCGAAGGCCTTGTGTATAAGCTTCGGAGATTTGGGTTTTGGTTTTAAGTTTTCAAAAGAGAAATGTAGTTTTGGTTTGAAAACTAGAAACCGAGATGTCGGGGTTCTAGGATTTTATAAAACACGAGGATCAAGGATCCGTGCTAGTGTGTTGGTCCTATAAGCTGGTGGACATTCTTTGTGGTCATGTGGGCTTGTGGACATGTTTTTATGCTTTGGAATCCAAAATCCGAAACTGGTGCATCGGTTAGGGATTTTTGGGTTTGAGCTGTGAGGACCGCGTGTCTTTTTTGAGTTTTGGACTGAGTGTCCAGCTTTTGAGAAAATATTGAAAAGACTTGAGAGTCTAAAAGATATGGTGGTTGATAGCTTTGAGCTTCAACGAGGAAATAATTATATGACACAGAAAAACATACGAAAACAAAAGATTTTCTCATGCATTTGATTTTGGCAGACGTGCCATGGGATGGGGGACCTTGAGCCCTATGATGACTTTAAGTCATTGTGTGTCATTGTACCTTGATGGACAATGGATAAAATCTATATAATGTGAAGCATTTGTACAATGTGATATGGTAATGAAATCCATGTAAAGTGAAGCGCTATGCCCTGTGTGGATAGTGTGATATGGTACTGAAGTCCATGTAATGTGAAGCGTTATGCCTGGGTTAGACAACGTGACATGGTAAATAAATCCATACAATGTGAAACGTTATGCCTGGATCGGACAACATGGTGTGGTAATGATATCCATATGAGGTGAAGCATTGTACCCTATGTTGGTTGGTGTGATCTGGTAAATATGGTATGTCTTGGTTGGCAATTGAGTCTGATCAACTCATTCATTTGGTGATGGGATTTCCGGAAATTAAGAATCGAATGCTAGATGGTATATTGGAAGTGTCATGCATATGTTTTGAAAATGTCGCTGACTGTTGCGTATGAGACCCTGGATTTATCTGTGTTGTCATGATATTCTGTGCTATGTCTGTCATGTTTAATCACTGTGTTTGATATGCCTATATGCATCTGCTGTTTGTGCTTTAAGTATGCAGTTGTTGTATTTTGAGTTCATAAATTGGTGTCTCACCCTTGCCTGTATGTGTTGGACACCCTGTTGTGTTTTTGGATACACGTACAAATGTTTGTTAGCAGTCCTCTGGATTGTTCTGGGACCCTATAGCACAAGTACTGGAGACTGACGACGAAAAGGTGTGGATTGTTGACGACGAGACCCTGTCCTTTTGGTACGACTGGTGTCGGGGTAGTACACTTTGTCATCTGTAGGTTTCTTTTGTCAGACCAGCTTTGGTTTATTTTGCGGTAATTACTTTTGGATGAGTCTGTTATTGGCTCCTGATGGCCGTGGGGTAGACTGATGGATTTTTAATGGATGATGTTATGAGTATACATATGTATATTTGTGAGTTATGCTAACGTTATCGTGAGTATGTGTTCTTTAATATTACAAAAAGAAAAATTCTATCACGATTTTCATAGTAAATAAGATATAAGTAAAGAAAAAAAAATTCGAAAGCGAACCAGCAAATCATTTTTCCTACTTTATAGTGTTTTGGGTTACGAAAGTGACACCCGAGGGTAAGGGGTGTTACACCTAGACTAAGAAATACTTATCCAAAGAAAAAAGCATACAAAAATACTATGAAAAAATACTTTAGAAGAAGACAAACACTTAGAAAATATTGTTCGAAAGGGAAAATGAAGTGTGTATGTTGGTTATGCAATATAGAAGGCCATTATGCAAATGAATGCCCTAAAAAGAAAGACAAAGATTTTAAGGAAAAATCAAAAGTAATAAAAAGAGTATATAAAAATATATAACTAAGAATCACTAGAAGAAGAAAAAAGTAACACTAAAGAAAGTATATATGAATATTAAGAAAATGAATAATCTTCAGAAGAAACAGAATCTGAATAGTACTTATATTAAAATTATAATAGAGAAGAGTAATAGAGAAACCAAAGCCTATATAGATACAAGAGCAAGTATTTGCCTTGCAATAAAAACATTATTGGACAAGTGGGAAAGATTAGAAAAACCATTAAAGATACAAATAGCAGATGGATCAATATATCCTCTACATTAGGTGACAAAAAGAATAACCTTAAAAATACAAATTAACTATTTATAGTACCTACAATATACCAACAAGAAACTGGTCTAGATATTATAATAGGAAATAATTTCCTATGTCAATATTCTCCCTTTTGCCAATAATTAGAATATATATCTTTAAAAACAACATATATTCGGGGAAAATAATTAAAAGAAATAATTGAAATCACAATTATCCATTTTTATGAATGTCTTAATTCTAAAAAACAATCAGAGTTTCACAAGCTGAACCGTGGTGAATTAGTTAAGATAGTATGTAGAAAAATTTGTCATGTATTAATTAATTTAGAACCAGGAAGAAGAATTTCAGCTTATATAGAAGAATTTCTAGATAAAGTATGTAGTGAAAATCCTTTTGACCCGAAAATTAATAATAAAAATATGGAATTAGTATTTTTAAAATTAAAATATCCGACTAAAGAAGTAAAGTGCAAACCTATGATTTATACAAAACAAGAAAGAGATGAATTTGCAGAAGATATTAAGCAAATGTGTGACAAAGGACTAATAAGACCATAAAAAAGTAAGCATTCTGCACCACCATTTTATGTAGAAAATCGTAACGAAATAAAAAGAGGAAAGAGAAATATGGTAATTAATTGTAAGCAAATAAATGATGCAATGGAAGGAGACGCGTCTTTTCTTCCAAGAAAAGATATAATTATTGAAAGAGTAAGAAATATGAACTGGTTTAGTACATTTGACTGCAAATCATGATTTTATCAAATACGACTATGTAAGGAATCTAAGGCATTAACAACATTTAGTTGTCCTCAAGGTCAATATGAAGGAATGTATTCCCAATGAGAATGAAACAATCACCGGGAATCTTTCAATGAAGAATGGATTCTATACTCAAAGAATTTAAAGATTTTTGCCTTATTTACATTGATGATATATTAGTCTTTACTAATAAAGATCTAGAAGATCATTTTAATATGGTTGCACTAGTTCTTAATAGATGTTTAGAACATAGGGTAGTCTTAAGTAAAAAAAAGGTTGTCCTAGCTCAAAATAAAATCAATTATTGAGGATTGGAAATTGAAAAAGGAAAAATAATATTGCAAAAGCATGTATTGGAAAAACTTCAAAATTTTCCAACCAAACTAAAGGATAAAAAGGAATTACAAAGATTTCTTGGCCTACTAACATATATTTTAAATGAAGTTTATATAAAGAATCTTGCAGCAGAAAGAAAAATACTTCAACAAAAATTAAAGAAGGATGCACTCTAGTCTTGGATAAAGAAAGATAGAGCAATTATTACTAAATTAAAATACTTATGTCAGAATCTTCCAGAATTATATCATCCATGTGATGATGATTTGAATATTATCAAGATTGATGCCTCAAATGAATGCTGGGGAGGAGTTATGAAGGCAAAAACCCCTGAACAAAAGAAAGAATTACTGTGTCGATACATGTCTGGAACTTTTTCAGATAGTGAAATTAATTATCCTACTCATGAAAAGGAAACGTTAGCACTAATTTAGAAAAACATAGAATTTATGTGCTTGATAAAGATTTATTGTTAGAACAGATTCTACTTATGTTGCAGGTTTCAAGAACATCAACCATAAAAGAACATATAAGCAAGGAAGATTAATTAGATGGCAGATGAAATTAGCCGAATATAATTATTTAATATCACCTATTAAGGGTGAAAAGAATGTTCTTGTAGATATTTTATCAAGAGAATGGAACGAAGCACACCAGAAATGTTGAAGCAACAACTCGAACTTAAGGAAGCATTAAGAGATCAGAATTCGAAGGAATTGGAGCTGATTGAAGCAGATCTCAAGGTACTAAGGCTACAACTCAAAGCAGAAGGACTCCTTGGAGAAGCAATCCCAAAAGAAATTAAGCAACAAGCTCAAGAGGAAAACAAGAAATGGTATACCATTTTTAATGGACCATTTCCAGGAATTTACGACGATTAGTTCAAAGCAGCACCACATTGTCATAAAATTTCAGGAGTTATGCATAAATCCTACTCAACCAAGAAAGAAGTAGAAAAAGCACTAAAGGAATACCAAGAAACAAAGAAATTAAAAAAGGGGAAAGAAATCTATCACCTGGTTTTTGGAAAGTCATGTCATCTACCTGTTGAGTTAGAGCATAAAGCATTTTGGGCTTTGAAACTTCTTAACTTTGATACACAGCTTACAAGTGAAAAAAGGTTACTACAGTTAAATGAGTTGGATGAGCTTCGTCTAGAAGCTTATGAGAATGCCAAATACTATAAGGAGCGCACTAAAAAGTGGCATGACAAACGTATTCAGAAGCATGAATTTTAGATTGGAGAAAATGTTTTGGTCTATAACTCACGTCTGCGTCTCTTTCCGGATAAATTGCACTCTAGGTGGGTAGGCCCTTACACTGTGACCCAAGTTTTTCCCTCTGGAGCACTTGAAGTTGCAAGGAATGATGACACTACCTTCAAAATCAATGGACAACGTGCAAAACATTTTGAAGAGGGGTTACTACAAGTGAAAGTTGTCACCTATCTGCAGGATTGATTCAATCTCAGCACTGTCAGGCTCGGGACATTAAACAAGTGTTGCACAAGAGGCAACCTGTGTTGTATAGTTTATTGATAGGTAAGTGAGCAAGGCCTTATATATTTAACCAAGGCCTTGTATATCTGAGTAAGGCCTTACATCTCTTCTCATTTCCCTCTCCACTTGTATTTTATGATTAATTGTGTTGCATTGAGGACACTGCATAAGTTAAGTGTGGGAAGGAAAAATATATTCATATTTTTGATATTGCTGCATCCAATTATTTGGCTTATCTTTCTTTTAAAATTAAGGAAACCGCTTACAAAAAAAAAATGACAAATTGGTTTAATAGTCTCATAAGTATTTTTGAAAAAGTTGGTCTTTTGAAAACTAATAATGGCATAAAACTCTTTGATTGAAAACTTTTCATTAGACTTAGCTTCTAAATGTGAGATTTGGGATTTTATGGGGTTAAGTTACATTGCTAAATATTTTGATATTAACTCTTTATCTTTGATGAATGCGATTCTCAAGTGAATATATTTTAAAACTTGTCCTGAGATTATCTCAAGGCAAATTTGACTTATGCATGTGGAACTCTGGTTGGAGCACTCTTAGGTATTCTTTCTGGCTGCATTTGTTTTGTTAAACATTTTCCCTTAGTTGCCCAATTTTGAGCCTTTATGAATTCTCTTCCTTGGTCCCTTTTCTGAAAATTAAAAAGATTATTTTTTGTGATCCCTTGGAAGTATAATGGAGCAACAATAGGAATGTGTGATGGTGGATCTCTTTCCAAAAATAATGTTAAAAATAAGCTAGCGATAAAAAGAAAAGAAAATTGTTTCTCTCTTCTCAAAAAGAAAAAGAAAAAGATATATATATATATATATATATATATATATATATATATATGAATATAGAAAAATTAAAGAGAAGACGACAAAAAGAAAAGAGCTTATAACAAAGTAAAGGATAGAAAGGGAAGGTTGAAGAAAAAATAGATCCTTGTAATATTTTGTGAAAAAAGGTACCAATGCACTTGATGTTCTTTTAGGCTTCCAAGAGTCATTACTTTGTTTTATGGATTTAGCCCCTTGATTATCTCTTTTCTTTTTGTATCTCACCTGAAATTAATACCTTGGCCCCGTTACAACCCATGAAAGACCCCAACATTCTTCTACATACATGTGGTTCATATTGTGGAGATTGGGTCGATGAACAAGCTTATAGTAATGTGTTTAATTGACGATCTTGAGTGCTTTAAATATATTTTCCGAATACGCTGAGAGATTGTGAGTAGAAGAACCTCTCTTCTTTTGAAAAATGTATGATTTCAAGGAATTTAAAAGTTCCAATTGGGTGATCGTTTGACTTCCTTTGAAAATTATACTTGTTTAACTATCTTTACAATTTTGAAAAACTCTGTTTGTTTTGGGTTCCCTTGATTTAAGTCTAAAGCTTCTTTTCAAGAATTATTTTAAGTCAGATAATTGCTTGAGGACAAGCAATGTTTAAGTGTGGGAAGTTTGATGAACCTCGATTCTGTGTATTTTATAGGGGGTATTTGGGTCGAATTTCGATGCATTTAAAGATAAATATTATTGTATTTCACTCTTTTACTTAAGTTTTGACAGAATTGACGTTCAAAGGCAGCTTGATGGACTTTTGAAGAAAAGTGAATGTTTTAGAGCTTAAATTTACAGAATACTGAAGTTCTGAGGCTAGCACGGCCGTGCCATGCGAGAGCACGCCCGTGCCAACCTTCAAAATCCATTCATCCAAACAAAGTCTTACAAAAATACTTAAAGCTGACATCTGGAGACTTAGCACGGTCGTGCCATGCGAGAGCACGCCCGTGCCACATTGAAAAAAGGCCTGACTCAGAGAAGCAAGGCCTGACAGAAGTTAGCACGGTCTCAATCGCAAAGAGCACGGCCGTGCCATTAGGAGAGCACGTGCTACAGCCCGTGCACTAGAACGTTGTTCTATGAAGTTGGTACGCCCTGACATATTTGAGCACGGCCTGATATGCTGAAGAGCACGGCCGTGCCACTAGATTGGCACGCCCGTGCAAACGGCGCAGAAAACCGAATTCAAGGCCCGGCTCACAAATTTTGTTATAAATAGAGGCCCTCTGTGCAACTTGCGAAACATCTTTTGCACATCTTATTATTCTTTCATCTCTTCATTTCTTTGAGTACTATACTATAGTGTTAGTTTTTTAGTTTATAGATTTGATTTCTAGAGTAGGATTTGGCACCTGGAGATTAAGTTGGAGACAACTTCTCCCTCTTCAATTATCCAGGATGCGTTTTCCAATGTTGAACTTGGTTTTCTCTATTACTATGAGTAGCTAAATATACCACTAGAGTTTTGGTGGATCTTGTGTTAGTAGAAACCCTTTTCGTTATGTCTTAGCTTTAATTCAATTCTATTTGGTTTCAAGGTTGCAATTTGAATAGTGTTATTCTGTTGTTCTTCATCCCATGCTAGGATTGTGCACCCTTTGTATGCTCTTAATCAATTGATTGATATTTTGGCTATAAAGTACGATTAAATTGGTAGGCCTATAGGATAACCAGGGTTTAATATCTAGATTTGAGAAAACGTGATTTACTCCTTTCAATCATTCAACCTCTTTACACTTTATGCTTTCTAATCATTTAAACTCTTTCCCTGACAACCATTGGGTTCATCTAGGGAAAAGAATATTAATTGTCCGACAAACAATTAATAGTTTTTGTAGAGGGATTGATATTCGAAAAGCAACTACTAAATTGAATGGAATTAGGATTTGGGGGGTATTGAAAGCACAAGTGAAACCACAGCTCTAGGTTCTTTACTCTTGATTTCTAAACTCTCTTTTTATTCTTCTATTATCATCTTTTACCATTGTTGTATTATTATTTATTTTCTAAGTTCTTGATTAGTCTGAATAGCATAAGGATTTCCTTATTCTAGTACTTGCTTTATCACTTGGTTATGAAAATTAATCTCTTGGGTATGATATCTGGACTTTCGTCCTATATTACTTCTGCGACAGGGTACACTACCCTTAAGTGTGTTTTGAATGCAACATCACTCGTCTGAACAAGGAAAGTTCACTCTTCTAAAGATCATATGAAGTTGTTGACTTTCTGGTTAAAAGTCAACCTGTCTAAAGAAGCTTTTCACCCGTCTGCTAACTTTCGTGAAGAACCTCGTTCAAGATTGAAGACTTTTGTTAGCTGTCCTCTCAAGTTTGAAAATGCTGAAGACTTCTCTCACGATGATCAATAAATCAGAAGCCCAGCCAATAAAGTAATCTCGTAACTAAGAATGAAAGTACAACAAAATAGCTTTATCCCTAAGTACAACTGAGAGTTACATGCAACGGCAAATTTTGTCTGCAAAGGACAAAAAGCATATGTAAAAGTCGAAAATGAATGATGTTGCATCAGAAAGCTCTGTCCTTCCTATGTTAGAAAACAAGCAACATTCCTCAAGCATTAATGGCTGCCCAGAACGACTCTATTTGTATTTACTGAAGATCTGCAAAAAGCCAAGCTTTCAAGGAATGTTTCTAACGGCTTCAATCCTTTGAAGAGTATTTAATGAAGAAGACATTGAAGATTTTACACAGAACAATCACAACATTCAAAGAGCAATTACTCTGTGCATTTATATCTTCATTCTTTCGTTCTTTATTCTTAAATCATTTGAAATTGATATACAGTCTTTCAAACCTTCACATTTAATACATTCATGTGAGTGCTTGTGAAAGACTTGCAAGTTGTAATTAATTTACATCTTCCCTCAAACAAACCTGAGTGAGCCTGAAGAGGCTAGATGCGCAAAGAATACTTGTTTGTCCTGTAACCTAATCTGTTATAGTTGAGAAATCTTGATGCTGCCAAAGACTGGAAGTAGCCTCAATTGCTATGGGGTGAACCAGGATAAATCTGATGTGTTTAATCTCTCCATCCCTTATCTCTTTAGTTTGATTATTTATCTTAACTGTATTTTAACTAAGGAGGTTATAACTGTGTTTATCAAACAAGTTTTCCATCTTGCATGATTGTGTCTTTTGTGTGAAAACTTTCAGACAAATTACTTGTCTAACTGCTTTGTTTTTTTGAGACGACCCTCCTTTCCCAGAAGGATAATCCCATTAGTCCCAAGCTTACTTTATAACTATGCCTAATCGTATTATGGCGATAGCGTGGTATTCAAACAGCGTAGTGGAAACAAAACAATAAACAAACAACGCATACGGAAAAGCATAGACAACATCAGAGTAAAGCACAATTATAAAGTAACTATACATCTACCATGCATCAACGTAGCCCCATCAGTAGGGCACTGTACATACATATACATACTGTCTGTACAAAAGCTGGGAGGATAAACTGAAAATACATCAAAAGCCAAAATAAGAACCTCATAGCTCTCCAGCACTACCTGTCCCACACTCAAAAATACATATAAAATTGCATAACTCTGAACGTTAGCCTGGAAGGTGGAAAGCTCAGGGATTAGTCAGGCAAACCGAACTATATTGGGCGTCACGACAGGATAGGAGCTACCTCATCCGTCACTGCAAACTATTCCAGAGACCGGCAACATCCCCAAAGTCATTCACTGGACCACCCCTTCCACCACAACACATCATCGTAACATACAACATAACAACAACAACAACAATAATAATATCAACATCAACAATATAACAGGCATATCATACACCAAGTAGCATATAGGCACGTATACAGATAGCATTAGCACAATAAACACCACAACAGTTATGCGAAACAGATCATCCTCAATTAACAGTTGTCTAACCTAGGGTTTACAAACTTAACGGTGATAGCCCAAAGTATGCTAAACCTAGGGTTTAGGTACTTTATCGGGGCTCAACCACTAGTAAGGTTAGGGCTTCCCTACACATAACAGAAAATACATCTACGCTACTCTTACCTCCCCCGCGACAATACTACTCTGTCTCCCCACCTGAAAACTTGGCACGTAAATCCACACGAACACGAATGCAACAATCACGCTCCTTCTCCAACCTCAAGCTCGCCGGCCTCCTTCAATGGCAGCTCAAAAAACAGTCGCGTGCACACCTTCGTCACTCGAGCAACCGCAAGCAGGAACTTAGCCCAAATCACGAGCACTGCACGTATACAACCGTGTTAGCTCTAGGGCAAGATCAAAGATCAAAGGAGAAAGATAAAGACTCGAAGAACCATGAAGAACACGAAGAACACGTGTTACAGATTCGAGTTTACCTTTGGCGAATTGAGAAACGAATCCCTCAAAGTTGTAGCAAAATTTACCGCGATCACAATCGTGTAGTCAGAATCGCGTTCTGGTGCTTCAATCGCCTCGAAACAAGATTTCTCACACAAGAACCTTTGTTTCTCTCTCTAACAGCCCTGGAACTCTCTTGGGGACTTAGGATTTTTTAGCACCAAATCAGGAAGAAAGGAAAACTCCACTAACTTGAGCTATTGTCCACGCTTTAGCGTGGAGGTTCTGCACGCTTGAGAGTGCCCAAGCTTTAGCGTGGAGCCTCGTCCACTCCGCCTTCAACCCAGCCTAACACGTGTCACACATGCGTCAAAAAGCACACCCGCTGGCAAAACGCACTCAGCACGCTTAAGCGTGTAACATGTCAACGCTTGAGCATTGGCACACTAGAGTGTGCACCCTTCCCACGCTTGAGTGTGCTGCTCAGCTGGGAAGAGCCTTCCAAACTTCTGACTTCCCCAGTTTCTCGTTTAACACGTAAGGCACTTCCAACAGTGTTCAAGCCTAGTCCTAAGCTTCCATCTACGTCTTAAACTAACACCAAACAATTCACTCAACAATCAAAGCCCTAATCGAGATTAACTAACTCGATTAGAGTTACAGAAATGTCGGGATGTTACATTACCACCCCCTTAAAGAAAAGTTAGTCCTCGAAATTTCCTGCGCATACCTGAGGAAAGATAAGGGTAACTCTTGCACATCTCAGCTTCGCTCTCCCATATTGAATCTCTGGTTACTGGGTCCTACTCTACTCTGACTAACGAAATATGCTTGCCGCGCAGTTCCTTGATCCTTCTATCCACGATCCGAACAAGTGAAGTCTCGTACTCAAGGTTCTCTTTCAGTTGGATTGATTCGGGCTCTAGCACATGTGATGGATCAGGGTGATATTTTCGAAACTAGGGTACATGAAAAACATCGTGTAGGTTCGAAAAAATTGGAGGTAAGGCTATCTGGTAGGCTATAGGACCGATTCGTTGAAGAATCTGAAACTGACCTATGAATCTAGGTGTTATCTTTCTGGATTTGATTACTCTGCCCACTCTAGTTCTTGGGATAACTCTCATGATGACATGGTCGCCCTCCAGGAATTCCAAAGGCCTCCTCCTCTTGTCAGCATAGCTTTTTTGCCTATCCCTTGCGGTCATCATCTTTTCCCGGATCACGCGGACTTGTTTCGTCATTTACTATACCAGCTCTGGAGCTATCAGCTGGCTTTCTCCAGTTTCAACCCAACACAACGAAGTCCTGCACTTTCGTCCATACAATGCCTCATATGGCGCCATGCCAATACTTGAATGGAAACTATTTTTATAAATAAACTCGACCAATGGAAGGAACTCATCCCAACTTCCCGTGTTCTCCAACACGTACGCTCTTAAGAGGACCTCCAATGACTCAATTATTCGTTCAGACTGACCATCCCTTTGAGGAAGATAAGCAGAACTCATACTTAACTTGGTTCCTATATCACCGTTCAAGCTTCTCCAAGACCTTGATGTAAACCTTGGGACTCGATCCGAAATCATACTTGAAGGCACCCCATGCAGCCTTAACCTCCTTGATGTAGATCTGAGTTAACCTCTCCAAGGAATAACCCTGGTTGATAGGCAAGAAATGAGCACATTTCGTTAACCTCTCAATGATTACCCAGATTGCATAGCACCTCTTCTGAGTCCTCGGCAACCTAGAAACAATGTCCATGGCAATGGTGTCCTACTTCCACTCTAGGACATCAAGCGATTACAACAACCCTACTGGCTTCTGGTGTTTAATCTTCTCTTTCTGACACACCTAGTAGGTTAGGACATAAGCCGCCACCTCTTTCTTCATCCCCGGCCACCAGAACAGCTTTATCAAGTCCTGGTACATCTTGGCAGCCCCCGGATGAAAACTCAGCTTGCTCTTGTTTGCTTCCTCCAAGATCATGTTCTTAACTTCGCTATCCGCTGGCATAAAACCCTCTCACCATACCTAAGAAGACCATCAGTACCTCTCTTGAAGTCCGAAGTCTTACCTTCTTCTATCAGCTTGTTCACACCCTCAAGGCACCTATCCTCAGCTTGCTTCTTCCATAAAAGATTCAGGAAATCGCTAGTCACTTTAACCATCCCCAGATTCAACTTATCCTAGACGATTTCAGTATCAAGATTCAGATTCCTAAACTCCTCTAACAGCTCTAGCTCCTCTACCATCATGGTAGATACGTGTAGGGACTTCCTACTGAGCGCATCCGCTACAACATTCGCTTTACCTGGATGGTATTGCAAGTCGAATTCATAGTCCTTTATGAATTCCATCCACCTTCGCTGCCTCATGTTCAACTCTTCCTGGTCGAACAGATACTTCAAGCTCTTATAGTCGCTAAATATACTGAATTTAGCACCATACAGATAGTGTCTCCATATCTTCAATGCAAACATTATCGCAGCCAATTCCAGATCATGCGTTGGGTAGTTCCGCTCATGTACTCTCAACTTGCTGGAGGCATACACCACCACTTTTCCATTTTGAATAAGCACGCATCCCAAGCCTTGATAAGATGCATCGCAGTATACATCAAATCGTCCTAAAGGTTCTGGCAAAACCAACATTGGTGACGTCGTCAGTCTTCTCTTCAGGTCTTGAAAACTCTACTGGCAGGCCTCTGACCACTCGAATGTCTTCCCCTGTCTTGTTAACTGCGTCATAGGTAGTGCAATATTTGAGAATCCTTCGATGAACCACTGATAGTAGCCCGCTAAACCAACAAAGCTTTTCACCTCGCTTACAGACTTAGGGCTTTTCCAACTCACTACCGCCTCGACCTTCACAGGATCCACTGCGATTCCATCCTTATTGATCACATGGCTTAGAAACTGAATCTCCTCAAGCCAAAACTTGCACTTCGACAGTTTAGCATACAACTGCCAATCCTTTAGCACTTGCAACACCTCCCTTAGATGCTCTTGGTGTTCCTCTATACTCGAAGAGTATACAAGAATGTCGTCGACAAACACAACAACAAACTTGTGAAGGAACTGTTGGAAGATACTGTTCATATAGTCTATGAACACAGCTGGAGCATTAGACACACTGAACGGCATAACCAAGTACTCGTAGTGACCATACCGACTCTGAAAAACAGTCTTTGGATCATCCTCCTTCTTAACCTGGATTTGATGGTATCCAGATCGCAGATCGATCTTTGAAAACACAGTTGCTTCCTTCAGCTGATCCATCAAATCATCTATCCGTGGTAACGGATACTTGGTCTTTATCGTCACTTTGTTCAGCTAACGATAATCTACGCACAACCGCGAGCTCCCGTCCTTCTTCTTTACAAATAACACTGGCGCTCTCCACGGAGATGCACTAGGTCTGATGAACTATTTGCCTAGCATCTCGTCCAACTATTTCTTCAGCTCCGCCAGCTCAACTGGAGACATCCAATATGGCGCTATCAATATAGGCCTAGTCTCGGGAATCAGGTCTATAGAAAACTCCACCTCCCTTTTCGGTGGCAGTCCGAGAACGTCATCAGGAAACACCTCCGGATCTCCCACACACCCCTCCGATCGTCCACCCATCGGAATACTCTCGTTGGAAGGCGTCAATCCAGGTCGCTCGGAGAAAAAATGGGTCTTGTTTGTGCAATCTAGAATCACATGGTTGGCCAAAAGCCAGTCCATGCCCAAGATAAGATCGATCTGTTGCATAAGCAAGCACACCAGGTCCACACGAAAGTCACAGTTCTCTATGGTCATGGGACATTGCAGGCATACAGAAAAGGTAGTTAAAGAATCGCTAGTAGGCATTGAAATGGTTAAATAATATGGTAAGGAAGAAACAAGCTGCCCTAAATGATCCATGCACTCTAACAATATAAAAGAATGAGTTAGCCCCTGATTCGAATAAAATTGATAAAAGTTTACCGAAGACTAAGCGTTTACCTTGTATCAGGTCAGGGCTTCGAGAGGCTTCAGAACCCGTCACAGCAAACACCCTTCCAGTCGTATGTGGTATACTCTACTGACTTGCTACACCTGAGCTTGTACCATCACTCTGAGCTCTCCCGCTTGTCTGTTGAAACTGACCCCTTCTGCTAACCCCTAGCTTGGAGTCTGAGGCATAATGGCCCATTTGGCCGCAGCTGAAGCACTTGATGTGCTGCGTCCTTGGGCAACTTTTGATGAGATGTGGCCCACCACATCTGAAGCAGATCCTGGTATCTTGCTGGGCCGAGCTAGAACCACCTCCACTATAACTCACACCTTGTTGGGTCGAGCGATCATACGGCTTCGCTCTCTATTGGAACCTTCCTCCCTTGCCTCTCTAGGTGCTCCGGATTAGTCCACCACTTCTGACTTGTTGTTGGACTGTCCTTGCTCGATCATGTCCTTCCATTACTTTGCACTTCTCTACCAGCTCAGAAAAGAAATTGATGCTCAAAGGGAGCATCGTCCGCTTCAACTCGGGTCTCAGTCCGTCCTCGAACCTTCAACACACCCACTCTTCATCAGGATGAACTTGGTAGAACTGGGAAAATTTGAAGAGTGCCTCGAATCTCATCGCATACTTGCCGACGACATCTGTTCCTGCTTTAGACAAAGGAACTCCTTCTTCTTTTCTTGCCTAATGCTCCATACAAAATACTTCTCCGAGAAGCTCTGTCGAAACAGCTGCCAGGTTATTATCTTTCCTCCGGCCCCTAATAGTCTGGCCTTGGTCCTCCACTAAGCTTTCGCTTCTCCCACCAGCATGAAAGCAGCATAGGTAACCTTCCTATCTTCTCTGCAATGCATCGCTACAAAGACTTTCTCAATCTTCTGCAGCCACATCTCTGCAGCCTCTGGATTATACTCTCCATGGAATTGAGGAGGGTTCCTTCTCATGAACGCGTTAAGACCTGTGTCTATCGTCTCCTCTGCTCTGGCAGCTTATAACTAAGTTTGCCTCAACTCTCTTTCTTCCTGCCTCTGCATATATTGGGCAGTCGGTTGAGTCTGCTGCATCATTGTTGTAGCCAAATCCCTCATGGCCCTCATCGCTTCTGACGTTTTGCCACCACTTCCGGTGCCTGAGTGGTCACCGTTGTTGTTGTTGTTGTTGGTTCAAGTCGTAGCCGGCCTACCTCCTCTTCCTTGTCCATGAGCCATCTAGCTTCCTGTAAAAAAAGAGCTATCAGTTCCAATTCATAAGACATATAAATGTACTTAACAGCTAAACATATCATATGCCTTATGACTGAAAACAGTGATCACACTTTGATAACTCGCGCATCGGACACTCTACCCAAAACTAGACTCAGTAGATACAACGCGGGTATCAACCATTGAAGCTAGTACACTTTCTAGACTCGTTGTTACGGTTCCGAACCTCCACAGTCCTCTTTCAGAACCAAACTGCTCTGATACAACCAAAATGAGACGACCCTCCTTTCCCAGAAGGATAATCCCATTAGTCCCAAGCTTACTTTATAACTATGCCTAACCGTCTTATGGCTATAGCGTGGTATTCAAACAGCGTAGCGAAAACAAAACGATAAACAAACAACGCATACGGAAAAACATAGACAACATCAGAGTAAAGCGCAATTATAAAGTAACTATACATCTACCATGCATTAATGTAGCCCCATCAGTAGGGCATTGTACATATATATACATACCGTCTGTACAAAAGATGGGAGGATAAACTGAAAATACATCAAAAGCCAAAATAAGAAGAACCCTCATAGCTCGCCAGCATTACCCATCCCACACTCAAAAATACATATAAAACACTCAGCTCACAACCTGGACGCACTGGCAAGCTCCCACCATTAGTGGTGAGGATGCCCTAAACTACCCTGGGCCTCGTCGTGAGTACGTCTATAAGTCACAAGAGGCTCATACTCCAACGACGAGCTCGAAACCACCACCCTGCGCTTGCGGTAGGTCCTCAAGTATTGCTCCGTCCTCCGTCTCTGACCTCTGTAAACAAAGCCTCTCCTGCTAGACACATGTGAAGAATCTGGCTCAACCCAGGGGTAATCTCGCTCATGGCGCCTCGGCGGCTGCCACATACGTGGAAAAGGTAGAAACTGCATAACTCTGAAGGGTCCCACGATGTTCTCCCTGTGTGCCGCCCCTCCTCAGAAAAGTATGCTCACCAATCTAGTGTAAACCATCAGAAAGTTAGAGGGGTCCACATGCCACCCCCGATCATCATGATAGATGAACTCGATCAAGCCTAACATCGGCATCCTTGGCACCGATGTAATGCAAGGGTGCGCCCTTGGGTCCATCGTCAAACATAGACGGCTCTTTGTCTTTACGCGAACCAAGAACAAAACCGGCAACAAAGAACAATATGGAGATAAGAATACAGTGTGTGCATAACCGAAATGACAACAATAGCACAGCATCAACAACACATAGCAAGTAACAAATAGCATGAAGAGGAATACAACAGATATTTCACACGTTCACATGTCTCTCGAGACAACCCATGCAAACGGCAACCATCCCCATCAGTCTCACCCTCAGATCAATCTTCTAGACCGAGATACTAATCCCATGCAGCATGTCAGTTGAATCTCACAATCTGGTTCCACACCGGAATGGTTCCACACCGGAACAAGTCCACACTGGAACAGGTTCTGTGTTGGAACGGAGTTAGTTTGTCCAAGAAACCGAACCACTCTCCATGACCAATAAGAGTGCATCCCCTTCCACACCGGAACCGGGGTGTCTTGGTCGCCTCGGAACGTTATCCTAGAACGTGGAAAGCTCAGGGATTAGTCAGGCAAAATGGACTGGATCGAGCGTCACGAGAAGATAGGAGCTACCTCATCCGTCAGTGTAAACTATTCCCGAGACCGGCAACATCCCCAAGGTCACTCACTTGACCGACCCTACCGCTATCTGTACCCGCACTCAGGTACAACTAACCTCGTATGACACTAGCAATCCATACTACCTGTCATACGGCCTCACCACTTAGCAGCTTATGATATGCAACAAACATCCTCAACGGGCTTGATATCAGATCTCACGCCTAACACTCAATCAGCAACAACACGATGCCACCGCATCAGCACGGCCACAACCTCGACGCCATGCATCTAGGAGCCACAGCTCAAACAACACGACTACAGCCTCAAGCAATCAGCACAACAGCAACGGCACCATCCACGGTATCAACCTGACAACAAACACAAAACACAACCAACTTAACACTAACCGGCATTCCGCCACAACACATCATCGCAACATACAGCATAACGGCAACAACAATAATATCAAAATCAACAATATAACATGCATATCATACACCAAGTAGCATTTAGGCACGTTTATAGATAGCATATAGCACAACCAACACCACAACAGGCATACGAAGTAAATCATCCTCAATCAATAATTATCTAACCTAGTGTTTCCAAACTTAAAGGTGATAGCCCAAAGTATGTTAAACCTAGGGTTTAGGTACTTTGTCGAAGCTCAACCACTATTAGGGATAGGGCTTCCCTACACATAACAGAAAATACATCTACTCTACTCTTTCCTCCCCATCGGCAGCAGTACTCTTTCTCCCCATCGGAAAACTTAGGAAGTAAATCCACACAAATAGGAATGCAACAATCACGCTCCCTATCCAACCTTAGTCTCGCTGGTCTCCTTCAATGGCAGCTCCAAAAACAACTACGTGCACACCTTCGTCACTCGAGCAATCGCAAGCACGAACTTAGCCCTAATAACGAGCACAACACGTATATAATAGTTGTATCCCTAGGGCAAGCTCAAAGATCAAAGGAGAAAGGTAAAGACTCGAAGAACCACGAAGAACACGTGTTATGGATTCGAGTTTACCTTTGCCGAGTCGAGAAACAAATCCGTCAAAGTTGTAGAAAACTTTGCCGTGATCACAACAGTGTAGTTAGAATCGCGTTCTGGTACTTCGATCGCCTCGAAACAAGCTTTCTCACACAAGAACCTCTGTTTCTCTCTCTAACAGCCCTGGAACTCTCTTAGGAACTTAGAATTTTCGAGCACCAAATGAAGAAGAATGAAAAACTCCACTAACTTGAGCTGTTGTCCACGCTTTTACGTGGAGGTTCTGCACGCTTGAGCGTGGGTTTTCTCCATGCTTGAGCGTGGAGCCTCGTCCACTCCGCCTTCACCCCAGCCTAACACGTGTCACACACACGTCAAAAAGCACACCAGGTGGCAAAACGCACTCAGTACGCTTGAGCGAGCAACATGCCAACGCTTGAGCATTGGCACGCTAGGGCATGCACCCTTCCCACGCATGAGCATGCTGCTCTGCTGGGAAGGGCCTTCCTTCCCCAATTTCTCGTTTAACACCTTAGGCACTTCCAACAGTGTTCAAGCCTAGTCCTAAGCTTCCATCTAGGTCTTAAACTAACACCAAACAATTCACACAACAACCAAAGCCCTAATCGAGATTAACTAACTCGAATAGAGTTACAGAAAAGTCAGGATGTTACATTTTTGAACAACACGTCTGCTCTTTTTAGCGCTTGTGAAAAAGATTTTATTTCTCTTTTAAATCTTGTAAACACAATTCAATACCCCCTTTCGCATGTTTACATCTGTCAATTTTAGTTGGTATCAGAGCTCAGCTTCTGGGTTGAGCACCTAACAGTGTAGAGAAAAGATCCTGAAGAATAGACAATGACTACTGGAGCAAGCTCAAGTGGAAGCACCCAACCTGAAGGAGGCTCCATTACCAGACCTCCTTTCTTTAATGGTGAAAACTAGAACTATTGGAAAGAGAGATTTCACTAGTTGATTCTGTCAATAAACTCTGACCTCTGGGATGTCATCACTAATGGTCCTTACACTCCAAAGAATGATGATAACTCAGAAAAGCCAAAAGCTCAGTGGACACCTGTAGAAAAGACAAAGTGGGATCTAAACCATAAAGCCAGATATGCTATAATCTGTGCTCTCAGTCCAGAAGAATTTGAAAAAGTTTGTGCCTGTGATTCTGCTAAAGAAATGTGGGACACTCTATCTGGCACACATGAAGGAACTGCCAAAGTAAAAGAATCAAAGATCTCCATGCTTGTCAGAAAGTATGAATTATTCACCATAGATGAAGGTGAATCTGTCACTCAGATGATTGGGAGATTCTAAACTATTAAAAATGGTTTGAAGTCTCTTGGTAAAATATATACAAATGTTGAGAAGGTAGCTAAAGTTCTCAAAAGTCTTCCAAGGCAGTGGAGACCTCTTGTCACTGCTATATCTCAAGCAAAGGATATTACTACCTTGACTATGGATGAACTTCTTAGCACCCTCACTGTTCATGAACAAGAGCTCAATGAATATGTGTCAATAAAAAAGGGCAAGGACATTGCTCTGAAGGCTGATCAGAAGGCATCCAAAGCCTTAAAAGCTTCAAAGGTAGACGAGTCTGCTAGTGATGCAGACGAGTCTGAAGATAAGCATTCTGATAGTGATGAAGAGATATCTCTCATGACCAGAAAGATGAGAAAGCTCTGGAAAAAGAAAAAGTTTAGAAAGGAGAAGCCTTTCAGAAAATTCGACAAGAAATCCACATCAACAGACAAGAGTCCTATTGTCTGCTATGAATGCAAGAAACCTAGTCACATCAAAGCTGAGTATCCTCATTTAAAGAAAGACCCCCAAAAGAAGTTCTTCAGAAAGAAGAAGAAATGTATGATGGCCACATGGGAAGATCTTGAGTTTATATCTTCTGAAGGTGAAGAGAAAGAGGAGGAAGCCAATCTTTGTCTGATGGCCAACACAGATTTAGAACCAGAAACTGAGATACATTCTGAATTTGAGGAATTGCATGATGTCTAAGAAGAGTTGGTAGAGGAATCCAAATGTTTATCTAAGTCCTTCAAATCCCTCAAGAGAGAGTATGTAAAACTCCTTAGTGAGCATAAACAAAAATCTCAAGAGTGTGAGATGCTAACCAAAGAGAACAGTCAGCTGAGGACTGAATCTAATGAAGGTGAGATCTCAAGTGAAATTTCACATTCTGAAGAAGTTGCTAAGCTTCAACAAAAAGTGAAAGAGCTCACTTCTGATCTTGCCAAATTTGTCAATGGCAGAGATAATCTGACCAAATTGCTTAGATGTCAGGGACATTCTCTTAACAAAGAAGGTCTTGGATATGTTCATCAAACTCATCATAAAGTATCAACAAGAACCTCAACAGTGTCTGTTGAATCATTTTTAGTTAAATCTAGACCTGTCTGTAACTTCTATGGACAAGCTGGACATGTTATGTCTAAGTGTATTAACAAGAAGAAAAGGAAGTCTTCACAGACTCCTAAAACTAACAGAAAAGGACCCAGAAAAATATGGGTACCTAAAGATAAAATATTTCTGTTGCAGATATCCTTAATAGGACAAAGCAAACACCTTTGCTGGTACATGGACAGTGGCTGCTCACGACACATGACAGGAGAAACGTCTATGTTCCAAGACCTCCAACCTAAGAAAGGTGGACATATTGCCTTTGGAGGCAACCAGAAGGGAAAGGTAATTGGTGTTACTAAGGATCAACTTGGAAAGTTTGATTCCAAAGTGGATAAAGGTATCTTCATTGGATATTCTGAAATATCTAAGGCATATAGAGTTTATAACTCTAGAACCTCTGTGGTTGAGGAATCCATTCATGTAAAATTCAATGATGGTTTAAAGACTGATAGGGAACTATCAGATCTAGAAGATGATCTTGCAGAACTTGACTTGACCAGACAAGACAGTCAACATCCAAACATATCTAAAAATGAATGATGAACCTCAATTCTGTGCATTTTATAGAGGGTATTTGGGTCGAATTGTGATGCATTTTAGGATAAATATTATTATATTTCACCCCATGTACTTAAGTTTTGACAGAATTGACATTCGGAGGCAGTTTAATGGACTTTTGAAGAAAAGAGAAAGTTTTAGAGCTAAATTGGGCAAAATATTGAAGTTCTAAGGTTAGCATGACCGTGCCATGCAAGAGCACGTCCATGCTAACCTCAAAGCTGACCTCTGAAGACTTAGCACGGTCATGTCACACGAGAGCATGCCCGTGCCATAATGAAGAAAGAGCTGACTCAGTAAAGAAAGGCCTGACAGAAGCTAGCGCGGCCCCAATCACAAAGATCACGGCCATGCCAACTGAAGAGCACGCCCATGCACTAGAACATTGACTTACGAAGTCAGTAAGCCATGATATATTTGAGCACGACCTGATATGCAGAAGAGCACGCCCGTGCCAAGTGAAGAGTACGCCCGTGCCAATGAAACAGAAGACCAGAATCAAGGCTCGGGCCGCATTTTGTAGTTTTGTGTTATAAATAGAGGCCCTCTAGGTCACTCTAAAGACATCTTGGAATCTTTTGCTCTTTCTTTCATCTCTTTATTTTCTTTGAGTATTATACTCTTGTTTTAGTTTTAGTTTGTAGTTTTGATTTCTAGAGTAGGATTTGGCACCTGGAGGTTAAGTTGGAGACACTACTCCCTCTTCAACTATTCAGGATGCGTTTCCCTTTGTTGATTTTGGTTTTCTCTATTACTATGAGTAGCTAAATTCACCACTAGTGTTGTGGTGGATCTTGTGTTAGTAGACTACCTTTTCGCTATGTCTTAGCTTTAATTCAATTACATTTGGTTTCAAGGTTGCAATTTGAATAGTGTTATTTTGTCGTTCTTCATCACATACTAGGATTGTGCACCCTTTGTATGCTCTTAATTAATTGATTGACATTTTTGCTATCAAGCCCAATTAAATTGGTAGACTTATAGGATAACCGGGGTTTAATATCTAGATGTGAGAAAACGTGATTTATTCCTTTCAATCATTTAACTTCTTTATGCTTTATGCTTTCTAATCATTTAAATTCTTTGCCTAACCACCATTGGGTTTCTTTGGGGAAAAGAATATTAATTGTCTGACAAAGAATTAATAGTTTTCGTAGAGGGATTAATATTCGAAAAGCAACTGCGAAATTGAATAGAATTAGGATTTGGGGGTATCGAAAGCACAAGTGAAACCACTACTCTAGTCTCTTTACTCTTGATTTCTAAACTCTCTTTTTATTCTTCTTTCATTATCTTTTACTACAGCTCTATCATTATTTATTTTCTAAGTTCTTAATTAGTCTAAATAGTTCATATTCCAGTACTTGCTTTATCACTTACTTATCTAAATTAATCTCTTGGGTACGATATCTGGACTTCCGTCTTATATTACTTCTACGATAGGGTACACTGCCCTTAAGTGTGTTTTGAGTGCAACAAGTTTTTGGTGCCGTTGCTAGGGATTAATTTTTGATATTTTGTGATTTTAGTGATGTTAGAAGAAAAGAAATCCTAGTTACTTTAGACATTTTTATTTTATTTTATTTTAATCTTCCCCTGAATACTAATAATGTTTTGCCAACAATGTGCTTCTAGTTGATCTTATTTTACTGTTAGGGGAGCCAGAAGAACCATGGGAGAGAAGAGAAATCTTGGGGATTATTTAACCAACGCTACGTGGGAATCTGGACTGGACATCATTTCAAATCCTTGGGCTGATTATGAGGAACAAGAACCACATTTTGAAGAGACTTTGGTCAGAGTTATTGAGTGGACCGATAATCAATTCGAGATTTTAGAGACTCAATTCTCCGACCTTGTTACATTGATGAAGTTCATGGAGCATACGGATCATAGATTCCAAGACTTGGAAACACAAATATCTGCTCTTGTGGCATTGGTATCTCAACAATTCCAAGGATCCCTTGCCTCTGTAGCTAAGCTTAAACAAGAGGATGAAAGCGTAGCAGTAGGTGAGCATGGTTGTGTACCAGCTGAAGCACGTCCGTGCACAACTCCCGATGAGCCAAAAACCTTAAAAATCAACATGGAGCCAAAAAAGATCCTCTTAACCATTGGTAATAATGAAATTGGGGTTAGAAAGGGTAAGGTAACATTAAATAGTGGAACTGAAGAGTGTGTTTTAAAAATGTTAAAATCTACTAACGATCCCTCTCAATATTTTTCTCCTTTTATTTATTCTGCTTCTGCTGATAATGTGATTATTTCTAACAATTTTGATTATGTAAAGCCGCGGGGACCTATGAAAGAAAACTGTGTCTTGCACGATCCTAACATATTGGTAGATGATGAGAAAGCAAAAATATCATTATCTTTTGAAACTCATCCACCAAAAGGAAAAAGGAGGAATAATTTAAACCACATGGTCAGAAAACTAAGAAAGGACAATGCCTTACAAGCTAAGTTTGCACTTGGAGAGCCCCCTGATTGACCAAATTCTCTAAGATAACAGGTTGTCAAGCTCGTGACGTTAAACAACGCGCTGCACAAGAGGTAACCTGCATTTTTCATTTTTTTTTATTTTTATAATTTTATTTATTTATTCTTTAGTTTTGATTTTATTTATTTATTTATTTATTTTCTTTTTAGTTGTGTGTTTTTAGTAGTTTTCATTTTTAGATAATTAAAAATCAGTGAGTGAAATAAGTGTGGGAAGGGTTTCATTTTAAAAAGTGTTCCCTATTTTTGAAACTGAAAATTAAATTTGGAAAAATAGGAGAGCACGGTTGTGCTCTATGTTGGCACGGCCGTGCCACTCACGCGAGGATGTTCAGAATATAAGAAGGGGGCAGAGCATGGGCTGTGCACAGCCCTTGCTCACCCTGTGCCCCCCCATACACAATGCATAATCAGTAAATTTCACCCTCCTTTCTTGCTTATTCACTTCTCCAAGGTAAAAATCTCACTTCTTTCTATTTAATATGTTTGATTTGGTGTTATAGGTTAGGTTAGCGTTGATTTTCCCCTTTTTTATTTTATGCATATTCGCTGTTGTTTTATTGCTTTTTAGCAATGAATGCTATTACGAACTGTTAGTTTAGTGTTAGTATAGATATTCTGCATGCTTTGGCTGTGTTTTATGGAGTATATTGAGTTCATCGTGTAGCACGGGAAATAGCATAGCTGTGCTGTTCCAAGAATAGGCCGTGCTGATCATATTTCTGGGTTTTTGTATGTGCACGGGAACTAGCACGGCCGTGTTGTTCCAAGAACAGGCTATGTTGTTCGTATATTGTTAAATTTTGAAAACTACACTCAGCACGACCGTGCACATAGTTAGCACGATCGTGCAAATTTAAATTTCTGGAAAATTATTTTAGCACTGCCGTCCTAATCATGCGTACGGCCGTGCCAAACCTAGATTGCTTAAACTGAATTATTTTGCCTGGGGATTCCATTAGTCCTATATCTATGTTGATGCTTATGTTTTGCATATATTTATGATTATTCTTGAAATTAATGATTGATTCTTTGCTTATACAAGACTATGGCACCTAAAAGAAGCCGTACAGAGCCTGGCAATTCTTCCTGGCCTTTGGGGAACGAGTTGCTGATCTTCATGGATGCTAGCCATCAGGCCCGATTTTCTCATCTTGGTTCTTACGAGATTCTAGCCCAGAGATACTTAGACATGGACACTCTGGCTATCTATGGACTCGCTCCCCGAACCAACCACCTACTTCAAAACATCGGGTGGGAGCGAGTCGCTGCAGTTTGATGCCCAGCATACAGAGAGATCACTTTGGAGTTCCTCTCCACCTGCTAATATTTTGATTCTGATATTGAGGGGGAGGAGCCCAGAGTATCTTTTTCAACTGAATGGCCGCATCTGGCAGATGACATTAGCGGACTTCAATGTCCGCCTGGGGTTCGAGATAGCGGAATCAGTCCGCTCTGAGAGGTATCAGAACGCTCTAGTGGAGATGCCAGCGGATTTTTCAGATGGGGCCTTTTGGGCCTCGATCACTGGAAGGAGAGCTAAGCCATATAACCCACGCCAGGAAAAATCATCCGCTTTCATTGAGATCCCTCTCCGCATTCTGCATCGGTGGTTGGCTCTTTCTATCACCAGCCACTTCTCCACTCCTGGCGGGGTCTCCCGATTTGATCTATTTATCTGATGGTGCATGGTTCAGGCCCAGCCACTAAACACCGTCTATGTACTGATGCAGACGTGCCTACATTTAGGGGACGGTCCGAGATCGAGCCAGAGGGGCTTCATCTTAGTCGGGTCATTCCTCTCTTAGCTGGCTCGCAACATGGAGCAGCTACACCCATAGGCCAGACCGTTAGGCACGATGTCTGCAATTGATGAGAGGATGCTACTATCGGTGAGCATCCTCATCTGAAGCCCCCATGGAGAGCTTAGACTCGCTGGAGTTGAGGCTGCAAAGGATTCAGATTCAGAGTCTGACCGGGAAGATCAGCATCAGGACTCAGACCCACATGCCGAGATTCATAGAGATAGCTCGCCTGTTCCTCCTGTCCCACCAGTTCACGAGGATAATTAACAGAGGCTCACCGCTAGATTCGATCAGTTAGAGATGGGAGTGTATGCTCGTCTGGATTCTCAGGAGCCGAACTTCTAGCAGTTTTCAGCGGGTCTCTATCGAAGGTTCGATAGTCAGGACCAACAGCAGACTCAGATGCTGCAGATAATGCAGAGACATTTCACTATCCTCCTCCACCTCAGTGATCCTCCGCTGTGATACTTTAAGCGTCTGTGTTATTGTATCAGGGGTTGTATTGTAAAAATTTCTCTTTTCTTTTCCCTCTCCACTTGCGTTTCATCATTAAATATGTATGTATTGAGGACACTGTATAAGTTAAGTGTGGGAAGGGAAAATATATTCATATTCTTTTTACTCTACTGCATCCAATTATTTGGCTTAAAACTTTTTAAATTAAGGAAACCACTTACAAAAAAAATTATTTTTTTTTTTGAAAAATTGCTTTGATAGTCTCCTAAGTATATTTGAAAAATATAATCCTTTGAAAACTGATAATTGACAGATAAATTCTTTGATTTAAAACTCTTCATTAGACTTCACTCCTAAAATGTGAGATTTGGGCTTTTTATGGGGTTAAGTTACACTGCCAAATATTCTAAGACTAACTCTTTTTCTTTGATGAGTGTGATTCTCAGATATTATACATTCTAGAAATTGTCTTGAGACCATCTCAAGACAAATTTGACTTATGCATGTGGAACTCTGGTTAGGGCACTCTTAAGTATTCTTTCTGGCCTACATATTTTGTTAAAACACTTCTCCCCTAGTTGCCTACCTTGAGCCTTTTATGAATATTCTCTTCTTGGTCCCTATTCTGAAAAATTAAAATTAAAATTAAAATTATTTTTGATGACCCCTTGGAATTATAATGGAGCAACAAGAGAAATATATGATGATGGTTCCCTTTCCAAAAATAGAAATGTTAAAAATAGGCTGGCAGTGGAAAAAAAATATACTGCCTCTTTCTTCTCAAAAAAAAAAAAGGAAAAGAAAAAGAAAAGAAAAATATGAATATAGAAATAGATTAGAAAGAAGGCAAGAAAAAAGAGCTTATGCCTAAAGAAAGAAAGAAAAGGCTTAAGAAAAAGTAGTAGATCCTTAAAAAATATATATTTTGAAAAAGGTGTCGGTGCACTTTTTTTTCTTTTATGCTTCTAAGGGTCATTACTTTGTTTATTGATTTAGCCCTTTGATTATCCCTTTTCTTCCTCTACCTCACCTAACATTGATACATTTTAGGATAAATATTATTATATTTCACCATTTTACTTAAGTTTTGACAGAATTGACGTTCGGAGGTAGTTTAATGGACTTTTGAAGAAAAGAGAAGGTTTTAGAGCTAAATTGGGCAAAATACTGAAGTTGTGAGATTAGCATGGCCGTGCCTTGCGATAGAACTCCCGAGCCAACCTCCCAAAGCCATCCATCCAAACAAAGCCTTACGAAAAAGCTTAAAGCTGACCTCTGAAGACTTAGCATGGCCGTGCTACACGAGAGCACGCCCGTGCCATATTGAAGAAAGGCCTGACTCAGTTAAGAAAGGCCTAACAGAAGCTAGCACAACCCCAATCGCAAAGAGCACGGTCGTGTCAACTGAAGAGCACGCCCGTTCTACAGCCTGTGCACTAGAACGTTGATTTACGAAGTCAATAAGCCCTGACATATTTGAGCACGACCTGATATACTGAAGAGCACGCCCATGCTAACTGAAGAGCAAGCCCATGCCAATGAAACAGAATACCAGAATCAAGGCCCGATCCGCATTTGTGTTATAAATAGAGGCCCTCTGTGCCACTCTAAAGACATGTTGGAATCTTTTGCTCTTTCTTTAATCACTTTATTTTCTTTGAGTACTATACTCTTGTTTTAGTTTTAGTTTGTAGTTTTGATTTCTAGAGTAGGATTTGGCACCTCGAGGTTAAGTTTGAGACACTTGTACCTCTTCAACTAATCACGATGTGTTTCCCTTTGTTGATTTTAGTTTTTTCTATTACTATGAGTAGCTAAATTCACCACTAGAGTTGTGGTGGATCTTGTGTTAGTAGAAATCATTTTCGCTATGTCTTAGCTTTAATTCAATTCTATTTGGTTTCAAGGTTGCAATTTGAATAGTGTTATTCTGTCATTCTTCATCCCATACTAGGATTGCGCATCCTTTGTATGCTCTTAATCAATTGATTGACATTTTGGCTATCAAATCCAATTAAATTGGTAGACCGATAGGATAACCGAGGTTTAACATCTAGATTTGAGCAAATATGATTTATTCCTTTCAATCATTCAATTTCATTATGCTTTATGCTTTCTAATCATTTAAACTCTTTGCTTGACAACCATTGGGTTTATTTGTGGGGTATCGAAAGCACAAGTGAAACCACTGCTCTAGGCTCTTTACTCTTGATTTCTAAACTCTCTTTTTATTCTTCTTTCATTATCTTTTACTACTGCTCTATCATTATTTATTTTCTAAGTTCTTAATTTGTCTAAATAACATAAGGATTTTCCTATTCTAGTACTTGCTTTATCACTTACTTATCTAAATTAATCTCTTGGGTACGATATCTGGACTTCCGTCCTATATTACTTCTGCAACAGGGTACGCTGCCCTTAAGTGTGTTTTGAACGCTGTGACACCCTTCTACCCCGCATGTTGCATTAAATATAAATATTAATAATAAAAGATATACAGATAAAAATTAAAGCATGCGACCTTTTATTAAAAAGATTCACGGGTAGAAAAGGTACGACATGAACTAGTTCTCAAACGCGGAAAATATTAATTCAATACTTAAAACGACAAGGAAAACATCAACATAATTAAAACCCAACTCCGATGTCAAAATTCAGAGCTGGTACAACCGTTCCGGAAACATGTTCGGAATACAACTGTAAAACTAAAAAGAAATAAACAACTAAGCTGAACGCCCTAACTATGAGTGGTGGCTCCTTAGAGTCACTCCTCTCCGGGCTGCTCGTCATCCTTTGCATAAACAATACATGCCAAACAAGAAAACACTGAAAGGGGAGTAAGGAAACATGTAAACACAACGGCATGGAGATAGGAATAAGATGATCATACATCATGGCATAGCAACAGTCATAAGCATACACTTACATACATAAATATCATCTCAACATAATAAATCAACTAGTATGTTATATGGTGCAATGCAACACTACTCCACTACTTCATCAATGCATGTGGATCCAACTAACTCAGGAAGAACAACTTTGAAGTTACATATCCACATTGGCCACTAAAGGCACCAACGCCGGCAGTTCACCAAACCATGAGTGAACCCCTTGGATAAGCCAACGCATCAAACCATGGATGCCTATCACGGGGGGCCACGGTTCACCAAACCTTGGGTGAACCAATCGTGGATGGCCAGATCGCCGTACTCTAGGACGACCTCCCTTATGTTGTACTTCCCCCAACTAACATCTCCAATGTGATGCATGAACACAATCAACACACAACAGCAACAACCACCTCCGCCAGGGCCACTAAAGGCACCCAAGAATATCATTCTCATCATTGGGCCATTAAAGGCACCCAATTATATCAACGCAACATTGGACCACGATATCAACGTAACATTGGACCACTAAAGGCATCCAATTACATCATCATACGGTAACCCCGAGGGCACAGACTTAACCAACTCATCGTTCCTCAACATCTTAATTATTATATAATTAAGTTATCTATCTTCATCATTTATTTGGTGTATTATTCTATCATTATTTGAAACATTGGGGTTAAAACCCCTATTAACCGTAAACCTTAGATTCTGACCAGAGGGGTGGCACGGGGGTGCTGCACGATAGCACGGGCGTGCTCCCTCCTACGTGTAGCATGGGCGTGCTACATATATGGCAGGGGCGTGCTCCCTATTATGCACGGCCGTGCACATCTGCATGGGCGTGCTCCTATGCTGCACGGCCGTGCTCAAAGTGAGGCCATTTCCAGAATTCAACTAGGAGCATGTGACATCCTTCTACCCCCCATGTTATAAATAATAATAATAAATTAAATAAGAATTAGATGCTAATAGATAAACAGATATAAAATTTAAACATGCAACCTTTTAAAAAGATTCATGGGTAGAAAAGATACACATGAACTAGTTCTCAAACGCGAAAATTATTAAACCAAAGTTTTAAAAACGATAAGTAAACATCAACACATAAATAAACCTAACCCCGATATCACAATTCAGAGCTGGTACAACCGTTCCGGAAATATCCTCGGAATACAACAGACACTAAAGTAAATGAAAATAAGCAACTAAGCTAAAGGCCCTAACTATGAGTGGTGGCTCCTCAGAGTCACTCATCTCCGGGCTGCTCATCATCCTCTACAGGAACCATACATGCCAAACAAGAAAACACAGAAAGGGGAGTAAGGAAACTTGTAAACACAACGGTATGGAGATAGAAGTAAGATGAACATACATCATGACATGGCAACAGTCATAAGCATACACTTAAATACATAAATATCATCTTAGCATAAACAATCAACTTGTATGCTATATGATGCAATGCAACTCTACTCCACTACTTCATCAATGCATGTGGATCCAGCTAACTCAGGAAGAATAACTTTGGAGTTACATATCCACATTGGCCACTAAAGGCGCAAACGCCGGCAGTTCACCAAACCATGGGTGAACCCCTTGGATAGCCAACGCATCAAACCATGGATACCTCATCACGGGGGGCCACGGTTCGCCAAACCTTAGATGAACCAACCGTGGATGGCCAGATTGCCGTACTCTAGGACGACCTCCCCTATGTTGAACTTCCCCCAACTAACATCTCCAATGCGACGCATGAACACTATCAACAAACAACAACAACCACTACCTCCGCTTGGGCCACTAAAGGCACCCAATTATATCAACGCAACATTGGACCACTAAAAACATCCAATCAACTCAATTGGACCACTAAAGGCATCCAATTATCACATTGTGCGGTAACCCCGAAGGCACCGACTTAACCAACTCATTGTTCCTCATCGTCTTAATTATTATAAAATTAAGTTATCTATCATCATCATTTGTTTGGTGTGTTATGCTATCATTATTGGAAGCTTGGGGTTAAAACCCCATTTATTCGTTTGCTTCAGATTCTGACAGAGGGGTGGCACGGGCATGCTCCCTCCTACGTGTAGCATAGGCGTGCCGCATATATGGCATGGGCGTGCTGCACAATAGCACGGGCATGCTCTCTATTACACACGGCCATACACATATGCACGGATGTGCTCCTATGCTGCACGGCCGTGCTCAAGGCGCGGCCATTTTCCAGAATTCAACTGGGAGCACCGGCGTGCTCCCTGTTCAGCACGGCCGTGTTGATCGCGCGACAGTGCTGTTCTGGGTAGCGAAGAATAGGTTAATCATTTAACCAAAAATCCCTAACACTCTCAAAAATCATCTCTAGGCTTAGGACTAAACCATTAACATAAAAACTCACTATTGATTAATTCATGTCTTATGAATATTTTTGAGGAACAACAGCCCATTTATTATTTAACCAATTAAAATCCTAATTAACCAATTTTAGGGACATAGCAGCAGGTTCATATCAAATAACAATTTAACAACAAATATGCTATGCACATACCATCAAACATCAATTCAACAACAATGTATATAATAATAGCAAGCAATTATAGCAACAGGCATATTAACAGACAGCATACAAATAACCTCGGGGTCATGGGAACCCCTCATCTTACACTACCCCCACTGCCTAGTTATTAAACTATCCTTCTCCCCATACTTGGTTTGAAGGTTGCAGCAACGGTAGTCCCAAACACAATCCGGTCACGTCCTCCTTAGCGGCTCAGTCCATACTCAAGCCTTGGTCAACTAAAACAATCAACCAATTAATTTCTAATCCAAAAACATGAAAAGAAACTAATAAGAGCGAAGAATGTTACCTACAAGGCTGGCACAAGCATACTAGGGGCTTGCCAAAGGTCTCCAAAACCCCAAGAACACACTAAGGTTAATGGAGATCAGAAACAAAGTGCTCTGGCCGCACTAGGGTAGCAATCGTCGTCAAATGAGGGTTAAACTTGCTAACCCTCGGTTTCTGTGCGATTATATAATCAGCGTACATGGCACGGCTGTGCTCTATTTTGTCACAGGCGTGCTAACCCTAGCGTCAGCGAGACGTGGTCCGCACAAAATCTGAACGAACGTGCTAAATAATGGCTCGGGCATGCCGAACTCAGCGTCAACGAGACGCGGTTCGCACAACAGCACGGCCGTGCTGCCTAACGGCATGGTCGTGCTTGTGACTCAACTGGTTATAAGACACGCTAAAACAGCACGGGGGGCCAACGTTCCAGAAAGGGACTTTTAAGCCAATAATCTCACTTAGCCCTTAACAAACAATTACAATTTAATCAAATAAACTTAAATAAAAATATTTAACGAAAAGCAAGGTGTTACAATTCCACTTCCTTATAAAAGTTTCGTCCTCGAAATTTCTACATACCTTGATTGAAAAGGTGTGGGTACGCTTCCATCATCTTACTCCCAACTCCCAAGTAGAACTTTCTTCAGTAGCTCTGCTCCAAATAACTTTGACCAAAGGAATCTCCTTGCCTCATAGCTGCTTCACCTCCTTTCCTCGACTCGAAGGGGTAGTACCTCAAAAGTCAAGTTCTCCTTCAACTGTATCTCATCGGTACTATCACGTGACTAAGGTCATGGACATACTTTCTGAGTTGGGACACATGAAAGACACTGTGAAGGTTGGACAAGAATGGTGGTAAGGCTATCTGGTAGGCGACTACGCCGACTCTCTCTAAGATTTGGTAAGGACCAATAAATCTAGGAGTAAGTTTCTTTGGTTTCATTACTCTACCAACCCCTGTTGTCGGGGTAACTCTCAAGAACACATGTTCACCTTTCTGGAATTCGAGTGGCTTCCTCCTTTTGTCATGGTAGCCCTTTTGCCTACTTTGTGCCACTCTCATCTTTTCCTAAATCATCCTTATCTTTTCTGTTGTCTCCTATACTATCTCCGATCCTAACACCACATTATCACTAGGCTCATTCCAACACAAGGGTATCCTACATCTCCTCCCATACGAAGCCTCATAAAGTGCCATCCCAATACTGGAATGGAAGCTGTTGTTGTAGGTGAACTCTATCAGGGGCAAAAACTTGTCCCAACTGCCTAGCTTCTCTAACACACAAGCTCTCAACAAATCCTCTAAGGACTGGATGGTCCTCTCAGACTGCCCATCAGTCTGTGGGTGATACGCTGAACTTAGAAGAAGCTTTGTCCGTAAAGCATTCTGCAAACTATCCCAGAATCTAGAGGTAAATCTAGGATCTCTATCTGATACTATGCTAGAGGGCACACCATGAAGCCTGACTATCTCTCTGTGTATACCCTGGCCAACTTCTCTAAAGAATACTCCATATTCATCGAAATGAAATGGTTAGACTTAGTCAATCTATCCACAACAACCCATATAGCCTCAAAACCAGCTGGAGTCCTAGGGAGTCCAGACACAAAATCCATAGAGATGCTATCCCACTTCCATTTTGGGATACTCAAAGGGTGTAACTTACCTAAAGGCTTTTGGTGTTTTATCTTGGCTTTTTGACACACTAAGCACGCATACACAAATTCAGCCACATCCTTTTTCATCCTAGGCCACCAAAACATGCGCTTAAGATCCTGATACATCTTGGTGGCACCTGGGTGCACACTCAACCCACTCCTATATCCTTCCTCAAGGATCAACTTCCTAAGCTCAGGAACATCTGGTACACACACTCTATCTTCAAACATCAAGATCCCATTGCTCCCATCTCTAAAGTTAAGATTTCTACCCTGAGCAAGCAATTCCCGCTGGTCTAACAGAAACTTATCTGACATCTGACCCTCTCTAATCCTATCCATCAAACTGTTGGTAACCTTCAAGGTTCCAAGCCTAATACTTAGGGCATCTGCCACTACATTGGCCTTTCCTGAGTGGTAGGTCAACTCAAAATCATAATCCTTAAGGAATTCCATCCACCTACGCTACCTCATATTTAATTCCTTCTGGAGCACTGACTCAACCTTAGCTGGGTCAACTGCTATGCCACCCTTAGAGATGACATACCCTAAAAAGCTCACCTCTTCTAACCAGAACTCACACTTAGACAACTTAGCATACAACTGCATCTCCTTAAAGGTCTGCAAAACAACCGTCAAGTGCTCCTCATGTTCTTCCTTGGTCTTGGAGTACACTAAGATGTCATCTATGAACACCACCACAAACTTATCCAAGTAAGGGTGAAAGGTCTTCTTCATGTAGTCCATGAGCACAGCAGGAGCATTGGTCACACCAAAGAGCATAACCAAGTACTCATAATGACCATATCGTGTCCTAAACGCTGTCTTCGGGATGTCCTCAGACTAACCCGAATCTGATGGTACCCTGACCTCAAATCTATCTTAGAAAAGACGCAAGCGCCTATCAACTGGTCCATGAGATCATCAATCCTAGGGAGAGGATACCGGTTCTTAATGGTCACCTTGTTGAGTTGCCGATAGTCGACACACACACAACTTCATACTGCCATCCTTCTTTTTCACCAACAACACAGGTGCTCTCCAAGGAGACACACTAGGCCTGATAAACTGTTTCTTCATTAGGTCCTCTATCTGTTCTTTCAACTTGGCTAGCTCTAGAGGAGACATTCTATAAGGGGCTATAGAGATTGGCCCGGTGCCAGGCACTAAGTCTATGGAGAACTCAAGATCTCGCTCTGGGGGTAAGTTATAAACATCCCCTGGAAACACTTCAGGAAAATCCCACACAACAGGCACACTTCCAACATCAGGAGGGCTCTCTAATTCCAGGGAAACTAACATCATGTATACATGGGCTTCGTCTTTCATCGAAGCTTTCACTTGGTTGGTAGAAAGAAAGGTCGGATCCTTAAACTCCATAGGAGTGCCAAAAACTAAGGTCTTATCAAAACAGTTCAAAAGGACGTGGTTGGAAGATAACCAGTCTATGCCAAGGATAACATCAAGATCGTTCAAAGGTAGACATACAAGATCAACAATGAAAGTTCTACCACTAATAACAATATGACAGTTCTTGGATGCATAAGAAGTGAGAACAGGTTTGTTTGTAGGTGTAGAAACAATCAGATCATACTCAAGAAAGGTAATAGGTAATTTCAAACTCTTGACCCTATCATGCGATATAAACGAGTGTGTAGCACCCGAATCATACAATACAGTTAAAAGAGTTCCATCAATCAAACACGTACCTTGGATCAAGTCATCGAACTCGGAGGCCATAGCTCCACTAAGCGTAAAGACTCTCCCAGTGGTCTTCAATCGGTTGGCCTGGGACTTTTGACTCTTGTTAGGACTAGGAGGCTCTAACTTGGCTCCTTCACAATTCCGGCCGATATGTGCTAGCTTGCCACATTTGAAGCAGATAACCTGTGGTTCCTTGCACTGAGTAGTGAGGTGGTCAGATTTGCCGCACCTGGTGCACATCATGGGTCTAGAGGCATAAGAATTCTCGCCTATGGACCTATCCTGAGAAAACTGTGGCTTTCCGCCACTCCGCTTGAAGTCTCGACTGGTAGAGCATGATGCTGCTTGCCTTTATCTTTCTGTTCAGTCTTCTTGCTGCTCTGGCTATCTGAACTCCTGTAACTCGCCACTCTGGACTTGTAAGCATCCTCATAGATTCTGCACTTGTTAACCAAAGTTGGGAAAACTCCGATCTCCTGGTACCAAATTGCCTGTTTGACCTCTGGTCGAAGTCCATCTTCAAATTTCAAAAACTTGGAGCGCTCATTCGCCATATACTGATATGGGGTGTAGTACCTTGCCAGCTCCTCAAATTTTGCTGCATACTTTCCTACAGACATATTACCTTGCTTTAGCCCCAGAAATTCCATCTTCTTTTTATCACGGATGTCAGCAGGAAAGTACTTCTCAAGTGACCGCAGTACCCTCAGCCTTCATCCCCTGGCGGCAGTTCTCCCACCAATGCTCAACCTCCTCGGTCAACATGAAAGTAGCGAAGATAAGCCGCTGCTGGTCATTACAATCCATGGCCCTAAAGATCTTTTCGGTCTCTCTCAGCCACAGCAAAGCTCCCTCCAGATCATAAGCTCCTTTGAAAGACGGCGGATTGTTTCGCTGGAACTTGTCAAGACCCTAGAACTCTGTTGATCCACCCTGATTATTATTGGCTTGCCCTATATATTGGCAAGGTGTACCAACGCATCCGCAATAGCCTGATCATTCCTGCCTCTACCTGCCATGAGTTCCTGTACACATTCAAGGTAACTCTTAGATACAGAAACTTATATGGGCAAAAGCTATAGGCTTTTAACTTAAAACAGCAATGCCTATACAAGTATAGACAATACAAACAAGATAATACAAATAAGAGCACACAACAGACTCATACCACGGCCTGATAGGACAGACCAACTCTGATACCAATAAATGTGACACCCTTCTACCCCGCATGTTATAAAAGCATTAAATATAAATATTATAAATAAAAGATATACAGATAAAAATTAAAACATGCACCCTTTTATTAAAAAGATTCGTGGGTAGAAAAGGTACCACATGAACTAGATCTCAAACGCGGAAAATATTAATTCCATTTAAAACGACAAGGAAAACATCAACATAATTAAAACCCAACCCGATGTCACAATTCAGAGCCAATACAACCGTTCCGGAAACATGTTCGGAATATAATAGTAAAACTAAAAAGAAATAAACAACTAAGCTGAAGGCCCTAACTATGAGTGGTGGCTTCTCAGAGTCATTCCTCTTCGGGCTGCTCGTCATCCTCTGCATAAACAATACATGCCAAACAAGAAAACACAGAAAGGGGAGTAGCCTTTTTCATGAATAGTAGCCTTTTTCTACTATCGAGACCTAATTTGGACTCATGAACGAGACAGTAAGTCTCAGATTTTATTCTCTACATATTTGTTAAAATCCGTCCTGACGTCCGAAAAATAATAATAATATATTATATTCGGCCGTATAATTGAATCAGGAGACGTTTGGAGTCGTAAAGGGATTCAACGAGACCCGACAACGGATAAGCTTGATACTACATCATCCCAGGACACTTGGGAGAGTATGCCAGATTCGTCATGACAGTCGAAAAAATCTAGACGCGGAATTACCAAAATGCCCCTAACCTTAGTCTTTTACTCTTTTACCATTTTACCCTTGAAGCAAATGACCATTTTGCCCTTAAGTGAGATTTTAAAAGGCTGAACTCAGCCCACACAGCCTTCATTCTCACGCACATCAGCCCCACAAAATAGCTCAAGAACACCATCTTCAACCTTAGAGAAAAACTCCATTTTTCTTCTTGAAAAACCTTGAATACTTGTTAGAAATCCTTGATCTTTTGATCAATCTTCATCTATTCTTGGGTAAGATCACTTCTATGATCTCCTAGCTTCTTGAATCTCTCTCTATTTCAAGATCAAACTTCATTTTCATGAAAATCAATTCTTAGATCCAAAACTTTGAAAATCCATAGGAATTTGTAGAAAAATCCTTTTAATGTGAAACCAATTTCTTTGAACTCACTTCATCATTCTCTACCTAAACCCAAGAGCTTATGATTCAATTCTCATCATAGCCCTAAATCCCCAATTTGGCCGAACCCTACATAGTGATGATGAATAGTGTTTTTCATCAATTTTTTATTTCTAACACTTGATTCCATCCTTAGCTTTCCTATTGTCTTTGAATCCAAGAAATGGAAAACCAAAATCAATTTCTAATCCTTTTACCTTAGGGTGACTGAAACCTCCTAGAGTAGAAATTGTTGAGTTTTGTTTTGATTGTTGTTTAATGTTTGATTGTTGTGTTGTTTGTAGTTGGTGACGATTATCAGGAGGTTCACGAACCGATCAACCGACTTTGATCCGGATATCTGCTCATCAATAGGTATGGGGGTGAACCTCATCACACCAAAATGGTGGTGGTGAAGATGGTTGTTTAATTATGTGTGGGTGAAACCCTTTGGTTTGGGTTCACCAATTAATTTGATTCTCTTGGAGAACAAAGTGTAATAATTGTAGTTTATGCTTTGTATGCTTTATCATGTGTTTTGATGATGTTGTCTAGATGAGAAAATATTTTCTTGCATGTTGAAAAACCTACTTTGATCTCTAGATCAAGTATGGATTTTTATGCTTGATTATGATGCAATGATGTGTGATTATTGTTTGTCATAATTATGTGAGCTTGTTGAGCTATATCTTGTCTTGAGGGTGAAGCAAAATCTTCACTTTGGTTCCTAATTGGCTTTCGGCCATTATCAAAGAAAAGGGAAGAAGTTGTGTAGTTCTTGAACAAATTAAAGTTTTGATGTAAGAAAAATGTTTTAGAGACTTAAGCTTTAAAGAAAGACCATAATTGATTTTGATCCAAAGATCAAATAAAGTTTAATCTTGAAATGCTTTCACCAAAGTGAAATATGTCTTTTATTTTAATCTTAGTGTTTTCACCAAAGTGAAACATGTCTTAGACCTTATCATTAGTTCATCTAGTTAATCAAGTAATTTAAAAGTGGATTAATGAAATGTTTTCATGAAAGTCAACATAATTTCATAAAGACATTACCTTTGTCTTGGAACAAAGTTCATGTTCCTTTTTCAAACAAAATAGAAACCTTTTATCCTTAAGTTGATTAAAATAAATCATGGTTAAGGAAGTTAGATGAGATTACATTTCCTTTCCATTAACTTAGAACATAGTTTTTACACGAGGTTAGTAAGGAAAACTCTTTCAAAAATTAGTTAAAGTACTTTGTTTTAAGCAAGTGCTATGTTGTTTCAAATCAAATAAGTTTTCAAATTGTAAACGTTGTTTTGGTTCACAAAAAGAGTTTTTAACTCAAATCGTAAAGTTTTACGCATGAAAAACCTAAGTTAAGTAATTAACTTAGAGTTGAAGACAAGGGTTAATTAAGTATAGTATGTGGTGAAACAAGACCATATATTATACCATTGATGACTTAGTACATCAATGACTTCATAAGACTTGAGTGAATCAACACTTATTTCCTTAATTGAAAATCAAGGAGTAATACCTTAGAAAGGATTAAAGACTTATCTAAGAGGATTCTAAATCCTTATTCATAATGCTTAGGACTTGAGCCCTAATTCATAAGACATAAACGCAAACACGAAACGTTTTGGGTTTTGAAACAGTAGTTCGATGACGGACCGGTGATTCGGACCCCGATCAGTCGTTCAATTGTTTCAGTCTTGTGATGACTCGATCCCGAAGGGATCACGAGATTTATCCGATGGATAAAGGTTTTGTTTTTCAAAGACGCGTGTAGTTCCTAAGGAAGAGAACCTTAGTAGACCCCGAGGTTTACCCGAGGGGTAGACACTGCTTTATCGCATCTATTTTGTGTAAGCATTGGCTTTTCATTTGCATAGTTGTAAGGCCTTGAGCCTAGGAGTTGAGCTTACACCTTGATGCGGGTGCAAATCTTACGGTGACGATCTTCAATGGTCTTTTTGGAGGTATCAGGGTTGGAAGGGCTGACATGTGACCAGTTGGTAGCTCTTCTGTGTCGTGGCTAATCCGAGCAATACACTAATATCCTCTACTAGATGTCGTACTTTTCATGTTTGGTGCAAAGTGTTTCCGTAAAGCCAGATACGTGCATGTTATGAATGTTGTAGCATCATGCTCATGGCTAGCAGAAACTAGAACATGTCCTCCCATTCACTCTCTCCGAATGTTTTGTTAGCTCCATGGAGTAGAGGGTCATAGTAGTACCCAGTGGCATTGGCATTGAGTCATGTACATTGCACTGCATTGCATGGATGTTGATGTTTACATTTACTGTTATACATCGTTGTGTGCTGTTTTAAGAATGCTTTATATTATACTGTTAACTGTTTAACATGATATTATGCTGTTAATTGTCTAACATGATTTATATTGAGAATTTTAATAAACATATTGGGTATGCTGTTACCTGGTGAGTCGTCCCGTTTTTACTATTGCTGTTTTGTTGTGTTGATGAACGGGAATCTCACCCATATCTGTATATTTTCTGCTAGTACTTACTGTTGTTGCCTGAACAGATGGTCGCGAAGACGATTCGGTTCAGCAGTTCCTTTGAGTCCAGAGGTGGACTTCTTTTTGCTGTTTTATTTTGTCTGGGCCAGACTGTGTCGTTATCTATAGTACCTTTTGGGAGCTACGACTCCTAGTACTTATTTTATTCTTATGACAGATATACATTAGACCTATGTCTGTATACAGTATTATTTTTTGTTTCTGCTTTTTGTTTTCTATTTCTGTATTTATAATACAGTATGTTCTAGAGATGCATGGTGAACCTAAGTTCATTTATTAGTATTATTTACCTTTACTAATCCCTTTACATCTTTGTGAAAAAGAAAAAAAAACCGTATTTTTCGCCTTAATAAATATTTTCGGCCTTATAAACGTTCGGGAATGTGACACTCGGGAAGGGGTGTTGCAGAGGGCACCGACTTAACCAACTCATCGTTCCTCAACGTCTTAATTATTATATAATTCAGTTATCTATCTTCATCATTTGTTTGGTGTATTATTCTATCATTATTGGAAACATTGGGGTTAAAACCCCTATTAACCGTAAACCTTAGATTCTGACCAGAAGGGTGGCACAGGCGTGCTACACGATAGCACGGGCATGCTCCCTCCTACTGTAGCACCGGCGTGCTACATATATGGCATCGGCGTGCTGTACGATAGCACGAGTGTGCTCCCTATTACGCACGACCGTGCACATCTGCACGGGCGTGCTCCTATGCTGCACGGCCGTGCTCAAAGCGCGGCCATTTCCAGAATTCAACTGGGAGCATGGGCGTGCTCCCTGTTTAGCACGGCCGTGCTGATCACGCGACAGTGTTGTCTTGGGCAGCAAAGAATAGGTTAAATAATTAACCAAAAGGTCCCTAACACTATCAAAAATCATCCCTAGGTTCATGACTAAACCATTGACATAAAAACTCACCTTTTATTGATTCATGTGATCTTATGAATATTTTTTGGGGAACAGCAGTCCCTTTATTATTTAACTAATTAAAATCCTACTTAACCAATTTTAGGGATATAGCAGCAGGTTCATCACAACATAACTATTCAGCCATCAATCATCATATACAACAATTCAACCAACAATCATGCTATAAACATACCACCAAATATCAACATAACAGCAACGCATATAATATTGGCATGTAACAACACACATATATAGCAACAGACATGTTAAACAAACAGCATACAATTAACCTCGGGGTCATGGGAACCCCTCATTTTACACTACCCCCACTGCCTAGTTGTTAAACTATCCTTCTCCCCATACCTGGTTTGAAGGTTGCAGCAACGGTAGCCCCAAACAACAACTGGTCATGTCCTCCTAAGCGGCTTAGTCCGAATCCAAGCCTTGGTCAACTAAAACATTAACCAAATCAGTTTCTAATCCAAAAACATGAAAAGAAACTAATAAAAAGGAGAACATTACCTACATAACTGACGCAGGCGTACCCAAGGCTTACCAAAGGTCTCCAAAACTCCAAGAACGCACCAAGATTGATGGAGATAGGAAACGGGGTAGGTCTGGCCACACTAGGGTAGTAGCAGCTACCAAATGAAGGTTAAAATCACTAACCCTTGGTTTCTGTGCAATTATATAAGTTGTGCACATGGCATGGCCATGCTCTATTTCAGCACGGGCGTGCTGAACTTAGCGTCAGCTAGACGCGATTCGCACAATGGCATGAGCGGGCTGAATGATGGCACGGGCGTGCCGAACTTAGCGTCAGCGAGACGCGGTTCGCACAACAGCACGGGCGTGCTTCCTAACGGCACGGGCGTGCTGTGACTCAACTAGACACGCTAACAATGGCACGGGCGTGCTGGAAATCAGCACAAGCGTGCCATTATTCTAGAAAGGACTTTTAAGCCAAAAATCCCACTTAGCACTTAACCAACAATTATAATTTAATAACACAAACTAAAATAAAAAAAATACTTAACGAAAAGCAGGGTATTACAAACGCAACAATGAACCTGTTGAAGAGTCCGTCAGACAAGTGGAGTAGACAAGTCAAAAGACAAGTCAAAACTAGCATGATGATACAAATCTCAGAAGAGACTGGAAATTCAAATTTCATCATCCTGAGGATCTCATTATTGGAAGTCCCTCTGAAGGTGTGAGAACCAGATCTGTCTTAAGAGAATCAAGCAATATGGCATTTCTATCAGAAATTGAACCGAAGCATATTGAAGAAGCTCTCAAAGATGAAAGCCGGATTCTTGCCATGCAAGAGGAATTGAATCAGTTCACAAGGAATGATGTCTGGACACTTGTTTCCAAACCAACAGACAAGTCTGTTATTGGAACAAGATGGGTTTTCAGAAACAAGCTAGATGAAGATGTCAAAGTTTTCATAAGCAAAGCAAGGTTAGTAACTCAAGGCTATAAGGTATTGACTATACTAAAACTTTTGCACTTGTAGCTAGGATAGAAGCTATATGCATACTAATGTCATATGCTACACAACATCAAATTACTCTATTTCAAATGGATGTGAAAAGTGCTTTTCTAATGGAATAATTGAAGAAAAAGTATTTGTTAAACAACTTCCTGGTTTTGAAGATTCTAAAAAACCAGATCATGTTTTCAAACTTAAAAAGGCTTTATACGGTTTGAAACAAGCACCTAGAGTTTGGTATGATAGGCTTAGTTCTTTTCTCATGAATAATGGTTTTATTAGAGGAAAAGTTGGGGACACAACCCTGTTTAAAAAATGCTTAATAGATAACTTCATAATAGTTGAAATATATGTTGATGGTATTATTTTTGGAGCTACTAATGAAAACCTTTGCAAAGAATTTTCTAAGTTGATGCAAGCAGAATTTGAGATGAGCATGATGCGAGAATTGAAGTTCTTCCTTGGATTGCAAATCAAACAGACGAGTGATGGTGTCTACATCCATCAACAAAAATAAACCAAGGAAATTATAAAGAAATACAAAATGGATAGCTCAAAGGCTATGAAAACTCCCATGCAACCCAATGCTAATATAAGCAAAGATGAGGAAGGTAAAAAGGTAGACCAAACTGTCTACAGAGGTATGATTGGATCCTTAGTGTACTTAACTTCTAGCACGCTTGATATTCAGTTTAGTGTCTTTATGTTTGCTAGATTCCAATCTGATCCTAGAGAATCTTATCTTAAGGTTGTTAAAAGAATATTCAGATATTTGCTTGGAACAACTAATCTTGGTTTACTGTATTTAAGAACACAGAATACATGTTAGTTGGTTTCTATGATGCTGACTTTGCTGGAGACAGAATTTAGAGAAAAGGCACCAGTGGAGGATGTCACTTCATTGGAGAAAACTTAGTCTCTTGGTCAAGCAAAAGACAGACTACAATTGCACTTTCAACTGCAGAAGCAGAATATATCTCTGCTGCAAGTTGCTGCGCACAACTTTTATGGGTAAAATATCAACTTGAAAATTACTCTATATTTGAGCATAACATATCTATCTGATAATTTAAGTGCCATATGTTTAACTAAAAATCCCATACAACATTCTAAGACTAAGCACATAGAAATTAAACATCACTTTATAAGGGATTATGTTCAAAAAGGTGTGTTTGATGTTAAGTTTGTTAAAACTAAAAATCAATGGGTTGATATCTTCACAAAACCCTTAGCTGAGGATAGGTTTAAATATATTAGAGATAATCTGAACATGCACTGCATTGTTGAATAGCTTGTCTAATGAGTGTTGCATTACCTGTCTATGATTACCTGTCTGACCCTGCTGAGTCATACTCATATGAACTCAAGTTTTAAATGGCTATTATTCCTTAATACCATTTAATTATCTAAGGCAAAACGTGTACATGGCCGTTGTTCTTTTTGAAACCATGTTTTCCTTATATGTCTTAGTGGGCGTCGTGTTTCCCTAAATGACTTAAACAGTTTTTTGCATTAAATTTTTTTTCTCTCCTACTTTTAAGTCTTTAAAAGGTCACTTCATCTGACAATCCCTCTTTCTTACATTCTCAAAACTCTCTCTCTCTGCTCACAACCCTTTCATCTCCCTTCTCTTCTCTCCGAAAACTCTCAAACGTCCCTAAACCTTCTGCAATGGCACCGAAGGGGAACCTCTCTTCTACTTAAATCGCACAAAGATACGCTATGGAGATAGAGGATGTTGAAAACATTGTTACTCGCAAATCTGTGGATCTTGAGGCTATGAAACGATTGGAATGGATGTAACTGAGGAGCTTGAATACTCTTAACGGACTCCGTTCTTCAAGATAAAGGAGCTTTTGCACCCTAAGATGGTGAGAGACTTCTGGACCAGCGCTCCAATCGTTGATTCCAGAAATGGTTTTCTCACTGAGATACAAGGACGTGTTCTTTGACAACGCTTCTGCTTTACCCTCAACATGCTAGAGATAACAACTGGTTGCCCTAGGATTGGGGCTGGGTTCTCAAAAGAACGGGAAAGTACAGTTGGTGAAGATGATGTTAACATCACCTTATACGGTGTTCCACACCCTCCAAACTTCCAATCCATCACTCTCATTCCCAAGTGCAGATTCTTGCTAAAGCTTCTGCAAGAATGTGTGATGCCTAGGAAGGGATCTAGAGATAATGTCTCTAAGATGGACAAGTTTGCCATTTATCATCTCATCCACAAGATCAAGATTGACTTAAACGATCTTATCTTCAAGCATTTCTTGACCCTGGTTAGGAGACCTAACTCCCCTACCTATCCTTATGGAATGCTTCTGACCAGACTCTTCAGAGTCAAGCTTTTTGTCCCTCAAGATGCTGCCTTTATGGACTTGGCTCCAGCTCAAGACAAAAAGACTTTGTCTATGATGATAATCCCCGTCCTATCTCAACCTTCATCAGATCAAGCTTCTGAGGAACAGCAGAACAAGGCTCCTACTAAATCATCAGCTGAGTCTGAGGTCCCAATGTCTGAAAAGTTACGGGAATCTGTTGGAAAAGTTGCCAGACAAGATCAGAGGCCTTCATCTAAGAAGCCAACCCTTTCTACTGAGACAGAGGAAAGTGTTCAACCTCTAACCATTAAAAGAAGGAAGTTGTCTCCTAAGAGGAAAGCTTCTGTTGTGGAGGATACTAAAGTTGAGTCTACTCAACCCTCAAAGAAGACTGTGTTGAAGAAGACCTTTGCTGCTAACAGACAAGTCAAGTCTGTTCCCAGTAAAGAGGATGTACCTGGTCAGGGGGAGCAGATTAAGAAGCTTTTGGGAGAACCCAAAGAAAGGCAAGTTTTCTGTCCTGGGGTTATACCTAAGAGGAAGATGTCAGGAGTACCAGTTGAGGTTGTTGTTGCTACTACTGCAAAGCTCCGGTTGTTGAACCAGCTACTGCTCAAGAAGTTCCCAGACGTCTCAAGAAGCTCAGGATGCCAGAGAACTCCACCTTTCTTGAAGACTATGTGCCTTCACCCTCATCCTCTCCATCTCCCATAAGTATCCCTTCATCACCTGCCTCCTCTCATAACACACAAACATCATCCCATACAATTGTGTCTGATGTATGCCATGTTCCTGTTTAAAGGGATTTCACTCCCAGAGAATCAGTTGGCATTTCATTTTCTTTGTTTGTATCTGATTTGCAACTCTTGTTGTCTGCAAGTTTCTCAAACCTGTCTGTTATCCCTCCTCCTCCACCTCACCTTATCAATCCGTGTAGGGACATGTACTTAATGTTTCCTATCATCATCCTAACCCTGATAATATTTACCATAATACAGTAATTATCCTACCTAACCTTTCTAGACCCCTCTTTTTTCTTATCACTGATTCATATTCCTTCATGGAATATATAGATCATATGAAGCCTGAACATAGATTATACACTGCTAAACCCTTACCCCCACCTGAACCTATCATCATCACCCAACCTTCACATCTTACCCATATGTCCTATGTGTTTCCATCACCTGAGGAAGACTCTCTCCTAGTTAGACCTGTCTTTCATAAATTTGCCTTTCTACCTCTTATTTTCTATCGAAACCTTCATCTATCCTTCTTTCCTAGGATTTCTGTGCCCTTCTCTGTCCCAAGTGCACCAACTGTCTATGGAGGTAATTAGCCAACAAAAATTAGAAGGTATTATAGGAAAAAAACCTAGACTAAGAAAAACTTATCCAAAGAAAAAAAGCATACAAAAATACTAAGAAAAAAATACTTTAGCAGGAGACAAACACTTAGAAAATATTATCCGAAAGGGAAAAAGAAGTGTGTATGTTGGATATGCAATATAGAAGGTCATTATGCAAATGAATGCCCTCAAAAGAAAGACAAAGATTTTAAGGAAAAATCAAAAGTAACAAAAAGAGTATATAAAATATATAACTTAATTAGAACCACTAGAAGAAGAAATAAGTAACACTGAAGAAAGTATATATGAATATTCAGAAAATGAATTATATTCAGAAGAAACAGAATCTGAATAGTACTTATATTAAAATTATAATAGAAAAGAGTAATAGAGAAACCGAAGTCTATATAGATACATGAGTAAGTATTCGCCTTGCAGCAAAAACATTATTTGACAAGTGGGAAAGATTAGAAAAACCATTAAAGATACAAATAGCAGATGGATCAATACATCCTCTACATTGGGTGGCAAAAGGAATAACCTTAAAAATACAAAATAAACTATTTATAGTACCTACAATATACCAAAAAGAAACTGGTCTCGATATGATAATAAGAAATAATTTCCTACGTCTATATTCTCCCTTTTGCCAATACTTAGACTATATATCTTTAAAAACACCATATATTCGAGAAAACAATTAAAAGAAATAATTGAAATCTCAATTATCCATTTTTCTGAATGTCTTTATTCTAAAAAAACAATAAGAGTTTAGCAAGTTGAATCGTGGTGAATTAGTTAAGATAGTATGTAGAAAAAATCGTCACGTATTAATTAATTTAGAACCAGATAGAAGAATTTCAGCTTATATAGAAGAGCTTCTAGATAAAGTATGTAGTGAAAATCCTTTAGACCCGAAAATTATAATAAAAATATGGAATTAGTAGATTTAAAATTAAAAGATCCGAATAAAGAAGTAAAGTGCAAACCTATGATTTATACAAAACAAGATAGAGATCAATTTGCAGAGTGTGACAAGGGACTAATAAGACCATAAAAAAGTAAGCATTCTACACCAGTATTTTAAGTAAAAAATCATAACGAAATAAAAAGAGAAAAGAGAAGAATGGTAATTAATTATTAATTATAAGCAAATAAATGGTGCAATGAAAGGAGACGCATATTTTCTTCCAAGAAAAGATTTAATTATTGAAAGAGTAAGAAATATGAACTGGTTTAGTACATTTGATTGCAAATCAGGATTTTATCAAATACGACTATCTGAGGAATCTAAGGCATTAACAACATTTAGTTGTCTTCAAGGTCAATATGAATGGAATGTATTCCCAATGGGAATGAAACAATCACCAGGAATCTTTCAACGAAAAATGGATTCTATACTCAAAGAATTAAATATTTTTGCTTTATTTACATTGATGATATATTAGTCATTGCTAATAAAGATCTAGAAGATCATTTTAATAAATTTGCACTAGTTCTTAATAGATGTTTAGAACATGGGGTAGTCTTAAGTAAGAAAAAGGTTGTCCTAGCTCAAAATAAAATCAATTATTTATTGTGAATTGAAAAAGGAAAAATAATAATGCAAAATCATGTATTGGAAAAACTTCAAAATTTTCCAACCAAACTAAAGGATAAAAAGGAATTACAAAGATTTCTTGGCCTACCAACATATATTTCCAATGAAGGTTTTATAAAGAATCTTGTAGCAGAAAGAAAAATACTTCAGCAAAAATTAAAGAAGGATGATCTCTGGTCTTAAATAGAGAGACGGAGCAATTATTACTAAATTAAAATACTTATGTCAGAATCTTCCAGAATTATATCATCCATCTGCCGATGATTTAATTCTTATCGAGACTGATGCCTCGAATAAATGTTGGGGAGGAGTTATGAAGCAAAACCCCCTAGGCAAAAGAAAGAATTATTGTGTCGATACATGTCTAGAACCTTTTCAGATAGTGAAACTAATTATCCTACTCATGAAAAGGAAACGTTAGCACTAATTCGGATGTTAGAAAAACATCAAATTTATGTGCTTGATAAAGAATTTATTGTTAGAACAGATTCTACTTATGTTGCAGGTTTCAAGAACATCAACCATAAAAGAACATATAAGCAAGGAAGATTAATTAGATGACAGATAAAATTAGCTGAATATAATTATTCAATATCACCTATTAAGGGTGAAAAGAATGTTCTTTCAGATATTTTATTAAGAGAATGGAACGACGCACAACAGAAATGTTGAAGCAACAACTCGAACTTAAGGAAGCATTAAGAGATTAGAAGCTGAAGGAATTGGAACTAATTTAAGCAAATCTCAAGGTACTAAGGCGACAACTCAAAGCAGAAGGACTCCTTGAAGAAGCAATCCTGATAGAATTTAAGCAACAAGCCCAAGAGGAAAACAAGAAACGGTATACCATTTTTAATGGACCATTTCCAGGAATTTACGACGATTGGTTCAATGCAGCACCACATTGTCAGAAAATTTCAGAAGTTATGCAGAAATCCTACTCAACCAAGAAAGAAGCAGAAAAAGCACTAAAGGAATACCAAGAGACTAAGAAATTAAAAAAGGGGAAAGAAATCTATCTTGGCCCATGAACTTTCTTTGAAACAACAAGACTTCAACCTGAAGTAAGAACATCAATGAAAATCTTAGGGAAGATTTTGTTGAGTCTCCAAAATGTCTGATGTGCATTTACTTAAGTTTTGATGAAAACTAAACATGTATTCAATGATTTAATTGAACTCTTTTGTGGTTGCTGACTTGTCTACTTAGTGTGCAGATTTATATAATAAGTTTTAATCACTTGTCTGTACTAAGTCCAAGCTGATCTAAGCTAGAGATCACCAGTCTGAACAAGAAAAGTTCACTCGTCTAAAACTTATATGAAGTTATTGACTTTCTGGTTAAAAGTCAACCTATCTAAAGAAGCTCTTCACCTGTCTGCTAACTTTCGTGAAGAACCTCGTTCAAGATTGAAGACTTTTGTTAGTTGTCCTCTCAAGTTTTAAAATGCTGAAAACTTCTTTCACAACGATCAATAAATCAGAAGTCTAGCCTATAAAGTAATCTCGTAACTAAGAATGAAAGTTCAACAAAAGAGCTTTATCCCTGAGTCAAATGAGAGTTACACGCAAATGGAAAGTTTTTCTACAAAGGACAAAAAACATATGTAAAAGTCTGAAATGACTGATGCTGCATCAAAAAGATCTGTCCTTCCTATGTTAGATAACAAGCAACGTTCCTCAAGAATTAATGGCTGCCCAGAACGACTCTATTTGCATTTAATGAAGATCTTCAAAAAGCCAAGCTTTCAAGGAATGTCGCTAACGGCTTCAATCCTTTGAAGGCTATTTAATGAAGAGGACATTGAAGATTCTACACAAAACAATCACAGCATTAAAACAGCAATTATTATGTGCATTTATGTCTTCATTCTTTCGTTCTTTATTCTTCAATCATTTGAAGTTAATACACAGTCTTTCAAACCTTCACTTTTAATACACTCATCTGAGTGCTTGAAAAAGACTTGCAAGTTGTAATTAATTTACATCTTCTCTCAAACAAACCTAAGAGAGCCTGAAGAGGCTAGGTGTGAAAACAATACTTGTGTTAGAGCCTGAAGAGGCTAGGTGCGCAAAGAATACTTGTCTGTCATTCTGGGGAAATACTTCTCCAGAAAGCATTCCCGAAACAGTCCCTAATTGATAACTCTTCCTTCTGCTTCAAGCATCCTCTGCTTGCCTTTCCACCATAGCTCTGCACCTCCCATCAGCATGAAGGATGCATAAGTCACCTTCATGTCCTCACGACAATGCATTGCTGCGAATATTTTATCGAGTTCCTGTATCCAGAGTTCAATTCCTTCCGGATTGAAGTCACCATTAAACTGCGGTGGCTTCCCGTTCAGAAAAGTATTCAGTCCAAAGTCTTCCGTCTCCCTTCCACTCCGCTGATTCTACCTCTGTTGTTGTTGCATGGTTACCTGCAACAGTTGAGCGTTCTGCTACGTCTGATGCAGCATTGCCGTTGCCAACTCCCTAACTGTCCTTAGGGTTTCAATTGACTCTATCCCATCACCGACGTGGGAATTTCCCTCGTTACCATTTCCATGTTCAGCGGCACTCTCTGCTGCCCTTCCGCCACGTCCTTTAACTCGTCCGCGAGCCATTTAATTTCTTGTGGAAGAAATTATCAGCTCACATTTGTAAGACATACAAGACCATATTATCATATATATGCATCATATGCCTCACAAATGCTTGAAACAGTTACCTCTTACAATAACTCGCGTATCGGACACTCTACCCAACTTATAAGCATAGTCATTACCCAATGCGGGTTCGACTAGACATAAATCACAACTTAATCCAAGTAGTCCTTGATTAAGAATCAAACTGCTATGATACCATAAAATGAGACAGCCCCTCCTCTGAGGTCCCATTAGTAACCCAAACTCATATTCTTAACGTTATAGCGTAGCGCAATGATATAGAAATGTGGAAATATTAAAGCAACCAACACTGATACCATGACTATATATAGCATACATATAAAAGTACTGGCTCCATCAGTAGAGCCTACAACAACTGATACCAACTGCAAACCTTTAAAGTACGCAACACATATAAACTGAATGTATGGCAACAAAATAAAATACATACGACTTCCTCTCCTGGCCCAAAAATACATTTCACTCAAACCCATGTATTGGCCATAACAAACTAAGATTGTCTACCCAACTACGAATCGAACGAGGGTAATGAGAACCCCCGAGCTCTAAAGTATATGGTAGTTGGACCCGTATACACCACTCTTCGCTGAGAGTAGTCAATCTCCCAGAGACGATCATTCTCTACATAGAGCAACTCAAAGTCTCCCAACACTGGGATCCGAGGCTCTCCCGCCAGCATCAGGTTCAACAGGTATGCCATCAATCTCCTCTGGCAACTCCTCAACAGGATCTTCTCGTGCGATAGAGAATAAATAAAATACGACATAGAGAAATACGGGAGATAAGAAACAGCAATATATCATAAAATAGGGAAGCAACTATAAAATAAGCTATATAGATAGCAACATACAACAGCACAACAGTATCAAGCAATCATCTCCCAAGTTCTTCTCTCTTAGCTACTGTCTCTCACACTCATGCAACTAACGACTATATGGACGCGATCACGACGCGACATCCCCAACAGATCAAGATGTCCCATTCATCTCTGTGCCATCTCCCATAATGTAGGGTTCGCCCGACAGCCCTCAAGCTCAACTCATGGGTACGACATATTCCCCCGCCCGCAGTCCAGGTCGGAACATTCGCTCGTCGATAACGACATATCTCCCCGCTCGCAGGCCAGGTCGGGACATTTGCCCGTCAAAAACTCAACTTGTGGGTACGATCATCTCTCCGCAGGCAAGATCGATCGACCACACGCCAACACAGTGATGAACAACAACGATGCAACATGAACCTCACCGACTCATCTCGGGATCAACAACTTAGTTCTCAACCACAACTTGTGCACAACTACGACCAACTTTCTCCGGCTTAACCGGGTATCAACTTTATGTCTCAACATAAATATATCTACAGAATCTCTAGGTTGAGCACTCATCTCCCAACTTATCAAGAATTACTTCCTATCTTTACTTATACAACAGTAATCACAACATCATATCATAAGCAACCATAATCATGTTCAATAATCATGTTCATCATGCTAAATACTCATGTAAGCATATCAACTCATTAATTCATAGGTAAGTATTCAAGTAATCCTAAACATGTTACTAGGCACAACATACATATTGCCTATATCATATTAAGCATACTAACACACAGCATACAACCTCGATATATCATAAAATCAACCTATCGGTCACTCGACCACTAGTTGGGTTTAGGTCGCCCTACACATATCAATATAAATTATTTTATTCTTGCCTCCCCGACGATATTGTGGTTCTTTCCCCCACCTGAACAGTTTTCCCGCGTGCTTCCCTGTGCAACTCTGACTGCGGCTCCGCAACTGTCAACCGTGCACACCTTAGAATAACCAAACACTGTCTGATCCTTCACAACGAATCAATTCAAACATCAACATTAACAATATAAATTTTTCCCTATATCACTTGATCTAGGGTTCGGCCATGGTGCTCCAAAAATATCTAGAGATGTCTATAAATTCCTAACTCTTGGATGAATGATCCTTAGGCATACCCAATACTAAAAAAAGCTTCATCATTCAAAAACCTGAAGCAAAACTCATGGTTTCTCAAGGTATAGGGTTCGGCCACTTCATGGCAAAATAGGCTGGACATGTTATTTGATTACATGCTCTTGGATAATGATAAAGAATGATGAAACTAAATCATAAAAATTGATTTCACATTAAAAGGTTTTTTCTATGATTTTCTAGAGATTTTTTAAGATTGAACTTAAAAGTTGAAACTTATGTGATCATGGCTTTAAAACAAGAAAAGAATGAAGAATCATGAAGCTTATGGATCAAGGAGAGTAATCATACCTCTTGAATGACGAAAGTATGCAAGAATCCAACACTTTTCTTCACAAATTTGTTAAGCTTCATGTGGAGAAAGATGAGAGAATTTGAGAGAAGTTATAGAGTTGTGAGAAAAAGTGATGGAATGGCTTTCATGAAGCCTTAGGCGTGGGAAATGAAGGAGGGACAAGGGTGTCCAAAAATTGTTCACTTAAGGGCAAAATGGCCATTTCACCTTAGGGCAAAAATATCATTTTGTGAAAAATTAAGGGCATTTTGGTCTTTTCACCTCCAAAGTCATCAAAATAGATATTTTGATAATGGTGATGAGTATGAGGGCAAGGATAGGTTTTCATGAATTCCTAGGGGCAAAACGGTCTTTTCCTTTAGGGGCAAAAATGTCATTTAGGCTTTGTTTGCGAGACAATTTCACGGGGGAAAAGGGAAGGAAAGGAAAGGTAAGTTTGCATCAAACCCCTGTTTGGGAGTTCAATAAAAGAGAGGGAAATATTTTGTGGTATTTTGTAAACCCTCCAAAACCCTCCTAAGAGCCATTTTCTCATTTCCCCCAATTTGGGGTATTTTGGAGGGATGTAATTTACCAATTGACCCTTTAATAATTTCAAATTTTACCCTTCCTTTTTTTCATAAAAAAAATCTTTAAAATTAGAGAGGAAAAAAAAGTAGAGTGAGAAAATTATTTACATAAAAAAATTAGGAAAATAATTTTTTTGGAGAAAAATATTATTTATTTTCTACATTAATATTATTTATAGAATATTAATTATGTTAATTTTCTTCAATAAGGGTAAAATTGTAAAAGTATGTCCAATATCCTCCATTTTTCTTCCCCTCACACAATATGTATTCCCAAACAAGGAGAGGGATAATGCTCTCATTATCCTTCCCTCCCTCCCCCTCCCTTCCCCTATAATCTCCTCCCTTTTCTTTCCCTCATAACTCGCAAACAGAGTCTTAGGAAAAAGATCAAGGGTATTTTGGTCTTTTCTCAGTGTGAACGCGTTCAGATATTTTTGTTTTTCATCATGACATTGGCACGCCTTCCTAAGTGATCTGACCTGATGTCACTTCAAATTTATCCGTTAGCGGGTCTCGGTAAATCCGTATTCAGCTCCGTTAATTACGCGATTTAAGATTTCGCCCATATAACATATCTTAATTCATTTTTTAGTACGAAAAACTAATTTTACCAAAGTTGTTGGAAATTCGATTCTAAGCCTAACTGTTTCGTTCACGAGTCAAAATTAGGTCTTCTTATTAGTAAAATCTTACTGTCAGTGAAAACGCAGACCGGGCTCCGTCTGAATTTTCAACCCCAAATTTAATCGTAGCTCCCTACGATGACGTAGAGTATGAATGTGGTCTTAGTTTATTTAAATTCCTTTTCTAACTCGTGGATAAAATATAAACGTATTTATATAAATTACCGATATAGAAAGCAGTAAAAATCAGGGTGTTACATTTTCCATCTTGCATGATTGTGTGTTTTTTGTGAAAACTTTCAGACAAGTTTCTTGTCTAACTCCTTGGTTTTTGAACAACACGTCTGCTCTTTTTAGTGTTTGTGGAAAAGATTTTATTTCTTCTTTAAATCCTGTAAACACAATTCAACCCCCCTCTGGCGTTTACATCTGTCTATTTTAGATTCCTTCCTCTCTAGATAATTACCAAATTACTACCAGAAAGGATTATGAACTTCAAGTTCAATTTTCCAAAGAAAAATTTAATGAAAGTTTTAAAAGACTCATAAACTGAAGTGATAAGGAGAAAGTCAACTGTTTTTATATGGTTGATAGAAAATTATTCGGAATTAAGGCAGTAATTACTCCAGGAACCCCACAAACCTTAACATTTAATATCTTCCAATTTGGGCTTATTGAATGCCTTTATTTAAGTGGAAATCTTGAAGAAATTAATCTGTTCCGATATTATTTCAAGGAAGCAGTCCAAATGTTTAAAAGAAATGTGGCAGGAGAAAGAACGATTTTCTGAAAGTTCTACTCAGCCTATCCAGACTTCATCACTAATCAGCCAGCCAAGCACTTAGTCTTTATCCGGGTAAGCAACAATAACTTCCCTATGATGGATGAGCCAACAGGAGTTGATTATGAAGAAGATCAAATTACCGTAGTTATAGCAAATTAGTTAGCAAGCATCTTTTCCCAATATCGGTCAATAGGAAAAGATTCTTGTATCAAGATCTTATACAAAGGACCAAATACTTTGCTTCTTAGCACAACAAGCGGGAAAATAATAAGAGAAAAAGACCTATCTCTATTGACAAGCTTTGAATTGCCTTTCTACACACTAGAAGGACCAGCAATGAATTACCATTCAGCTGCCCTTAACAAACTATGTTCAATGAGAAAGCAAAACGGGAATCCCGAATGCAAAAGGTGCACAACAAAGCAGGTCCAGCCAGAAAGCAATAAAAGCTGTCGGCAAGAAGATAAGGATTCTTCAAATGAGGCAATAATTGAAGAGTGATGTAAGCCCTTACGTCACTATGTAGTATTATTGTAGGCTAATGTTGTGACACCCTTCTACCCCGCATGTTATAAATAATAATAATAGTAATAAAAGATAAACAGTTATAAAATTTAAACATGCAACCTTTATTAAAAAGATTCATGGGTAGAAAAGGTATCATATGAACTAGTTCTCAACGCGGAAAATATCAAATCAATACTTTAAAAGATAAAGAAAATCCCAACATAATAAATAAACCCAACCCCGATGTCACAATTCAGAGTTGGTACAACCGTTCCGGAATTAACCTTGGAATACAACAGAAACTAAAATAAAAATAAACAACTAACCAGAAGGCCCTAACCATACATGCCAAACAAGAAAATGCAAAAAGGGGAGCAAGGAAACATGTAATCACAACGTCATGGAAATAGAAATAAGATGACATACATCATGGCATGGCAACAGTCATAGCATACACTTACATATATAAATATCATCTCAACATCATAAATCAACCAGTATGCTATATGATGCAATGCAACTCTACTCCACTACTCCATCAATGCATGTGGATCCAACTAACTCAGGAAGAATAACTTTGGAGTTACATATCCACATTGGCCACTAAAGGCACCAACGCCATCAGTTCACCAAACCACGGGTGAATCCCTTGGCTAGCCAACGCATCAAACCATGGATGCCTCATCACGGGGGGACATAGTTCACCAAATCTTGGGTGAACTCACCGTGGATGGCCAGATCGCCGTACTCTAGGACGACCTCCCCTATGTTGAACTTCCTCCAACTAACATATCCAATGTTATGCATGAACATTATCAACAAACAACAACAACCACCACCTCCGCTTGGGCCACTAAAGGCACCCAAGAATAACATCCTCATCATTGGGCCACTAAAGGCACCCAATTATATCAACGTAATTGGGCCACTAAAGGCACCCAATTATATCAACTCAACATTGGACCACTAAAGGCATCCAATCAACTCAATTGGACCACTAAAGGCATCCAATTATATCATCGTGCGGTAACCCCGAGGGCACAGACTTAACCAACTCATCGTCTTAATTATTATATAATTAAGTTATCTATCTTCATCGTTTGTTTGGTTTATTATTCTCTCAATATTGGGAGCATTGGGTTTAAAACCCCATTTAACCGTAAGTCACTGATTCTAACCAGAGGGGTGGCACGGCCGTGCTGCACGATGGCACAGCCATGCTCCCTCCTACGTGTAGCACAAGCGTGCTGCATAAATGGCACGGGCGTGCTGCACGATGGCACGGATGTGCTACACTATAGCACAGGCGTGCTTTATATGCTGCACGGTCGTGCTCAAGGCACGGCCATTTTCCAAAATTCAACTGGGAGCACGGGCGTGCTCCCTGTTCAGCACGGCCGTGCTGATCGCGCGACAGTGCTGTTCTGGACAGTGAAGAACAGATTAACCAATTAACCAAAAATCCCTAACACTCTCAAAAATCATCCCTAGGCTTATGACTAATCCATTAACATAAAAACTCACTCTTTATTAATTCATGTTTTATGAAATATTTTTAGGGAACAACAGTCCCTTTATTTTTTAACCAATTAAATTCTAATTAACCAATTTTAGGGACATAGTAGCAAGTTCATATCAATCAACAATTCAACAACAAATATATGCACATACCATCAAACATCAATCCAACAACAATGCATATAACAGCAATCAATTATAGCAACAAGCACATTAACAAATAGCATACAAATAATCTCGGGGTCATAGGAACCCCACATCTTACACTACCCCCACTGCCTAGTGATTAAACTATCCTTCTCCCTATACCTGGTTTGAAGGTTGCAGCAATGATAGCCCTAAGCACAATCCGGTCACGTCCTCCCAAGCGGCTCAGTCCGTACTCAAGCCTTGGTCAACTAAAACAATCAACCAATCAGTTTCTAATCCAAAGCATGAAAAGAAACTAAGAAAGGAGAAGAATGTTACCTACAGGGCTAGCACAAGCGTAACAGGGGCTTATCAAAGGTCTCCAAAACTCCAAGAACACACCAAGGTTGATGGAGATCAGAAACAAGGTGCTCTGGCCGCACTAGGATAGCAGCCGCCGTCAAATGTGGGTTAAAATTGCTGACCCTCGATTTTTGTGCGATAATATAATTTGCGCACATGGCACGACCGTGCTCTGATTTCGGCACGAGACGCAATTCGCTCAACGGCACGGCCATGCTTGTGACTTAGCTGTCACAAGACATGCTAAAACAGCACGGGCGTGCCAATGTTCCAGAAAGGGACTTTTAAGCCAAAAATCTCACTTAACCCTTAACCAACAATTAGAATTAAAATCAAACAAACTTAAATAAAATATATTTAACAAAAAGCAGGGTGTTACAAATGTAAGCACTTATGTAATTTAAGGTTAGTTGGGTAAATGTACCTAGACCCTTAGGTGTATAAATAAGCCCTCTTAAGCTGAGGTCGGGAAGAGTTTTTCAATTAGAAAAAAAATTCTCTGACAAGAGTTTCTCCATAGAGAGAAAACCTGCTAGTCCTCTCATAGGATTTAGTCGGGCACTTGAGAGTGTCTATTTATCCTTGTAATATTTCCACTCATAAATAAAAATTACTTCTTTACTTAAAGATCCCCCAATATATTTATCAATCTTAGTTCATCTTATTTACTTTGGGGAAGCAGTAGTGAGCGAAAGAAAGGCTGATCTTAAGGAACTTCAATCAGGTATGATCACCCAACTACTTTTATATCGTCATTACCAGCTTTATGTGCTAGATTAGTTAGTAGAAATACTATGTCCTTAGAATTGATAGGATTGATTGTAATTTCCAAGGAATAAGTATGTCTGAAATAACAATGGAAAGAGAAAAGATTGATAATATTTACAAATTACTGGAGAAGATGTAAACTTTGAAGATAGTATTCTAATAGATCCGAAGCTATTCCACGAAATACAAAAAGAAGATTTAGATCTAGCAAAGAATGCAAATATGAAAGGAAAAGAAAGACTTGGTGGAATAATGAAAAGATTCAATCAAAAAGAAATATTATATATTACGGAAAAATAATCAATGAAACACCAATAGATATAACAGAAGCTCAAAGAAATACTTGTATACAACTGTTAAATAAGAAAAGACTTACAGAATTAAAACGGAGTCTAAAGAAAGAAGAAAATAGGATATCTTCATATTGGAGCTATACAAATACTAATCAAAGCAATCTTTCAAGAAGGAATAGATGCCTATAGAATTAATACTAAAAGATGAAAGAATAACTGATCCAAGGGATAAAATATTAGAAGTAATAGAAGAAAACTTAGTTTACGTAAAACTAAAATTTGAAATTCATCCGAACATTGGGATACCTTTAGATACTCAAATATTAGACCAATCATTAACTCTGAAATGCAAATTTTTAAGAGGAAATTTAATGAGATCAGGAGATAAAATATTCTCCGTAACATACTGTGTTAATTATGCATTAACCAATTCACATCATAGTATTACTTTTAGAAATAATGATAGAATAGATATCTCCAGTTTATTTGAAGAAATAGGAAAAATTTATTATCCTAAGAGAAATGAAATAACAGAATTAGGTACTTTTATAAATAGATCAAGATCACTAAGAATGATGCAAATACCAAAACCAATTAGTTTTTCGGAACTAGAAAAAAACTAATGAAGATAATAACATCAACAAATTGGCAAATCAAGTTAACGATTTAATTTGTATTTAAAAATAGAATATGAATTATTTGTGTAAAATATTTAAATTATTTGTGTAATTTATTTGGTATCAGAGCTAAGTACTTAATTTTTATTTAGAAAAATAAAAATAAATAAATAATATAATAATGAAAAATGCACAATGCCTCTCCATTTTAGAAGGTACCATAGCAACTCCGTAATTATTATTGCACACAAACCTACCAAGTGTTAAGATCCAAATTTTTAATAAGTGTTGTACAAAATCAAATGTAGAAGATTCATAGATATGCTGATAAGGATTGACAGAGGCGGACCAGACCAAATCATGGAACAACGCCAGAAGATATAAGGATAGACGATTCTATGGTATCTTTTGGATATCATATTATTGTTTATATGATCCAATCAGATGATAAAAGTTTAATTTCATGTAATATTAATATGACTCAATTAATTGAAATGGGGAATTCTGATTATATAGAGAATATCCAAACTCTCAATTTTTTAAAAATATCATAACAACATCCTAAAAGGATACGTGAAAGCTCTTCACAAAGTTACACAAGCACACGGCCACACATACATAGCACAATACAATGATCCAAAGTGCTCGCACAAAGGTGAAGCCCCATTTTCCAATCCATCACGCTATATTTCCCAACTAGAAAATCTAATTTTAACTATTTATGCCTTAATAAGTATACCAAGCCCATATGAGATGCACACCTCATAACATCAGGGTATACTGAAAAGGCGTAAATGCTGAAGGTATTAGTTAAAAAAAAAATATTATAATAGAAAATAATATATTTAATATATTAAAAACTTGAAGGTTGTATTTTTTAATATTTATTTTAAATTTTTTTTGTATTAAAAAGTTTAGGTGAGTTGAATCCCAAGAACTTATCAGGATCAGAACAGGCCTCACGTCTTAAAGATTGTTTATAGAGATACTTATAGATTATTCACTAACGAGGTCCTTATATCGATAACGGAATTCATACTCACGTCCTTATGGGATATGAATCGTATATTTATCAAGTGAACCAACCTTAATTTCATACATATTGCTAGCAATACCAAAAGAAAAAAGAAAATAGTTCTCTGTGGAAAAGTGCAAATGGTGATTGGGTATGACTTTATGCGATCCTGAAAAGTTTGAAACTATGTTATGCACCTTTATGCTCCTGCAATTTTGGCTTGTTCTTTAACCACCGTATGGAAATGCATTAATTTACATGTCAATTTTGTGCTTCGACAACTTTAGCTTATTATTCTTTAACAATAGCTTGTATAAACTTACTGCAGCAATACTTATTGCTACGACAAAAAATTCGTGAAACCCATACGAACAGTTTTCAGCAGCTACCGTTTTTATTTTTTGTTTATTATTGTCTGACTTTTCAAACACTTATGGTCGGAATTGAATAGTTATTAATTTGACACCTCATTCGTCAATTTCGTTTTCTTTACATATAGCATTACTCAACTTACTGAGACTGTACTGAAGAACTTCATTACCTTTAACTACCGAGTAGCCATAATATTGTTGCAAAAGTTACCCCAAGTTCCAAAAAATGAATATAGAATGTTGAAAAGATCCTATATATATATATATATATATATATATATATATATATATATATATATATATTAAAAAGAAAATAAGAGAAAAGAAAGATGCTCTCTATAAATTGAGTGAACGACTAAACTTTGGGATACAATTCTTCAAGATAGTCCTCTCTTGCATTGTTTACCAGCATTAGGGAAGACAACCAGAAGAGTGATGATATAAGGGACAAGAAGGCCGCGCCACCCATGAGACCAGTCTTGGCAGTAGGGCAATCAGGCTTAGTGGAGGGGCTCACCAGATGGAGATTGTGGATCCAGTGAAGTTGCTCTGTGATTGTTGGCCACAATGTCATTGCCCCTGCTACTAAACTGGTAGCCCTGAAATAAATATGATGCCAAACAAATATTAGTTTCGGCTTCATCATGGACTGATTCAACAAATCATTGTATGATATAATAGTTAAACTATATGTTTAGATGAAAGATATGGAAGGGAATGAGAAAAAAGTTAATTTGGACGGCAACCACAAGTAATTAATTTAAGTAAAGGAAAATAATCATTCTGTAAACATCCGAAATAACACAGAGCTTTCAAACATAGCAATAGCATTAAGGTTTCTTATCCATTCAAAAACTTCAAAAATATACTACAAAGGTTTTCTAACTTATAATCTATAGAAAATATAATTTGTAGGATAACTTCTTTTAGGAAAAAAAAAAGTGTCAAAAGATATCTCAAGTAGTAATTGAGGGATATAGGAGTTTATCTCTTTTTTTATGTAAATCATTAAAAACAAAAGTACCAAATTTTGGCTACATGGACTGATTCAACAAGAACCAACATATGATGATACAATCTATCTATTTATAACCTGATAAAAAAATCTATCTATTTATAATATATAAAAACTGAAACGTGAGCTATAGAACCACCACGTCACCTATTTCTACTTCTCTAAATTTGTCACCTTAACAAATTTTTAAGATTCTTGATTCCCCATGGAATATCTTTTCAGTTTCTGATCGTGCTATAGGGATGACAATGGGTATCCTATCTAATGGGTATCTGTAAAAATTATTCATAATGAATAGGATAATTATCCGCACAATGGGTACGAGGGCGGGGACGGATAATTACCCGCAATATTTAATGGGTATGATTGCCGGTATTGATACCTTAATATCCACCCCGCCCAATACCCGCATATCTACATATTAATACTTTTTAATTATTATTATTATTATTATTATTATTATTATTATTATTATTATTATTATTATATATTATTATTATTATGTTAAACTTGGGTTACCTCTTTGGTGATCCTGAAATTAATTCCTCAGTGTGAATGATGTTTTTTATTCGAACCTTCCATATGTTAAATAGATACTATTGCCTTGTTATTAGACCGGTGAACACGTTTCTTGTGTAATTGAACCAATTGCCTAGACAATATTGGAGTTACTGATGGCCGAAAACTATGTTAATTTATAGGTTTGTTGTGCTTTAAAATTATGTGGGTTTCAATTACTGAAATTTACTGTGCGGATGAAATATATATATATATATATATATATATATATATATATATATATATATATATATATATATATAAAATTAAAACAATTGATTGAATTGAAATGAAAGTTAGCTTATTACTTTTCTAGCGTTGTTCAGTTGTTCATCACTTGAGTTCTTATCCTTCCTAAGTTCCTATTCTTCCTAGTCCTATAGATCCTAGCGTAAGACTTTAATAATGTTATTTTTTGTTATATCCTATTAGGATATTTGTTTGAGAACATGCTAGAATATTATGTCTTGTTATATACCATCATGATATTTTATACTTTAATAGTTTTTTTATTTATTTATTGATTTTTTAGTTAATTAAAGTACGAATAATGGGTGCGGGTATGGATACTTAGGTACGCAGCAGGTAAGGGTATGGATACTTCAGTTGTTACCCATGCTGGTAGGGATCCGGGTACGAATATTTTTTTTAAATGCGGGTACGAAAACGGGTAATATAATACCCTACCCATTACCATCCTTAGTTATCTACTCATCTTTTTCCTTTTAATTTTCGATAACCATTCAACAACGTATAAATGCTAAAGCGTGAGTGTGGGAGCTATGGAACCGCCACGTCAGCTATTTCTATTTCTAATTATCTAAATTTTGCCTCCTTAGCAAATTTTTAAGATTCTTGTTTCTTAATTGAATGTATTTCTAGTTTCTCATACTAAGATTGCCTACTGCCCTTTTTACTTTTAATCTTCAATACCCATTCGGCTTTCTTACTTCCACATTTGAGTGATTTGACTTCTCCCTCTCTTTGTTCTTCAATAACATATAAGTATGTTTATAGCATGATATTAACAACTAAGAGGTTGTCTCATTATTCAACAATAACCCACATGCTATAAGATTTCATGATGCCCATTCAAAGATGTATTCTTTCCTAATTCCTAGACCTCCAAAAGATGGAAATGGGGAACAAAGATGTGGAGATACTCCCATGATATAATAATAATAATAATTATTCATTGAAAAGTCAAGTAAATAATACATTTTAAATGATGATAGTTTTCACGGTACAATCTCTATACAACTATATTAAAATGATTATTATCAATGAAATACTTAAAGGATGAGAAAGCTATATGCATTGTTATTATCATTAAAAGGTGAAAACTGTGAAAATCATAAACAAAAATGATTTTAAAAAATTATAAACTAGCAATAAAAAGGTCTATTTACTACTTAATCACCAAGGGGTTTGCAAGTTTATGTTGTTCAATCGTATTCATTTACTAAACAAAATATGAAACCAAATTTTGTTTATATGCGGTGCAACGCAATGGTTTATGGAAATTAAAGTTTGGGTGGGAGATTTTAGGAAATAAGGAGGATGGAGAAAATTAACCCAAAACGTAATTTTTAAGAAATATTTGAGGATGACGTTCCCCAAATTTAGCCTTTACATCTATTTTGGTTTCTAAACAAGTGGAAGGTAATTCTATCTTTCTTTACCAAAGATCAACCAATTTCTCATCTTTTTTAACTTGAAGATCAAACAAGGATCCTCCCTTCTCCCCTACTTCTCATCGGCTCCAACAACTATCAAAAACAGCATTCAATTTTTACTGACAATCTATAATTTATAGGATTTTTTTTATGAAAAACAAAACTGTTAATAATCAAAACGATTGAATAATTAAGGAAGAGAGAAACTTAAAGTGTCTTTTGTTTGAGAAATATTTTTTGTTTTTAATTTTTATTTTCATTAATAATTTCAAAAATGTCACATTATTTTAATTTTTTATACAAATCTTTGAATATAAAATGAAAGTAGAAAATGTTTTTACAAAGTAAACAAACCCAACAAGGACCCCTACCCCCCAACTAGAATCAAGGCTTCCCCGTTTTTTTGTTGTTTTCTCCGATGTAGCCAAAACAAAACTAACCAAATCCTCATCTCTTATTTTAAACAACTCACTAAAGAACATTGTAGAATCTTAAAAACAAAATTTTTAAATGGAAAGGTTTCCAACTTAACTGATGGCTTTAAAGCGATAAGAGAGGATTGATTTTGAGAAACTTACAGAGACGAGATGAAAAACATCGACAAGGTTGTGTATTTGAACAGGGCAGAAGACGGAACAGAGGTTTCATTGTATGAATAGAAAATCGAAAGTAAACCAACGAAGGATGATGCTACAAGAAACCCGAAAGAGCAATACCCCAATGTCACAGTTGGATCTGCAGAGTACTTGCAAATCACAGCGTCTTTCCCTTGTACGGGGATTCCCATCGAAGGCTAAAAATAAACCCAAATAAAGACAGAATTGCATTAAAAATAATGTGGTTATTAAAAGCAAATTCTAAAGAAATTTGATGCTCACATATTTTCTTAACCTTAATCAGATAGTAAGAAATACCTTTTTATTTTCAGCAACAATTCCAAGTGCGAAGGAAATCAGACCAAGCATTAGCACAATGGTGGACATCTTCCCAGTGGTAAGCGCCATGGTGTTAGCTGCAATTAGAAATTTTGTGATCAAAGTAACTGATCTACTAAAAACAATAATTTATACCTAGTGTTTGAAGTTTGAACCAAGTTCTGTTACGCATATCAGGTAATCGTGAAATCTACCCCTAGATAATCCGTAAAGATTGGATAAGAATTGTTTAGTATTGTTGGATTAAATATCTTACTAGAGTGATAAGCTTCTCGTGAATTTTCAAAACTGACTCGATCCTTTGGATTTTAGACGATCCCAACTTTTAATAACTATCATTATTTTATGGGCATAAATGATTCCTTTCAAAAGTAATGGGTTTAGGTATTCTATATCTAATTAGAATGTACAACTTTAATTAAATAGATCATATTAATGTCACATAAAATTAAATTCTCATAATCTGATTTAACTACATAGGTCAGGATATGATATCTAAGGGTATCATATTTCCATATTATTATTATCTTAGAAACTAAAAAAACATTTTTTTCTTAATTATATCTCTGTGAATGATGAAATTTAATATTTTTTAAATAATCTTACATTCTTGATTTCTTGTCGTATGGTAAAATTACTATGACTACCGTAATTCGCATTTTTTTAATTTTTTCAAGGTATTAAATAAATAAAGATTATCGGGTAAAAAGATAGGTGCTTTCCGGTACCCCTAATAATTTTGGGATAAAAGTTATCATGTTTAACTAAAATGTACCACCTCAATTAAATGGATCATGTTAATAGGTCAAGTCAAATGATTATCATCATTTGATTGGATCACCTAAACAAAATAAGTTATGCTTAAGATATGAGAGAATTCACCAAAAAAAAATAAAGATCGATGCACACAAAAATAAAGATCAAGATCTTTTTGGACTAATTGTTCATTAGAGGTGGTTTAGTGAATCCCTTTCAAAAGTAGGAATTGGATAATGTTTAGAATTTGGATAATGTTCGGACGGTTCGAATAATAGCTTGTTTCCAGTTTTAATCAAAAAAAAAAAAAAAAAAAAGCTTGTTTCCAGCATTCCAACGTGCCACTCTTTTGCCCTATACTTGCCACCAGAGGCTCTAAATGAACAACTACTACTATTTTTTATTATTATGATTAATAATATTAGATGACTTGTTTGATATCCCCAATAATTTTAGGATAAAAATTATCCTATTCAATCAGAACGCGTCATCTCAATTAAATGATTCATGTTAATGGATTAAGTCAAATTTCTCATCATCTGATCGGGTCATCTAGGCAAGATAAAGTTACCCTTAGGGTACCATAGAATTCACCTTAATGTTATTATTATTAGGAGAATGTTAATCAATGTTCTTAGAACATCTCCAATGAGTAATATTTAAGCAACACATTTTGGGTTGTTTCTTTCTCATTAAGTGAGCTCCATTATGCTACATCATATTTAAGTAAATACACCATACTTTTATTCCAATGGTCTCCATTTAAGCAACCATTAAGCAACCTATTTATTTTTTTTATTTGCACTTACCTTTGTTTTAATCTAAAATATCAATTCATCCTTGAGATTTGAGAAAAAATTAATTTTTTATTCATAAGCAAGTAAGCAACCCATCCTTGGGTTCTTTATATAAGCAATCATGTCTTACTTTATGCAACCCACATTGTCATATACTCACATAGATCAACTCCAAATGGGGGAAAACAAGCCATGATTCCTTATTTGTCACATACATTTAAAAACTTCATATACAATCCACATTGGAGATGCTCTTAAGATACTGATTAAAGAATAAAAAAATCAAGTTCTTTTTAGGAAACTGATGTATTTATTATATTAAAAATCTTACACACAGTTTCTCAATACAAATTTTTCTTTTATTGATTCCTTAATTAGTGCCTATAGGATAGCACTAGTTAGTGACACAGGTTAACAAGACCATTATTATTATTATTATTATTATTATTATTATTATTATTATTATATTGTGGAGTCGCCACCAATATTTTTTATTATTTATTGGAAAAACATTGGAAAATCTTTTTTCTTGAAGAGCAACTAGTCTTTCTTTTGGAATAGAGGAAGATAGGGTTTTGGAATCGATTATTTTCAAGGAAGACATGAGGACTTATCCCCACGGCATCCTAGAACATCCATCTCTAACGATGGTTAGCCTTTGAAATATGCAAATTATTATTTTAACCCATTCTTTTTTTAAAAAAAAAAAAGAGATTTGTTTTAGATTTTTTTATTAAAATGAGTCATCAAACCGTTTCGCTGAACATAAATGACCCATCTGCAACGATGTACAAAGACGTCAAAGGTGAATATAGGAAGTTGAGTGTAAATGACCCAGCCGCAGCAATGTACAGAGACGTCGAAGGTGAATATAGGAAGCTGTTGAATAGACTGAATAGACTAAATGTTTTGTGAAATGTTTGAGTGAAGAAGCACTCAGCATACTGATATTTATATACACTTAGAAATAAATACATCTTATGTTTACAAGGAGAGATTAATGATAGCTGTTTCTTAAGTACATGCATAGATACAAACTAGGTACATTAAATGTTAAGTTCATGTATCTGAACTTAATGCTACTAATTCCAACACTCCCCCTCAAGCTGGAGCATACAAATCACGGATGCTATATGAAGAGTCGCTTGATTATCACAACATAATTTCATCTGTTGAATGTCTCCAAACTTCAATTCTTGAAGGAGCTATTTGATCCAAATGAGTTCACAAGTAGCTGTAGCCATAGCCTTATATTATGTTTCCGCACTAGACCGTGCAACAACATTTTGCTTTACTCTTCCAAGAGACAACATTCCCTCAAATAGAAACATAATACCCTGAAGTGGAACGCTTGTCAATTGGCGAACTTGCCCAATCTAAATTACAATATCTAACTACCTTAGGGTTTCCTTTGTCTTCATAGAGTAGCCCTTGTCTTGGAGCCTTTTCAATATACCTTAGAATTCATATCACCGCATCCCAATGATCAGCATGAGAAGATTGCATGAACTGACTTACTACCCCAACTGCAAAGGAAATGTCTGGTCCAGTAATAGTTAGGTAGATAAGTTTTCCAACCAATCTCTGATATCTTTCCGGATCAGAATAAGGCTCCACATGCCTAGGTAGCAATTTCTGATATGGATCCATAGGACTATCAATGGGCCTACAATCCAACATCCCAGTTTCTTTAAGTATGTCTAATGCATACTTCCTTTGTGAGATGGTGATGCCATTACTTGATTAAGCAACTTCAATGCCAAGAAAATATTTTAACTTTCCCAAATCCTTGGTTTGGAAATGGCTGAAGAGATGTTCCTTAAGTTAAGAAATTCTTTCATGATCATCTCCTGTTATGACTATATGACCTACATGTACCACCAAGTAAACACAATTATTCGAGGAAGTATGACAATAAAAGACTGAATGGTCTGCTTCACTCCGTTTCAGCCCAAAAGCCTGGACAACAGAACTAAACTTCCCAAACCAAGCTTGTGGAGATTGTTTAAGCCCATAGAGAGATCATCGTAGTTTGCAAACCAATCCAGACTCCCCCAGAGCAATAAAGCCAAGCGGTTACTCCTTATAAATCTCTTCTTCTAGTTCTCCATGAAGAAATGCATTTTTTATCTCCAGTTGATATAATGGCCAATGACAGATGGCAACCATGGCAAGAAATATCTTAATATAAGTAATTTTTGCCATTGGTGAAAAGGTATCTCCATAGTTAAGACCATAGATCTGTGTATAACCTTTGGCCACTAGACGAGCCTTGCGACTATCAATTTTTCCATCTGGGCCAATGTTGCATTCAAAACACCCTTAAGGCAGTGTACCTTATCACATAAGTAATATAGGATTGAATTCCAAATATGGTACCCAAGAGATTAATTTAGATAACAAAGTGATAAAGCAAGTACTAGAATAGGGAAATCCTTATGCTATTCAGACTAATAAAGAACTGAGAAAATAAACAAATAATAATATAGCAATCTTAAAAGATGATGAAAGAAGAGAAAAAGACAGTTTAGGAATCAAGAGTAAAAGAGCCCAGAGCCGTGATTTCACTTGTGCTTTCGATACCCCCCAAATCCTAATTCTATTCAATTTCGCAGTTACCCTTTGAATATCAATCCCTCTACGAAAACTATTAGTTATTTGTCAAGCAATTAGTATTCTTTTCCCCAAATAAACTCAATCGTTGTTAGGCAAAGAGTTTAACTGATTAGAAAGCATAAAGCATAAAGAGGTTGAATGATTGAAAGGAATAAATCACGTTTTCACAAATCTAGATGTTAAATCTCGGTTATCCTATAGGTCTACCAATTTAATTGGGCTTGATAGCCAAAATGTCAATCAATTGATTACGAGCATATAAAGGGTGCGCAATCCTAGTATGGGAAGAAGAACAACAGAATAACACTATTCAAATTGCAACCTTGAAACCAAATAGAATTGAATTAAAACTAAGGCACAGCGAAAAGGGTTTCTACTAACACAAGATCCACCACAACTCTAGTGGTGAATTTAGATACTCATAGTAATAGAGAAAACCAAAATCAACAATGAAAAACTCACCCTGGATAATTGAAGAAGGAGAAGATGTCTCCAACTTAATTTCCAGATGCCAAATCCTACTCTAGAAATCAAAACTATGAAAGCTAAAAGACTTAGAAAGCTAAGAAAAGAGTTCAAAGATAAAAGATGAAAAGAAGTAAAGATGCCAAAGATATCTCGCAAGTGGCATAGAGAGTCTTTATTTATAACAGAATATATGGATCGAGCCTTGAATCAGGTCTTCTGCGCCATCAGCACGGGCGTGCCAATCAGATGGCACGGGCATGCTCTTCACTCACCACGGTCGTGCTCTTCAGAATATCAGGCTATGCTTAGGTGTGTCGGGGCTACTAACTTTGTAGAACAACGTTCTAGTGCACGGGCTGCAGCACGGGCGTGCTCTTTACGATTGGCACTGTGGTGGCCTCGGTCAGGCCTTGCTTTTTGAGTTAGCCCTTTCTTCAATATGGCACGGTCGTGCTCTTGCATGGCAGGCTTTGTTTGGATGAATGGATTTGGAAGGTTGGCACGAGCGTGCTCTCGCATGGCACGGCCGTGCTAACCTCAGAACTTCAGTATTCTACCATTTTAAGCTCTAAAACTTTCTCCTTTCTTCAAAAGTCCATTAAACTGCCTCCGAACGTCAATTCTTTCAAAACTTAAGTAAAAGGGTAAAGTACAATAACATTTATCTTTAAAAGCATCGAAATTTGACCCAAATAACCCCCTATAAAATGCACAGAACTGAGGTTCATCAAACTTCCCACACTTCAACATTGCTTGCCCTCAAGCAATTATCTGGCTTAAGAACAATTTTCAAAAGAAATTTTAGACTTAAATTAAGGGAACCCAAACACAAACAGAGTTTTTTCAAAATTGCGAAGAAAGTCAAACAAGTATAATTTTCAAAAGAAAGTCAAGAGATTACCCAATTGGAACTTTTAAATTCCTTGAAATCAAACTTTTTAAAAGAATAGAGGTCACTCTTCTTACAATCTCTTAGTGTATTGGGTAAAGACATAAAAGCACTCAAGATTCTTAAATAAATATATTATCATATGCTTGTTCATTGATCAAATTTCCACAATATGAATCACATGCATGCAGAAGAAAGTTGGCGTCTTTCATGGGCTGTAGCGTGGCCAAGGCATTAATGTCAGGTGAGGTAGAGAAAGAAAGCGATAATCAAATGGCTAAATCAATAAAACAAAGTAATAACCCTTACAAGCATAAAAGAACATAAGTGCATTGGCACCTTTTTTCACACAATATTTCAAGGATCTATTAATCTTTCTTCAACCTTTCCTTTTTTTCCTTTGCTATAAGCTCTTTCTTTTCTTGCTTTCTTTCTAATCTTTATTTTTTCGAGAAGAGAGAAGCAATTTTTTTTCTTATTACTGCCAGCTTACTTTTATCATTATTTTTGGAAAGGGGTTCACCATCATACATTCCTATTGTTGCTCCATTAGACTTTCAAGAGGTCACCAAAAAAATAATTTTTAATTTTCAGAATAGTGACCAAAGAAGAGAATTTTCATAAAGGCTCAAAATTGGGCAACTAGAGGAAGTGAAGTGTTTAACAAAGAATTTGGACCAGAAAAATACCTAAGAGTGCCCCAACCAGAGTTCCATATACATAAGTCAAATTTACCTCGAGATGGTCTCAGGACAAGTTCTAGAATATGTTAGCTAAGAATCGCACTCATTAAAGAAAATGAGGTTAAAATCAAAATATTTGGCAATGTAACTTAACCCCATAAAAGCCCAAATCTCACATTTAGAAGTTAAGTCTACTAAAAAGTTTTTAATCAAAGAATTTTCTGCCAATTATCAGTTTTCAAAAGACCAACTTTCTAAACATACTTATAAGACTATCAAAACAATTTTTCAAAATTTTTTTGTAAGGAGTTTCCTTAATTTTAAAGAAAGATAAGCCAAATAATTGGATGTAGCAAAAACAAAAATATGAATATATTTTTCCTTCCCACACTTAACTGATGAAGTGTCCTCAATGCACACATTCTAATCATGAAATATAAGTGGAGATGGAAAGGAGAAGAGAAATTTTTACAAAATAATCCCTGATACAATAGCACAGACGCTTAAAGTATCATAGCGGGGATCACTGAGGTGGAGGAGGATAATGAGCTTGAAGTAGTTGTAAAATAGTGGACAGGGAGGTCTGCTGCTCATCAAGACGCTGAGTCATGTGCAACTCAAGTCGGTCTATCTGTGCCGCTAGTCTATGCAAATCTGATTAAGACTGCTCTGCTGAATCTGGGGGTCCAGAAATCCACCCCTGCTCTGGATGAACCGGTTCCTCTTCTGCTATGCTTGCTGCCTCAATACCGAGATGCTCCCTTTCGTTAAGAATCTAATTACCACGAGCATCGCGGCGCAACACCCCAATGGCAGCTAAAGTCTGCAACCCTGTGCCTACCATGGAAATCTGAGTCGTAGTCAGACCGGGCATATAGCCATAATGCTGAGCTAACTTAGAGATGAATGGATGTGGCCTTTGTTTCCGGACTGCAGTCTCTTTCCTAAGTTTATGCAGGAGCGAAGGAGCATAATGTCGGCATTATAGCGGTGTCACTCACCGTCCATCATGCACCACAGGAGAAATAAGTCGTTTTGGGATACTGACCCCTCACTTTTGTCTCTCCCATTTATTGACTGAGATAACCATTTGTGAACTGCTCTGACAGCTGGATGACGTAGTTTGCAAGCACTTGAGTGACTGTGGTTATAATGATGTTCACCAGTGAGTTTATACCAGAAAATTTCCTCCTTAAACTCGGGAGGGATCTCAATCAGGCCCCAGTCATAGTCGTTTGCCTGTATGGCCGCTTCTGTCTCAAAGCCCAAGGCAACATTGAACTCGGACAAAGAGATTTCATGCCATCGACACAATAACTGAAAGCGCACACTGGTCTCTGTATCAGCTCTGATATCTATGCAAGTGGCCAAAAACTAAAAGGTTGGCTTTTTAAATGTAGGACATCTAACATCTGCAACCCGTTCCCAACAAATTCTCTGTAAATAAGAGTCTACCTCGTGCTGTATCCCAAAGTCAGCAAAATATTGTGGTACCAAGAATCGGGTTGGATGCCATTCGAAGGTCTGCAGCGGTGAATATTTTTCCCTGTATTATGCTGGAACAGGAGGAACAGGTGGGGTAGCGGAGGAGGCACGGGAAGTCCTAGGACGTTTGGAGGCCATATTCCTGCATAAGTCCAAAAATCAATCGTTAGTGCCAAGACTAATCATAGCAATATGCAAAACATAAGCATTAATCATAATCACCATATGCATAGGACAAATGGTTTGAATTCCTAGACAAAATAATTCTGTTTTAAGCATTCTTGGATTGGCACGGCCGTGCTCTTGCATGGCACGGCCGTACTGAAATTATTTTCTAGAAATTTAAATTGACATGACCCTACTAACAGGGGGAATGGTTGTGCTGAGTGTAGATTCCATAATTTCAAGACATATGATTAGCACAGCCTACTTTTGGAAAAGCACGGCCGGGCTAGTGCTCGTGGTAGTGCAAAATTCCAAAAATATGAGTAGCACGACCTGTTCATGGAACAGCACAGCCGTGTTATTGCCTGTGCCACACGTAGAACTCAATATAACCCAGAAATCACAGCCAAAACATGCAGAGTGTCTATAATAACACTAAACTAACAGTTCCTAATATCAATTATCACCAAAAACTCACAATTCAGAAGCAAATCATGCATAATATCAAAAGGGGATAAAACTACCCTAAACCTGACCTAACCTAACACCAATTTATATAAATTAAAAAGCAAGAAGTGAGATTTTTACTTTGCAGGAGTGAACAAGCAAGGAAGGATACAAAAATTTGAGGAATATAAGCAGTTGGGGGAGCACAGGGTGAGCAAGGGCAGTGCTCTACCCATGCGCTGCTCCCCCTTTTTATTCTGAACAGCCACGCGAGTGGCACGGCCGTGCCAACAGGGAGCACGGCCGTGCTCTCCTATTTTTCCATATTTTTAATTCAAAAATAGGGAACGCTTTTTTTTTTTTTTAAATTTCCCAAGCCTTCCCACACTTATTTTACTCTCGGTTTTTTTTTTTTAGTTTTTCAGAATAAAAACAAAAATATAATAAAATTAAATATAATAAGATAAAATACAGGTTGCCTCCTGCGCAACGCTTGTTTTACGTCACGAGTCTAACGACCTGTTTAAAGCACTGATCATGGTGGTCTTGGGGAGACCTTGAAGATAGCTTCTTCACCCTTGTGCCTTAAGGTTAAGGTGCCTTGTTTGACCTCTATTTTAGCATCACTGGTAGCCACGAAAGGTCATCCCGAGATGATAGGGACTTCCTCAGCCTCCTTCATATCTAAGATCACAAAGTCCACTGGATATGTGAATCTCCCTACCCTTACTAGCATGTCTTCTATTGTTCCTTGGGGGTGGTTAATGGTTCCGTTAGCTAACTGCAATGAGACTTTGGTGCTCTGAGGTTCCTGTAAACCAAGCCTTTTTGACATAGAATAAGGCATTAGATTTATACTAGCACCTAGATCACATAATGCTTTATCAAAATGGGCATTCTCAATGGAACAAGGAACAATAAAACTCCCCGGGTCTTTTATTTTACGAGGTAATTTATTCAAAATAATAGCAGAACATTCCTCATTAATTTGCACTACCCCATATTCTTTTGAGAGATGCTCATTTTTATCAGGAGGTGGTTTAACAGACAATTTCATATTAGTTCTCAAGAATTCACCATTTTGCATGCTATTATCCCTAGTTAGAAGAGTTGGAAGAGAAATTTGTACCTCACTAGTGACTGTTACCTGATTCTGCTTACTGGGCAGATGGCACGGCCTAGCCAGAAGTGTTGAACTTGATTCTGCTCTTCCTCTGACTTGTCTTTTTCAGCAATATTGTTTTCTTCCATGGAAGTAGAGTTCCCTTTTTCTGCCTGCTGAAGAGCGATTGCATTGACGTGCTCCCTTGGGTTTGGCTCAGTCTGGGTAGGCAATGCTCCTTGAGGACTTTTCGAGAGCAAAGTGGTAAGAGCAATTATCTGTGACTGGATGGCTTGAAACTTGGTATCAGATTCCTTTATGTATTCTACCAGCAATTCATGAGGATCAGGCTTCTTATTCTCTGGTTTTGAGCCTTGGTTCTGCAAGTGAGGTGGTCTGTAGGCGTTTGAATTTGAACCTTGACCGTTCTGCTGACCTCCCCATGAGTAATTCGGACGACTCCTCCAACCAGGATTGTAAGAATTATTCTGATTTTGATTAGCATTACTCATGAATTTGGCTTCCTCAATTGGTGGAGAAAAAGAATTACCCAGTTGGCAGTCCTTGCTCTCATGATCTGTTAGACCGCAATGGTTGCATGGGAATGGAGAAACTAGTGCACTGGCTTGTGTCATAACCTATGCTTGAACTTGCATCAGTGTTTCTATCTATTTTGTTAGAGCATCAACCTTGGTTTCCATTGCCTCTGTGGCAGTTACCTCATACACACCGATTGGCTTCTTGATGGTTTGTTTGTCCCTGAGAGGCCACTGGCAGTGATTTTCTACCATCTCCTGGATCAAGGCTTGGGCTTCTTCCGGTGTCTTCTTTAAAATTGAGACCCCACATGTAGAGTCTATATGGGACCTGTTAGTTTGTGAAAGTCCATTATAGAACATCTACACCAAAATGGGGACTGTGAAACCACGGTATGGACACCTCCGGATTGAATCCTGATATCGCTCCCATGCGTCATAGAGAGATTTCTGGTCATATTGCACAAAGTTCAAAATATCAGCCTTAAATTTAGCAGATTTAGAAGGTTGAAAGTACCTGGCAAAAATTGGCATGTTAATTGATCCCAAGCAGTGATAGAACCAGATGGTAAAGAGGAAAGCCACTAATTTGCTTTGTCAGATAAGGAGAACGGGAACAATCTGAGTCTGATTGCATCTGTTGAAGCTCCATTGTACTTGATAAGATCTGTGATCCTGAGGAACTTTCATATGGCAGTTGGGGTCCTCAGTTGGAAATCCATCAAATAATCCAGAGTTTTGGGTCATAGAGACCAAAGCAGGCTTGATCTCAAAGTTATTGGCATCCACCGTAGGGTTGGTGATGCTATCTGTCACCTCAGCAGAGGGGGTAAAGTAGTCCAGCAATATCATTCTTTCCCCCATGGTGTTCTCCTCTCTTGCTTGCCTTCGTAGCATGTGAAAAGTCCTTTCAACTTCCCTATCAAAAACTAGATCAGCATCTTTAGAACGCGTTAGAGAGAGAATAAAAAGAAAAATAAATGCCCAAACTAACTAGAATTTCTTTTCTTCCAATATTACTAAATCACAAAATATCAAAAATTAATCTCCAGTAACGGCGCCAAAAACTTATTGCGTTCAAAACACACTTAAGGGTAGTGTACCCTGTCGCAGAAGTAATATAGGACGGAAGTCCAGATATGGTACCCAAGAGATTAATTGTAATCCCTCTACGAAAACTATTAATTGTTTGTCAGGCAATTAATATTCTTTTCCCCAAATAAACCCAATGGTTGTCAGACAAAGAGTTTAACTGATTAGAACGCATAAAGCATAAATAGATTGAATGATTGAAAGGAATAAATCACGTTTCTACAAATCTAGATGTTAAACCCCGGTTATCCTATAGGTCTACCAATTTAATTGGGCTTGATAGCCAAAATGTCAATCAATTGATTAAGAGCATACAAAGGGTGCACAATCCTAGTATGGGATAAAGAACAACAGAATAACACTATTCAAATTGCAACCTTGAATCCAAATAGAATTGAATTAAAGCTAAGACATAGCGAAAAGGGTTTCTACTAACACAAGATCCACCACAAATCTGGTGGTGAATTTAGCTACTCATAGTAATAGAGGAAACCAAAATCAACAATGAAAAATGCATCTTGGATAGTTGAAGAGGGAGAAGTTGTCTCCAACTTAATTTCCAAGAGCCAAATCCTACTCTAGAAATCAAAACTATGAAAGCTAAAAGACTTAAGAAAGCTAAGAAAAGAGTTCAAAGATAAAAGATGAAAAAAAGTAAAGATGCCAAAGATATCTCTTAAGTGGCACAGAGGGCCTCTATTTATAACAAAATATATGGAACGAACCTTGAATCAGTTCTTCTGCACCATCAGCACAGGTGTGCCAACCAGTTGGCATGGGCGTGCTCTTCACTCAGCATGGTCATGCCCTTCAGAATATTAGGCCGTGCTCAATTGTGTCAGGGCTTACTAACTTCGTAGAACAACGTTCTAGTGCACGAGCTGCAGCATGGGCATGCTTTTCAGCTGGCTTGGGCGTGCTCTTTGCGATTGGGACCGTACTGGCCTCTGTCAAGCCTTGCTTTTATGAGTCAGCCCTTTCTTTAATATGGCACGACCGTGCTCTAGCATGGCATGACCGTGCTAAGTCTTCAGAGGTCAGCTTTAAGTATTTTTGTAATGCTTTGTTTGGATAAATGGATTTGGAAGATTAGCACGAACATGCTCTCGCATGGCACGACCGTGCTAACCTCAAAACTTCAGTATTCTGCCATTTTAAGCTCTAAAACCTTCTCTTTTCTTCAAAAGTCCATTAAACTGCCTCTAAACTTCAATTCTGTAAAAACTTAAGTAAAAGGGTAAAATACAATAACATTTATCTTTAAAAGCATCGAAATTTGACCCAAATACCGCCTATTAAATGCACAAAACTGAAGTTCATCAGCCAACTTTAATAGCATACACCCAACGATAACCAATAGGTATCTTGCCAGATGGAAGTGGAGCCAACTCCCAAGTACCACTTTGCTCAAGTGAATGCATTTTATCAATCATGGCTTGTCGCGATCCTGGATGATCAAGTGCCACATGAACATGTTTAGGAATAGAAACAAAAGATAATGATGACACAAAAGAATAATAAGAGGGAGAGAGAAGATGATCACTTAAAAAGTTATAAATAAGATGAGGATTCTGAGTTGACCGGGTACTTTTTCCAAAAGTAATAGGTAAATCAAGATTTTCCGCAGGAAAGTCTGTGGTAGGGTGGTTGTTGGAGCAGGACATGATTCATCGGGTTTGTCAGTGTCCTCCAATATTGTGTTAGGAGCTTGTGGACGACGCCGATATATTATGAGAGGTTGCTGAGATGATGCTGGTTGAGAATTATTAGAAGCAACTTCAGTGGGCTCTATAGGAGAGACCGGTTCCTGCAAAGGAGAAAAAGATGATCGAAAGAACGGAACTGTGAATATTTCATGAATAGTGTTAGACTTGACCATGGAAGAGGAGAAATATGGAGTTTCTTCAAAGAATGATACATGTGCCAATACATAGTAATGATTGTGGACTGGAGAGTAACAACGACATCCTTTATGCAATCTAGAATAACCATGGAAAACACATTTCATGGCTCGGGCAGATAGCTTATCTAAACTTGGAGAAAGATCATGAACAAAACAAGTACATCCAAAAACACGCGGAGTAACATAAAACAAAGGTTCTTTAGGAAATAAAATGGAGTGAAGAACGTTATTATGAAGGAAGGAGGAAGGCATCCGATTTATCAAAAAACAAGCAGTTAAAACTGCCTCACCCCAATAACGGATAGGTACATTTGCTTGAATTAACAATGTCCGAGCAGTTTCAACAAGGTGTCTATTCTTCCTTTCTGCTATTACATTTTGCTGAGGGGTATGCGGACAAGTGAATTACGAAGAATACCTTGTGATGACAAAAAGGAAGAAAGAGCAGAAGAAAAATATTTTGTTGCTTTGTCACTTCGAAGAACCTTAATTGTCTTGCCAAATTGAGTTTTAATTTCATTGAGAAAAGAAGTGAAGATGGAAAATAGTTCAGATCGTTTTTTCATTAGAAAAACCCAAGTGCATCGAGAGAACTCATCAATGAAAGTGACAAAATATCTATCCCATTGATGACACACGACTTGGACCTCATATATCCGAATGAACAATAGAAAAAGGAGAATCAAAACGACTTTCAACTTGCTTAGGAAAAGAAGAACGAACATGTTTTCCTAATTCACATGACTCACAGGTGAGAGTTTTTATTTTGCCAAGATTTGGAGCCATTTGCTTCAATTTAAATAGAATTGGATGTCCCAAACATTCATGAAGAAGATTTGGTGATGTCGCAGTAGTGCAAGCTAAAGAAGGAGCTTATTGGAGGTAGTAAAGACCATGAGATTCATGTCCTATGTCAATCATCCGACCTGTACCACGTTCCTATATAACAAAGGAATCATCATCAGAGGTTACTGAACAATTAAAAGAATGAGTAAGCGGACTAAGAAATATTAAATTAAAAGGACAACTAGGTACAAACAAAATCGAGTTCAAAGACATAGAAGGAGTGGGTGAGATGTGACTGATTCCTTTGGCTGCAACCTTTAAACCATCTGCCAAAGTAATGAAATGAGGGAAAATAGGTGAATAAATAGAGGAAAGCAAAGAGATATTACCAGCAAAGTGATCAGAGGCAGCCGAATCAATTATCCATGGACTTGATTACCCGATCGAGAGATGCATGTGATGGGATTATAAGCACTAGTGGCAATGGAGGACTGGGATTGCTTGACTTCTTTTAGCTGGGGAAAGTCTTGATAATCTACTTCTGAAAGTGTTATTTCGAATTTTCATACTTAGAACTATTCACAGATTTTCTGGGGAATCCATGAAGAGAATAGCAAGTAGCTTGAATATGACCTATTCTTTTGCAATAGGAACATCGAGAGCGACTACTTCTTCCACCATGCCCTCCACCATACCTTCCACGATTTATTATCATCTGGTTTGACTGAGAGGGCTTTTGCTGATCAAAAGCCATTTAACAATTGAAGAAAGGAGAAAGACAAGTAGAAGATGGCAGCAACATCAACCTAGAAATTAAGGGGGGAAAAGAGGAAGATACCCACTCATTTAAACAACCGAGAATGATGATTCTGATTGCCTAGATGAACAGAGGGGATGAATGTGACTAGTTCTGGGCAGTCGCGTCGATTTTCCAACAGCAGGATAGTGGTGCGTGAGGTACACGTGCCGACAAAAGGAATGAGCGTGGCGACATTTTCTGTCGATGTGTCTTCGGTGGATGGCCGGTCGGTCGCTTTTGAGTTTTTCTCCGATGACGGTTGACAGTGGGTATGTCGGTGATAGTGACTTTGGACTCCAAGAGGTGTTGTTTGGGTGTTTTGGGCAAAAAGAGGAAGACCAAACTCGTTTGGGTACTGCTGGACCGGATGCAGAGACTCTTCAAGAACCTGCTCTTGATACCATGTTGAATAGACTGAATAGACTAAATGGCTTGTGAAATGCTTGAGTGAAGAAGCACTCAGCACACTGATATTTTTATACACTTAGAAATAAATACATCTTATGTTTACAAGGAGAGATTAATGATAGCTATTTCCTAAGTACTTGCAGAGATACAAACTAGGTACATTAAATATTAAGTTCGTGTATCCGAACTTTATGCTACTAATTCCAACAAAATCGTTGAACATAAATGAGCTAGCCCCACAGCGATAAGCATAGTTCTCACCTGTGGGCAGCCATTGACGACGGCGGTGAAGGCGAGACGTGACGATATCCTTTCGTATTCTAATACAATGGTTATTTAATGGGATGAAGGCGAGACGTGACAATGTCCTTTTTATTTCATGGTGGGCATTCAATGCTGAGAAGTTTTCTGCTTGGAACTGGAGGTGTTGATGCAGATGATGGGAGATGTGAGGTGAAAGCAAATAATGAACTTGAGGTTTTTGAAAGAAGAAAAACAGAGCACATGAGTTTTTAAAATGAGTGTTTTAATCTCAATCTTTAATTTTTATCCAATGGTTGAAATCAATCTTAGTCATGCCCACATAAAAAAGGTTATCTCACCTGATATGCCCCTATATATATAGCCTAACATGAATAGTTCAAACTGATCCGCTAAGAAATTTTTGGTGCTTATAATAAATGCTACATAATAGGAAATTATCACACGTTATGATTATCCCTTTTTAACGAGAATACCTAAAGACCAAATCTCTCTCTTAACTACCTATCCTAATTATATCTAAATTGTATATCTTCATATGCTATTTAACCTACAAAATGAATCACTCAATAAAAACAAGGCTAAACCACACAGGTATGCGTGTACTCTAATATACTATATTTTCCCAATTTATATCCTTAACTTGAGTGTTGGAGTACATTACAAGTGCACCAAGCCTTATTTACGTCAATGTCGCGCAAGGAATCCCAACATCAAGCACTGCTTAAAGGCAATATCAAGTACACACCTCTAATCCCAACTCTTAACAATAGCGCCATCTTGGGAAGAGATAGAAATCTGCCACTACAAAATTTATATGCCGCAACCTCGGTCAAAGAGCAATCCAAAAGATCTAATCGTCATGACATCGCTCATGAAAATATATTTTCTATAAGAATCTTTGTTAAGGAAAGAATGTCAACAAATAGCAAAGTCTTTTGACCATACTCTATATATGGATCCATCCACCCCCACCCCCCCCCCACCTAAAAAAAAAGAATCCAAGGAAATGTCAATGAATCCAGAACGACAATGCACAAAGAGTAAAGTAAATTTGGCCGAGGTCCCATCTAATCCAGTGTGATCTTGCTACCCCACCAATGGAGAATCCCATAAGGCCAGTACCTCAACATGATTTCATCCTAGTCAAGTACCTTGGATCACCTTTGTCTTCATCCTGGCAAATCAGAACCTCGTACTTCACATGCCTTCATCTTAGCCAATATCTCGACAAGACTTTGTATCGATGAGTACCTCAACGTGCCTTATCCTGGCCAAGAAGGACCCCATACCTTAATATGCTTTTATCTCAGCTAATGCCTTAATAGTACCTCATCTTTGCAAGTATCTTAGCATGCCTTTATCCTAATCAAGCACCTTAAAGTACCTCGACATGCCTTCATGCTGTCCAAGTACCTCAACATGCCTTCATCTTGGTCAACGCCACAAAAATACTTTTTATCCATGTGTACCTTGTCATGCCTTCATCCTGGCTCAAGAAGATCTCATATGTCGATGTGCCTTTATCTCAACCAATGCTTTAGTAGGATTTCGTTTCCATGAGTACCTTAAGATGCCTCCATTTCAATCAAGGAGGACCTAGTCCCTTGGCCTACCTTCATCTTGACCAATTACCTCAATGTACCTGGGCATGCCTTCATATCAGCCAATACTTATGCTGGACTTCCCTTCTACGATTACCTTGGTTTACTGATCTTGGCCAAATACCTTAGCAGGATCCTGACAATACCTATACTAGATCAAATATCAGTTGGTACTTTGACACGACTTTGCTTCCATAAGTACCTTAACAAAATTTCATCTTGCCATTACCCCGACCAAATCTCATCCTGGGTATTTCTTTGATAGGACTTTACTTCACGATTACCTTGGCCTGATCTCATATCGGCTTGTACCTCGGTAGGATCCTGACCACTACCTTGACCAGATCTCAACCCAGCTTGCACTTGGGTATGACTTTGCTTACACAAGTACCTCAGCTTAATCCCATCCTAGCTAGTACTTTTTTTATTAATCTTACAATAATATTATATTATTAAATATTGTAATATTATATGTCATTTAGGGTATTAATTAAATTTATTATATACTAATATCGTTGCATCATTTAGAAAAAATATGTATAAATTATCTTAATTTTTATATCCTGGCTCCTTATGATTGTTTAAGTGGACTCCAAACTTTAATCCAAATTCTTTAAAGCAAACCAATGCGCAGTGTTGGGTTAGATTATTTGGTCTTGCTCAAGATTATTGGCGGCCTAAGATTCTTTTTGCTATAGCTAGTGCTATTGGTATTCCGATCTCCTTGGATGAGGCGACTATTAATAAGTTTTTAGGCCATTTTGCTAGAATTCTGGTTGACTTTGATTTGGCAAGTCAGCTTCATGATCAGATTCTTGTTGAAAGGGATGGTTTTGATATTTTTGTTGGCGTTGAATTTGAAAGATTACCTCCTTTCTGTTCTAATTGTAGAACAATTGGACATTTCATAGCTAATTGTAATAGGATTACTATGACTCCTAATAAGGATCAGCCTGTTCTTCATAAGGAAAAAGATTATAATGTGATCCGGAAAAATATAGCAGTATATGTTCCTAAAAATAAGGGGATTGCGGTGATTAATGATGGTGAAGGAACTAATGGCACCAAGCTATATGATGATCAGAATGTTAAAAATCAGACTAGTGTATCTACTGATGGTATGTTAGGGAACTCAGAGTTGGATCCTGTTAAAGGTCAAGATGTTGTTCTGTCTCCTGATCCTGACATGTTTATTGATCCAGTTTTTCAACAGCTATATCACACTAAGAAGGCTGTGCCTGACTCTAAAAATATGGAGGATAGGGAGGATGATGATATTGAGGAAGTTTTTAATGAATATGCTTAGATTCATAATGATTCTCCCATGTCTTCTAAATCTAGGGAAGATAGTCCTAATTCTAATTATGTATCTAAAACAAAATCTTCTATTTCTTCAGCTGCTCCTTCCAATATTACCCATCCTTTGGCGAGGGGAAATAGTTCCACTCATCTGGGTAGTCCAGATGGATCTTTGCAGAATTCTCCTGCTCTAGTTGTTAGTACTTTTCAGCCTAATTTTGGTTTGATTGGTGGTGATGATTTAGTTCATTTGGTTCATAAATCTTCAGACATTCCTGTTGTGGTAAGGGATGCTGCAAATACTCTTAGTCAACAATGGGATGATGAGGAGAATTCTAGTGCTGAGAATGACAATTCAAGACAAATAAATCAAATTGATAGTTTTGAAACAGTTTTGACTAAGTCTCAAAGAAAGAGGATGAGGCAGGAAAAAAAAAAAAGGCTAGTGCAGCTAAGGTTTATAATACAAGGTCTAGAGCAGGGCCTAAAAACTTTGCTTGATGAAGTGCCTATTTTGGAATGTGACAGGAATTGCCAACTCCTCTACCAGGTTGGCTCTAAAAAAGCTTTGTGTTAATCACAATCCTGATTTTGTTTTCTTATCCAAACCTTGGATGTCTTCTAGTATCTTTCTTTCTAGTTTTTGGAAAAAAACTCAATCTTAAGGTGTTTGCAGTGAATGATAAAGGTTCCTTAAATTATAACTTATGATGTGCTTGTGCTAAGAATTTGAATCCTACTGTCATTGTTAAATCTGATTAGCATATTTCCTTTTCTATATTGGTTGAGGGTCAAGTTGTTGGTGTTTCTGCTATATATGCCTCTACTAACTATTTGACCAGGAGATCTTTATGGCAGAATTTAAATGTTGTGCAGTAGGCTCATCACATTCCTTGGTGCTTCATTGGAGATTGGAACACTGTGTTAGGTGCTCATGAATACAGAGGTATTGGTTTGCCTCCAAAAATTTCTTGTGATGAATTCAGATCTTGGACAAATTGTAATATTTTGATACATTTGATGACTAGGGGGGCTCAATTTACCTGATCTAATGGTAGAAGAGGGAGGCATCTTATTGAAAAAGGACTTGATAGGGCGATTTGTAATGATCCTTGGATTAATTTCTGGTCAAGTGTTACTTGCTGCACTCTAACCAAAATTGCATTTGATCATTTTCCTTTACTGCTGAACTTCAGAAAGGATAGCAGATTGCATAGTTCTTCTTTTAAATTCATGAAGATGTGGGCGGTTGTCCTATGTTTGTGTTGTCTCAAAAGTTAAAGAAGCTTAAATTGAAGTTGAAGGATTGGAACAAAAATGTGTCTCAATTTGAATGTGGAAGTTGCTATGCAAAAGCTGGATCAGATTCAAAGGGATTTGGGTATTAATGGTTATACATATGATTTGTTTGATGATGAGAAGGCTGCTCAAATTGAGTTGGAAAATGCATTATCCTTTCAAGAAGAATTTTGGCAGGAGAAGTTCAGGCTTAATGGGCATATTCATGGAGATAGGAATACACAGTTTTTCCATAAAATGGCTAGAATTCAAAAGTATCCAAGCAAATTACATCTCTGAAACAAGGTGATGTCATTCTTGATAATGCTAAAGATATTGAAGAGCATGTGGTTAATTACTTTGAGACTATTTTCAGTTCTGAAAATTCCTGTGTTGATAATGGTCATGTTGAGGAAGTAATCCCTAATCTGGTCACTGCTGTTGATAATTTGATGTTAACCAGTCTGCCTTCCTTTGATGAAATAAAACAAGCAGTTTTCTCTATGAACTCAGATGGTGCTCCAGGTCCTGATGGGTTTGGAGCTTTCTTTTGTCAGAAATATTGGGATTGTATAGGGGATGATGTGGTGAAAGCTGTGCTGCAGTTCTTCAAAAGTGGTTGGTTGCTCCCAAACTTAAATTCTAATTTGGTTGTGCGTATTCCAAAGAGGTAGGTGCTGATAAAATTGAGAAATTTAGACCAATTGCTCTTGCTAATTTTAAATTCAAGATCATCTCTATATTATTAGCAGATAGATTGGCCAGCATTGCTCCTTCTATTATTTCTCCTCAACAGAGAGGCTTTATACAAGGTAGGAAAATCTCTGATTGCATATGCTTGACATCCGAGGCTATTAATCTTCTTGGTAAAAGAAGTTTTGGAGGTAATCTAGCTTTAAAGATTGATATTAGGAAGGCATTTGACACTGTTGATTGGAATTTTTTGCTAAAAGTTCTTAAAACATTGGGGTTTGATCAAAAAATTTGTCAATGGATCATTGTTATCTTGCATTCGGCTAAGCTCTCAATTGTAGTGAATGGAAAGCCTGCTGGCTATTTTAATTATAAAAGGGGGGTTAGACAGGGAGATCCTCTTTCTCCACTTTTGTTCTGTCTTGCAGAGGAGGTCTTGAGTAGGAGTATTTCCAAATTGGTAAATGATGGCAAATTAAATTTGATGGCAGGTCCTAGGCAATTTGCAGTTCCATCCCATGTGTTCTATGCAGATGATGTCATGATATTCTGTAGGGGAACTCAAAAAAAATTGCAGGCTAATATCTTTGTTTCAGAAGTATGCCTCTATTTCTGGCCAGGTTCTAAATCCTGCAACATCCACTTTTTATGCAGGCTCAATTTCTGCTAGAAAAAAAATCTAGTATTGCTTCTACTATTGGCTTTTCAATTGGCCAGTTACCTTTCACTTATTTAGGCATTCCTATCTTCAAAGGTAAGCCAAGAATGGTTCATTTGAAGCCTATTGCTGACAGGATTAAATCTAAGCTATCTGCTTGGAAGGCTTCTCTGCTCTCCATTGCTGGTAGAGTGCAGTTAGTCAAAACAGTTATACATGGAATAATGCTTTACAGTTTTTTGGTGTATGCTTGGCCTATTAGTTTGATTAAAGTTATGGATAGTTGGATTAGAAATTTTATTTGGTCTGGAGATGTTTGTCATAAGAAAGTAGTAATTGTTGCATGGCATAAGGTGTGTAGTCCTATTCTGGAAGGAGGGCTTGGATTAAGATCACTTAGGGAGGTTAATAATGTTGCTATTTTGAAGTTGAACTAGGAGTTATTCACTTCTCAGCTTCAGTGGGCTGATCTTCTGAGAGCTAGAGTTTTTAAGAATAACTGTCTTGTTTCATATCATATTGGATCTTCTATTTACGCAGGTTTGAAAAGTAAGGCATCTACTATGAATGAAAACATGATTTGGCAGCTTGGTGATGGTAAAAATATTCAATTCTGGCAGGATTTTTGGTTATCAGAACCATTGGTTACCCTTTTGAACATTCCTGATTTTATGCAACATCTTCTAAATGCAAAGGTTTATGACTTCATTCAAAATGGTTCCTGGCATATTCCTTTTGGCTTGGCTCAAAGATATCCAGCTTTGTTGATAGAGTTGCAGTATGTATCTGGTAGAACCAAAACAGGAATGGTTTATGACCCCTCAAAGTTTTAATGATTAACAAAATTATTATATGCTTATGAAAATAATTGAAGATCAGTTTCTACTAATTCATAAGATTAAAATATCTTTTCTTTGTCGCTGACTTTAGATATATTCTCAAAAGAGCACTAAGCTTCAACGTCCAAAGTTACATCTAGCTCATACTAGACGATAAGCTCAAAAGCATTCTCTGCGTCCAATGGTATAAGTTTGTTGTTCGTCCAACTGGTACTTGGGCCTTATTCTTAAAAGATAAGTGTTTTATGTCCAGATGTCACAAAGTATATTATGCGTCCAATCTTTTATATTACTTGTGCGTCCACTAACTTTGGTTTGCAGATGACGTGGCACAATTATCAAAGGTACCACGTTGTACACGTCGAGCCACGTAAAGCACAAAGCATGATGGCCAAAAAGCAAAGGACTGTTTGCTCTCATTCAACCTGCTGCAAGCTGCTATCACGGGTATTCTATCAAAAGCAAAGTTGCCTCCCTGCTCTCACAAGGAAAGGATAGCTATGAATAGAAAACAGCTAGCAAATGGACATGTGTCTAACGGATATTTCACTGACTCTAAACGGACAAGTTTTCTACCGTTTGAAGTCCGGAAGATAGTCAAGACTATTTAAAAGACCATCTTTTGAAGAAACAAGCCGAGATAGCAAAATATATACATACAAGAGAGAATTCATTTGCAAAAAAAGCTTTCAAGCAAACACTACTCTCTAGTCAAAAGATCTGTAAACTTTCATATTCTTTCTTTGTAAAGTTACAAACAGATTCAAAGAGCTATATCTTGTAATACTCTCACACTTAGTGAGTTTGTAAAAAGCTCAAAAACATTCTCAAAATATTAGGATTGGTTGAGCCTGAAGAGGCTTGTCTGTAAAAAGAATACTTGGAGCCTGGAGAGGTGTAAAATACTTGGAGTTGTAAAGTCTGGAGTGATTAGGAAACAACTTGTGAAAAATACTAAGTGACTTAGTGGAAAAACCTTCTGGAGGAAGGGACTGGACGTAGCTCTTCGATTTGAAATAGTGAACCAGGATACATCTCTGTGTGAATCTCTCTATCTCTATCTTCTCAAGTTTATTTATTTACTAACTTGGGAATTGAAAACAAAGTTTCTTAACGTTTGTCAAAAACTTGTCTTTGAATTGATTTGTTTATACATCCTGCTTGCTTAAAACGTTTAAAATAAAAAAAAAAGGTTTGACAAACACAATTCAACCCCCCTTCTTGTGTTTCCCTTTTTCACTTTCAGTTGGTATCAGAGCACAGCCTCTGGGTTGAGCATTTAGCCGTGCTTGAGGAAACGATCCACTCAAAGCTTAATGGCAGGATAAGGGATGCCCAGCGGGAGTCAATGTAACACCCCGATTTTCTTAATCTTTTAATTAATCAGTATTTAAGTAATTGAATTTTATTGGAGGATCTAGAAAATTAAATAAATTATTCCGAGGCCATAGTCACGCTCTACCCTATGGTAGGAGACTATGGTTAAGTTTTGGGCCGAAAACTCAAACGAAGCCCGATCTATGTTTTTCGGATGATAGTGTTTTTCTACTATCAAGACCTCTTTTTGACTAACGGTCAGAGTCATTAATCTTAGAATTTGACCCTCTACCTTTTTGATAAAATGTGTCCTGACGTTCAAAAATATAAATAATATTTTCTATTCAGGCCAAAAATCGATCAGGTTGACGATTCGAGCTACCTTAGGGTTTTTCGAGAACCTTGAGCCGATGATTTTCATATCAGGGCTATGTTAAATCATTTGGGGACTCCTACCAGTGTCGTGAGGATTTTCAAAATGTTGAGACATGAATTGACCAAATTGCCCTTGGTTAGTTTTTACTAATTACCTTTTATTACTTTTACTTTTTTTTTTCTTAAGTGTTAAGTCTCCTAATAAATATCTATTCTCTCACCCTCACTCTCTCAAATTTTCGGCCAGAACCTAACAGCCCCAACCATCTTCTTCTTTCTCTCATTTCTTCATTTCCTCACCATTAAAGCTCATTTTTGGAGCTTGAAACTTGGAGTTTTTGTGAAGCAATCTTCACCAACTTGAAGGAGATCATCCTAGGAGGTAGCTAGTCTTCTCTATCTCTCTCAATCTCTCATTTTTCTCCTCTAAATTTCATGATCATAAATGTTAGGGTTTTTGTCCCTAAATCTTCAAAAATCCATGAAAAATATTAAAAAAGTCATTTTAATACCAAACCAATTTCTATGGCCTAGGTTCATGACATACTTGCATAATCCAAGAGATTAGAGCCAAGAAATCTCTCTAGCTATTTTTTTTTATGGAGAGGCCGAAACCCCCTTTAGTGTAGGGTAGGGTTTTTGGTTGGTTTTTGATATTTTGAGTTGATATCTAGAGTTATCACACTTAGTTAGGGTGTTATCCAAGAAATGAGAATTTTTGGAGCTCCCTAGCTATTTTTCATTTAATAGGGCCGAACCCTAGGGGTAGTGCAATAAGAAAAATCTTTGTTTTTTTTTTTAGTTAATGCCTTCATTGATGATGCTTAGGGATACCTAAGGATCATTAATGTAAGAGTTAGGAATTTTTAAACATCCATAGCCTAATTAATTAAATAGGGGCAGTAGCTAATCCTAAGGAATTAGGGAGTTTTTTATTTAACTGTTTTAATTTCTGGTTGTGATTTATTGTATAAAATCGGACAGGACTTGAACATCCGACCACGCACCCGACTGACTGTTGCGGAGTCGTAGTCGAAGCTGCACGTGAGCATTACTAAGGTGGGGAGAAAGAACTAATATCGTCGGGAAGGCAAGCTTAGTATAGAATATATATATAGGGGAACCCTTAAACCTTACTAGAGGTTGAGCCCTGGATAAAGTGCCTGAACCCTGGGTGTAGGTACTTTTGGGCTATCACCACTAAGTTGATATTATGGATGATGTAATTGATTGAGGTTGACGTGTTGATTTATTTATTTGATTATCTATTGCTTTAATTTGTTGAACTGCCTGTGTGATTTACTGCTATTCGATTTTATGATGATATCTGCACTGGAATGAATTATTGTTGAAATGTTATTGTGATTTGACTGGTGGTTGAGTGTTGATGAGAGTATGGTGAGTGATGATGTTGTTCGGGTTGATATCATTGTGGTCCCGACCGTGGAGTTGCGGCTCGTAGACGCAAAGCGTTGTGATGCTGATGCTGATGTTGATGTTGATGTGATGTTGATGATGATGTGATATTGATGTTGATGTTGATGTTGATGTGATGCAATGTGTCGTGGTCGTGGACGAGTGCTTAGGCATGAGGTCCCGATATCAACCTGCGATGGATGTTTGTTGCATTTTCATATCATTTCATACCACAGCATTTTGTCCCAAAGGGGGATGTCCAATTGGGGACGTTACTTTAAATCCGAGACGGGATGTCCAATGGGGGACGTGATGTGATGTAATCCCGACGGGGATGTCCAACTGGGGACGTGATGTATCGTCTGACATGCATATATGGAAGTCAGAATATACATAGGGATTAGTATCCCTCTTATAGGATTATCCGACAGAATGACTTTTGAGATGATTGTGATGAGTGATTTAAGAGATGGATGATGTTGTGTCGTATGATTAAATCGTGTTGTGTGACATATGTGTATATATATATATATATATATATATATATATATATATATATATATATATGCTGTACTGATGCCCCTCTCCCATATTGATGAATTATGATTCTTATCTTCCTTTATTTTCTACATGTGTTATTTTTATTTTATGGGAAGATCCCGAAGAGGAACCAGTTGCTGAGGAGCTGGATGGCATTCCGTACGAACCTGACGCCGGAGGACGTGCCACGGACCCTAACCTCGAGAGGTTGGGCAGTGATCGTGGTTAGCTGGAGAGCTGTCTCTTGGCTTATTTACGTATTTTGATTTCTGTCTATATTAATATACTCTATGCATTACTTTATTACTGTAGCCCTACTGATGGGGTAATGATGTATGCGATATATTTCTTTATATTTAAAGCTGTGTACTCTGTGGCATAGCGTGCCGTAAATTGTTTTGCTTCCGCGCTCAATTTTTTCGCTTCACTTCGTATTAATAAGGCGCGCTAACGTTTATTATACGATTAAGGTTAGTTAATATCTTAGGTTCTCCAATGGGACGGCGGGTCGTCTCAGTCAACCTGTTCTTGAAGGTACCTCCTTGACTAGGCCACCATTCGTTAATGGTACTCACTACCTCTATTGGAAAGAAAGATTCAAATGATTCATCTTGAGCACCAGCTTTGCTCTTTGGCCATTAATCATGAATGGTCCTCACATCGTCAACAATCCTGATGGCACTGAGAAAGATCAAACCCAATGGACAGATGATGAACGAATTAAGATGGAGCAAAACTATAAAGCGAGATACACTCTGATGTATGCTCTTAGTCCAGATGAGTTCCAAAAGATTCATGCGTGTGACTCAGCAAAACAATTTTGGGATACTCTATCTAATGTTTATGAAGGAATATCTAAAGTGAAAGACTTAAAGATCATAATACTCATGAGTCAATACAAAATGTTTACAATGGAGAATGGAGAAATCATTGTTGATTTGATGGGTTGTTTCCAAACTATTATAAAAAATCTCAAGTCACTTGGGAAGGTATACACAGAAAAAGAAAATGTTACAAATATCCTCAAGAGTTTACCCAAGGAATGGAGACCTCTCATCACTGCAATCACTCAAGCCAAGGATCTATCAACCTTGACCTTGGATGATCATGTGGGAACTCTTCAAGTCCATGAGCAAGAGCTTAATAAGGACAACCCCACCAAGCAAGGCAAGACAATTGCCATAAAAGCTCAGAAAGCCAGCAGCTCAAAAGCTTTCAAAGCAAATAAGTCCAGTGATGAAAATGATCAAGATGAAGAAGAAGAATCTGATGATGATGAACTGTCTCTCATATCAAAGAAAATTGAACACATTCTGAAAAAGAAAAACATGAGAAAAAGGCCCTTGGCAAAGAAAAATTTCAAAGATCATGGTGAAACCAAGGACAAAAATCCAATGGTTTGCTATGAGTGCAAGAAACCTGGTCACTTCAAGGCTGAGTGCCCTCAGCTGAAAGATAAGAAAAAGTTCTTCAAAAAGAAAAGCAAGAATCTCATGGCAACATAGGAAGACCTTGACTCTTTTGAAGAAGAAGAAAATGAAGAGGAGGCAAACTTATGTCTCTGTTCTGAAAACTATCCTTCTAAAGAATCATTCGAGGAAGTGGAACAATCTACCTCTTCAATTACACTATATCCTGAAGCTGGTCCTTTAAGGGAATTTAGTGGTCTCTCTATAAACAGACCACCTATTTTCTATGGAATAGATGACTATGCTATGTGGACGGAACTCTTCATGAGATTCAACTTAGCGCAAAATGTTGATGATCTATACTGATGAGAGCTTTTGTCCTACTACCGTTATCAATGGTGAACATATGGTTAAACCAAGGGCTGAGTGTTCTGAAGAAGAAAAAAGAAGAGTAAGAATCAATGCAAAAGCTGTCTACACTCTTACTTGTGCTTTGGACAATAGAATTGATAATATTGTGATGTATTGTGATATTGCAAAAAGAACGCTTAACATGCTTGATGCCCTCTACATGAGAAAGCGACCTAATCGCTCTGAAGGACCACCAATCTATCAATCTTCAGAATATGAAGTTTGGAGAGAAAGCTTCAAGTCTTTTGTCACAACACAAGGATCAGAGGAACACTGGAAGTCTCTCACTGATGAAACCTTCTGTCCTATCGTCATCAACAATGGAGAATACACTATGAAACCTCTAGAAAATTGCACCACAGAAGAAAGAAGAAGAGTTGTTCTAGACTATGAGGCAAAAGCTTTTCTGTTTCGAAGTATACATGGAGCAAGAACAGAAGCCCTGGCTGAAGAAACAACTGCTTGGGGAATTATGAACTTAATGGATATCCTTGAAAGATCTCCACCTGCATCCCCACTAGCAGCAGATAAGTGTCTCATGGCAAATGTTTCTTCTGAGGCAGAAACAGAAGAGGATGAGGTAAAAATATCTGACTATTCCAAAGAAGCATATGATGAATTATTAAATGAATCATGCATTATTTATTCAGAATATAAGGCACCTAAAAGAAAACTCACCAAACTCAATAAAGACTTTGACAAAGTCAAAACTGAGAATGGAAAGCTAAAAGAAGAGATAATCAGTCTAACTGAAATCTCAAGTTCTGAGTCTAGTGCATCCTGTGAAGTTGAGAAGCTTGAGCATCAAGTTGCATATTTAACTGATAGTTTATCAAAATTTACTGATGGATCAAAGAAACTCAATTTAATTCTTAGATATAGATCTCCTCATGATAAAACTGGTATAGGCTATGAAAAAAAGAAACAATCTCTTACAAGAAAACTGAGACAAATAGAGTGATGTACTGCTCTGTTTGTGGCAAAAATGGACACTTTGCGTCTAAATGCATACACAAGAAAAATGCTAGAACTATTAAACTGCCTGTAACTAACCAAAAAGAACTCAAGTCTATCTGGGTACCTAAGAGCATGATAATCTCTGTTGCAGACTTTCTTAATAGCAGGAAGAAGACACCAATCACGGTACCTGGACAGTGGATGTTCAAGTCACATGACAGAAGAAAAGTCTATGTTCCTAGACCTAAAGCCAAAATCTGAAGGGTCAATTGTCTTCGGAGGCAATCGAAAGAGAAAGATTGTGGGTATTGGTAAGATTGGTAAGAATAATTCTCCCTCTATAAATAATGCATTGTTAGTTGAAGGGTTAAAATATAATCTGCTTAGCATAAGCCAATTGTGTGACAATAGATTTGTGGTTTCCTTCAACAAAGACAAATGTGTAGTCAAGTATGCTGATGGGTCAACTTTATTCACTGGTTAGAGGCAAAACAATGTATATAAAATTGACATCGAGGACCTCTCTAATCAAAATGTATCATGTCTAATGTCTGTAAATGATGAACAATGGATTTGGCACAAGAGACTTGATAATGCAAGCTTGAGATTAATCTCAAAGCTACAAAAGCATAACCTCGTAAGAGGATTACCAAAGCTTGCCTATAAATCAGATGTTCTCTGTGATGCCTGTCAAAAGGGGAAACAAGTTAAAAATTCTTTTAATTCAAAGAATATTGTTTCTACATCCATACCTTTAGAATTGCTACATTTAGATTTGTTTGGTCCAACAAGGACTACCTCCCTAAGTGGAAAGAAATATGGGCGTCTCGTTATTGATGACTATTCTAGATGGACATGGGTAATTTTCCTAGCTCACAAAGATGAGTCTTTTGAAGTATTCTCAATATTCTGTAAAAGAATTCAAAATGAGAAAGGTATATGCAAAAACTTAATCCGAAGTGATCATGGAAGAGAGTTTGAGAATGAAAACTTCCAACTATTATGTGAAGAAAATGGTATTCTTCACAATTTCTCTGCCCTTAGAACACCTCAACAAAATGGGGTCGTTGAGAGAAAGAATAGGTCTCTTCAAGAGATGACAAGAACATTACTCAATGATAACTCTGTCTCTAAGAACTTTTGGGCTAAGGCTGTTAACACAGCATGCTATATTCAAAATAGAGTATAAATAAGACCAATACTGAAAAAGACTCCATATGAATTGTGGAAAGGACGAAAACCCAACATATCATATTTTCATCCTTTTGGATGTGCTTGTTTTATATTAAATACTAAAGACAATCTAGGTAAATTTGAAAGTTGATAATCATATTTTCTTAAGATACTCCGAAACATCTAAAGCGTTCAGAATTTATAATTGTAGATCTTTAATTGTCGAAGAATCTATTCATGTTAAATTTGATGACAAGAAGCCTGATAAAGTATTATCAGAGCTGGACGAATCTTTTGTAGATTTTGATCCGAATAATCTTCGTGCAACCAACAAAAACAAGGAACTCTTCGAGGAAATTAAAGTTGATGGGTCCACTCCTCAATCATCAAATGATAATCAGAAAGCTTGGCAATTCAAAACCTACATTCCTGAAGATCAAATTCTTGGTCAACCCAGTGACAATAAGAACAAGGTCAACATTCAGAAATCAAGCTGACTCAGCTTTCATCTCTGAGTTAGAACCAAAAACAGTGGATGAAGCTCTTTTGGACGATGGATGGATTTTGGCCATGCAAAAGGAACTCAATCAGTTCAAAAGAAACAAAGTTTGGACCTTGGTTCAAGAACCCAAAGAAAAATCCATAATTGGAATGAAATGGGTATTCAGAAATAAAATGGATGAAGATCGAAAAGTTGTGAGAATCAAAGCAAGGTTAGTAGCACAAGGTTATTATCAAGAATAAGGTATTGATTATACTGAAACTTTTGCTCCTGTTGCTAGATTAGAAGCAATACGTATTTTACTATCTTTTACTGCTCACCATAACATAACATTATATCAAATGGATGTTAAAAGTGCTTTTCCATATGGAACAATTAATGAAGAAGTCTATGTAATGCAACCTCCAAAGTTTGAAGATCATTCCCATCCTGAGTATGTATATAAGCTTCAGAAAGCTTTATATGGATTCAAACAAGCTCCCAGAGCTTGGTATGAGAAACTCGGCTCTTTCCTTATGGAAAATGGTTTCTGTGTAGGAAAAGTAGATACTACCTTGTTTAAGAAAACAAATAAAGACAATTTCATAATAGTCCAAATTTATGTTGATGATATTATTTTTGGTTCTACTAACCATTCTCTATGCAAGGAATTTTCTGAACTCATGACAAAAGAATTCGAAATGAGCATGATGGGAGAACTCAAATTCTTTTTAGGTCTACAAGTGAGACAAACCTCAAAGGGTGTGTGCATTCATCAGACTAAATATACTAAAGATATTCTAAAGAAATTTCAAATGGACGATAGTAAGCCAATGAGCACACCTATGCATCCAACGTCCATTCTAACCAAAGACAACAAAGGCAAAAAGGTAGATCAAAAGGTATACAGAGGTATTTGTGGACCTCTCTTATATCTTACTGTGTCCAGACCTGACATAATTTTTAGTGTATGCCTTTGTGCGCATTTTCAAGATGATCCCTGTGAAAATCATCTAACAGCTGTCAAAAGAATCTTTCGATATTTAAAAGGTTCTTCTAATCTGGGTTTATTTTATGAGAAATCAAATGAGTATAGATTATTGGGATACTATGATGCTGACTATGCAGGAGATAGAATTGAATGAAAAAGCACAAGTGGTGGTTGTCATTATCTTGGAACAAATCTTATATCATGGTCAAGCAAGAGACAAAGCACCATATCTTTATCAACTACTGAAGCTGAATATATCTCTGCCACAAGTTGCTGTTCACAACTCTTGTGGATTAAACATCAGCTGGAAGCCTAGAACATTCATGAAAGTAAGATTCCAATCTATTGTGATAATACTGCTGCAATTAATCTATCAAAAAATCCTATATTGCATTCAAGGGCTAAATATATAGAAATCAAACATCACTTTATTAGAGATTACATTCAAAAAGGTGTGTTTAATATAAAATTTGTTGATACTGACTATCAGTGGGCATATATCTTTACAAAACCTCTTGCAGAGGATAGGTTTTCTTTCATAAGAAAACAACTCAACGTGCACTATGTTGAATTACCTTGCGTCCGAAAAACGCTTGCATCCAATGTGTTTGCGTCTAATTATTGCACTTCTCTCATCACATGCTTATTTAATAAATTATTTTTAGAAATATCATGAATTATTTAATAAATTATTTTTAGAAATATCTCTCTGGCATCCACACGTTCCTATGTTGAGTCAACACTCGTTAGTCATTCAAACGCCGTGCGTCTATTACTTCCCTCTTAAATAGCCACCTGTAACACCCCAATTTTCACCCTTAGATTATAATATGTTAATATTTGCTTATATATATTCATATATGCTTTTTATATTTGCTCTTTATGTATGAGTTCATGTTTGGGTAGTTTTAGCTTTTAGAAAGGGTCAATGCATTCGAGTCCAAGAAACCTATTTTACGGTTTTGTCCATATCTTGAGTTATAGACGTCCTATTAAGGCGATCTTGGATGCATCGGAAATCTTAGAGAATTATCTACAAGTCTTATTTCATGTGTTAGGGCCAAATTTGGCTTCTATCGTTTCGCCTCACGAAGGCAACGTCGCCTCGCAAATCGGCGCACAGTAGAAACGTGTTTTTGGGCTTCTAATCAGCCCGTAATGACCCTAACTCATATTTATACCATAAGACTCGACATAAATTTATTTTCTAACTTGAAATACTCATAGAAACTGCTTTTTTCTCCCTAAACAAGTATTCCTAAACCCTTTTCAAAGATTCTCGAAGGAGATTGCACATTTGTTCATCGTTTTTCGTCGCCTTCGCTTGAGGAGCATCAGTGCCATCACAATCCCTCTTTCTCGCTGCTACTCTTGAACCTTTTGAGGCTGTGATCGTGAAATCAAGTGTCATAAGATCGAGTGTTCGTGAGACACAACCTTTTCCGGACCTTTTCTCTTCCTTTGTTCATTGTGATCGTTATACCAAGTATGGGGGGAGAAAGACGATTATATCATATGGGAATGTTGGAATGATATTGAGGTGATTGGGGATTCCCATGATCCCCTTGTGCCTTGAGTGATTTGTTGTTAACATTTTTGGAGCAATGGCTTGAATGATTGTGTGTTATAATTATCATATTGACCTTATTGTATGATTAAACTATCATAAAGCGTGTATTTGTTGCTATAATGTTATAAATATGTATGTGTTACTATAAGTTCTATAGTGTTTGTAAATGTTATTATGATAATGTTGTGATGAGTTGTAATCATGAATTATATTACTATTGGTTTGGGATTATAATATCCGAATATTGAGTTATAATTAAGGATGAGTGTATGTGAACTATGATTGTGACATTATTGAAATGTGATATATTATTTATGTGTGAGACCCAGCTCTGCAAGGCCTGTTTATGGGACTCAGCTCGGAAGGGCCTGTTTATGGACCCAGCCATGGAATGGCCTGTTTATGCGATCCAGCCTCTAAGAGCCTGTTTATGGGACCCAGCCCCTAGAGAGCCTGCTTATGGGTACTCAATTATGTGTATTGTATGAGTCCGAGGGGACATTGTTGCTTGTGATTGTAACGCGACATGTATATAAAATATAATGAGATGATATGTTAAACTGTTGTGAGATGATTTGACTCGATTTATGAGAATTATTATGTTATGTTTGTGGGTGTGTAGTACTTATATGTGTATGTATGTATATGTATATATGTATATCTGTGTGTATGCACTCGCCTTAATTTCCATTTTACTTCCACAACATATGTATATGAGTATGGCTTCTCACCTCTTTGTATTTGTGTCTCTTCTTGTATACTGTACGATTTGTACAGATGATTCTCAAGGGATTGAGGAGTAACGCATTGGAGCTTACATGGAGTTGTGGATGCTCTATTAGGAGTTGTTTTCACTTTGATGTTGTTCTTTAGGCTTTGGATCATGTTATTTATTTCTTTTTGGGTTTTTGTTTAGCTCTGATCTATGTGACATCGGGCTAGGGGGTTATCTTGTTTAAACTATTTGTTATTTATGCGGAATTTGTAAACGTTTTATGACAATATGTTTAATTTAATTGGATTTGAGGTTTGAGTTTATGAATGGTGATACTCTTAACTATTGCGAAAATGTTTATTAATGGTAGAACTCGTATCTTTTTCTGAAAAGAATCTTTTTGCAAATTAATATTTATATAATAAACGTATGTTGGGGTTAAAGGTATCACACCACCCTCGGTAACTGTAAGTCATCATGACTCTTTAACCACGGTTACTTTCTGACGTTTGGTTACCCTCACTTCTCTCTTTATAAGCCTAACCTATGAGTTGAAAATCAAATCAAACGTCTCCTTCTCTGAAATCCTTCTCTATCTTTTTCCTTCAACAGTTCATCTTCTTCAAAGCTCTCTCTTCTGAAAATGGGAAAAAATCCCCGTTCAGCCGGTGAAGGTAGCAGCAACGTCCCTCAAGAAGGCTTATCACCTTTGGGTCATCCAACTCGTGATGTTCCAGATAACTGTAAGATCAACATTGAACATCAGATAGACTTGAATTTGTTGGCTAGACTGGGAGCAAATATCAGAATCTACATTGTTGGAGCAGGGTGTGATCACTTCTTCACAAACTATCCAGAAGTCTATCCAAAACTCCTCATTGAATTCTGGATGACTGCTCACTTGGATAAGGAAGGTCACATCTCTGGTTACGTTTTGGGGACACAAAAGGTCATCGTCTCCAAAGTAAGCATTGCATCTGCAATTGGGTGTATGTCTTTTGGAGCAACCTTCTCCAAATCATGGCACAACAAGTATGGGGGAAAGGACAACGTTTTCAACTTTCTCAAACATCCCAATGCTCACCCTAATGCTCTCTTTCGTGCTGCTATTATGAAGGACGAAGCAAGGATTCTGAATCAGATTTCTAACAAAGCTATTCTGCATAAAACTGGATGTAAGGACTCTGTCTCTGAGGTGCATGCTTTTCTTCTTACTCATCTCCTTTATAGCATGAAGATAAATCTTCCCTCCCTTCTCTTTGATCGTTTCAAAGAAAATTGCATAGATGTTGCCTCTATTAAGACATGCAATTCTTCTTTCTCGAGTATTTGAGAATCAAGGAATTTATCGGATGCTGAGTAAGGTCCACCCGAGCATAATGCATATCTACCAGACCATAGGCTGCCCACAGTTTGGAAGAGCAAACCTCTCTAAGATGCAACTTAAATCTGTTATTGCTTTTGAAGAAGCTCAGTCCAAGATTGTACAATCTCAACATATGGAAGCTCTTCAAAGTAGACAAATAAGAAAGAAACAGATTCCAAACGTTGCTACTCAACCTCAGGTCTCTTCTGATTCATCCTCGTTGGAAGGATTGTTTGGACAACCTCAGGCCGAGGCTATGTTTTTGAAGAATATGAGGGAAAGCCAAATCTGAAGTTTGCTTCAATGATCGAAGGTATTGCATACACCATTAATGGAGAAACTTTCATCAAGTTGAATGGTGTTGTCAGACCTTATGTGGAAGAGGTTGATGGACCTATGCTCAAAGCAAATTTTGGCTTAACAGCTAAATAGCAAGCTTATGCCAGTGCGTCCTCACAAGCTCAACAGCAACCTATGGCTCAAGGAAGCTTCTTGTGGAAGAAGATGATGAGGAAGACGATGAGGATGATGTTCCAATTGCCCTTCTTCTCCCTAAGAAAACTAAGGTAACACCATCCCCCTCCAACCTATCCAACCCTCCTATCTCTTCTCTACCCTCTAGCACAACTAATCCAACCAACAATCCTAGACCTTCTATGACCTTACCTCCAACGCTTAGAAGGATGAGATTTAAAACTGTAGCTAGAAAGCCACCCAAACCTAAAATCACAGACCTAACTCAAACCACTTCCTCCTCCACCACTCCTTCACTACAACCACATATACAACCCATATGACCACCCTTACCACCAACACCTACATAGATTCAATCTTCCGACCCTACACCTCCACCACCCTTCTCGCCCGTCGCCTTGTCCTCTAATGAACACAGAGGATTTAGTGAAGATCTACCCTCTACCTCTCATAAACAGGTCCCGGAATCATCATCTTTTTTTCCTCCTGTTCTCCTGTTACCATGGTACTCAGATGAGGAAGCTACTACCTCAGAGATTCCAGTAGCTAGAGAAAATGAAGAAGTTCTTGAAGCTGTGACCCAAGCCTTTGGTCAAGCATCTCTTCACTTCTCTCAGTCTGCTGAAGATTGTTGTGCTGAGTCTACTGGTCCTCAATTTGATGCAAGATGTGAAGACTTTGTTATTCCTGAAACTCAAGCAGAAGCAAGTTCCGTCCAACGCACTGATCGTCTTGATCATGACTCAACTTGGTCAGATCACACTACGGAACTGCATCTTGATGAAGAAGATGACGAAGTCAACACTTCTGCTGCTGAAGAAGCTCACCCTGCTCAAGCTTCAGCACCTCCTCTACCTCCTGGACTTTCTCAGGACATTGCTGACTACTTGGTAGAACGAGTTTCTGTAAGGGTGACTCAAGAGGTGAATCGAAGGATGGATCAGCTGTTGCACTATCTTCACCAAATTTTTCCTCACATTCCTCCTCCGTCTCCACCATCCCCTTGAGTCTTTTATAATTTATTTCTTTTCTTTTCTTAGCTGACTATGACGTTCACACTCCCTATTCCTTTTTGTCTAACGACAAACAGGGGGAGAATATGGAAATGTGTAATTAAAGGTTTTATATGAAAATATGGAAATATATGCATAACTGAATCTCTCGATTATGTGTTAGACTCTTTATAATAATGCTTTGATCATATTATGTTCTAAGTTATGTCATCTATGCTTAATCTGAATGTTTAAAACATATCTCTAAGTGATGCGTAATCTTAGGGGGAGCTTTTGCCCACCAGAGAATCTTTTTCAAACACACTTTATAATAATGTTTGTCATCATAAAAAGGGTGAGATTGTTATAATCAAAACGGAAATGGTTTATGACCCCTCAAAGTTTTAATGATTAACAAAATTATTATATGCTTATGAAAATAATTGACGATCAGTTGCTACTAATTCATAAGGTCAAAAGATCTTTTCTTTGTCTCTGACTTCAGATATATTCTCGAAAGAGCACTAAGCTTCAATGGCCAAAGTTACATCTAGCTCATACTGGACGATAAGCTCAAAAGTATTCTCTACGTCCAATGGTATAAGTTTGTGATTCGTCCAACTGGTACTTGGGTCTTATTCTTAAAGGATAAGCGTTTTACGTCCAGATGTCACAAAGTATATTATACGTCCAATCTTTTATATTACTTGTGTGTCCACTAACTTTGGTTTGCAGATGACGTGGCACAATTATCAAAAGTCTTAACTGGATTACAAAAGAAAAATATCTTTTCATAAAGACAAAACAAGGTGCAACATTGTACACGTCGAGCCACGTAAAGCAGAAAGCATGACGGCCAAAAAGCAAAGGACAGTCTGCTCTGATTCAACCTGCTGCAAACAGCTATCATTGGTATTCTATCAAAAGCAAAGTTGCATCTCTGCTCTCAAAAGGAAAGAACAACTATGAACAGAAAACAGCTAGCAAATGGACATGTGTCTAACGGATATTTCACTGAGTCTAAATGGACAAGTTTTCTATCGTTTGAAGTCCGGAAGATAGTCAAGACAATTTAAAAGACCATCTTTTGAAGAAACAAGCAAAGATGGAAAAATATATACATACAAGAGAGAATTCATTCGCAAAAAAAGCTTTTAAACAAACACTGCTCTCTAGTCAAAAGATTTGTAAACTTTCATATTATTTCTTTGTAAAGTTACAAACAGATTCAAAGAGGTATATCTTGTAATACTCTCACACTTAGTGATAAAAGGATTCCATACCATGCTGCTATTAATATGATAATTCCTAAAATATCTATTTCTGGAAATCTTAGTTCAGGATACATGACCTCTTCTAGTTATTCTTAAAGCATTTTCTATCAAAAAGAAGTATTGTTCTGCACCTCTGATCAAAGAAGTTATATGGCAGCCTCCTCTTTGTAACTAGATTAAATGCAATACTGATGGAGCACCTAGAGGAGCTCCAGGACCTGCTGCCTGTGGTGGTCTCTTCCGAGATCATAGTGCTGCTACCTTAGGGTGTTTTGCAGCTAATTTGGGGAATAGCTTTGCTCTTCATGCAGAGTTTGTTGGATCTATGATTGCCATAGAGCTTGCTTATAAAAAAGGATGGCATAATTTTTGGTTGGAGTGTGACTCTATGCTAGTTATCCTTGCTTTCAAATCTGCTTCTTTAGTTCCTTGGAAGCTAAGAAATAGGTGGAGAAATTGTATACAACTTACTAGTAGGATGAATTTCATGTTTTTCCATATTTTTCATGAAGGTAATAATTGTGCTAATAGGCTTGCCTCACATGGTATTACTATTTCTGGATCTCTTTGGTGGGATACTATTCCTAGTTTTATTAGGGAAGATTTTTTATGTAATAGGTTAGGATTGCCTTTTTACAGGTTTAGATAATTGCTTTCGCAAGGGTTTTGGTCTTTGTCCCCCTTGGTTCTTTTGTATTCTTTTTTATTTTATTAATAAATTTATGGTGTGCTGCAAATGATTGGTAGTTTTAGGGGTGCTAACCTAGTTGGGATGTCTGTTTCTATTGTAATGCCTTTGCTGTGTAAATGCCGAATCAGAAAGGTAGTATAAGCCAGGGGCGTGCTGGAAGCACTGTCCTCAAGAAATATTTCGCAGCAGTCGAAATTCCCCCAGGATACAGCTGACTCCTCTTGGCTATGTAGATGCCAAGGCACAACAAGAGCTAGCAGAGAAGTTTTTTGAATTGCAAGTATTGTACCTGGAACTGAAGGTGAGTTTATATAGAAAATATTTTAGCATTGGAAGGATAAGGCATCTCTTGAAAATACAAAATAGGGAATGACAAATAATAAAGGTGGACGGTGGTGCAACATAAAGGTGGACGGTGGTCTGCTTTAATGTGGACGGTGGGTAGTCAAAACGTTTTTCTCAAGTAATCAAAATCACCGTCCAAAATATAGCTGTTTGAAAATAAGGTTTACTGAAATAATTAAATTATATTTTGCAAAAGATAATTTAATTAAGCCCAACCCAAAAGGTGACATTCCCTTAATCGTGCGCAGGGAGGGGGGAAATAAGAGGATTTACACTATGTTGGCTCAAATTGGGCCCATCCTCATGGGCGCGAGGCTTCCTCTTTCCCAAGCCCTTTTGTAGTATTAAAACCTTTGTTTCCTTATAAACACTTGAGGAAGTCCATCACCAAGCAATGTGGGACTTGCCTTTTTTGAAATACCCATATATTCCAACAATCCCCCACATATTTCAGAAGAAGAAAATAAAATAAGTTTTATAAAATTCCGGGTTACATAATGAATGCAGACTTTCGAATCTGGTGTCTTCTGGACTATGACCAGACCTAGATAAATGGGACCTTAACTTACAATGTAATTGGTGAAGTAAACTTCTATGAACCAAAACATTTTGGTGTAAATTGCAATCCCAATTGATCTCATCTACATTCTCTCATATATCTGCTGTTAACGTCGTGTTGCGCTTTTCGGCCGTGTGCTTGCCTGGTTATTCTTGAGTGCTCTAGAAATTATGCCATCATCTCATGGAAGCGGCCCCACTCCACACTCATATAGGTACATTTCATCAAGTGCATATTGCATTTTATACACCACCCGTAAGGGATATGAAATTTATTAAAAGCTTTTTAGCTTATCCTCATTAAATGCAATTCTAGCACTTCTCATGAATCACGCACCATAGGAAAAGACTTTCACAGTACTAGCAGGATTAACAATGACTTGTTATTACCCATATGAACCTTTTCATGGGGTCTCCACTCATAAGGTTGGGTTACCATCATTGTTAATTTTCAAATGGCTTAAGTCCCATTCCCCTTGATATGGTGTTTATCAAGCTCCTTCCCAAAGGCTTAGTCAGAGGATCCGCCAAGTTCACTTCTGACTTTACATAATCGATCGATATAATTCCATCCTTTAACAGCTGCTTTATCACTCCATGCCTCAACCTAATGTGTCTGTTCTTACCATTGTAGGTTTTATTGCTTGCAATAAAAATTGCCGCTTTATTGTCACAGTGCACAGACACAGAAGGAGTTGGTTTGATTCCCAACGGAATATTGTTTAAGAAATTTCTCAACCATTCTGCCTCATTATAGGCCTTCTCCAGAGCAATAAACTCTGATTCCATAGTGGACTTTGCAATTAATGTTTGCTTGGCTTATTTCCAAGTCATTGTACCTCCACCAAGGGTGAACACAAAGCCACTAGTGGATTTGATCTCATCCGAATCTGAGATCCAATTAGCATCACTGTATCCTTCTAATACAGTGGGAAATCCACTATATGTGATACCATAGTTCATGGTACCTCTCAAGTATTTCATTAGTCTACTCAAGGCAGCCCAATGATCATTATTAGGATTATGAGTGTATCTACTCAATCTGCATACAGCGTATGCTATGTCAGGTCTAGTTTAATTCATCAAATGCAACAGACTTCCAATGATCTATGCATACTGAGATTGGGCAACCGGGTCACCATGATTTTTCTTCAACTGGGAGTTAGCATCATAAGGGGTATTCAAGGGTTTTACATCAAAATGTCCAAACTTCTTTAAGAGTTTCTCAACATAGTGTTCTTGTGATAGAGTTATACTATCACACTTCCTTATGATTTTAACACCCAGAATTACACTAGCCTCTCCCATATCTTTCATGTCAAATTTGGATGCAAGAAAACACTTTGTTTGATGCACTATGTCAAAGCAAGTACCAAAAATGAGCATATCATCCACATACAGGCAAATAGTCACGCATTCACCATTCACTAATTTAGTATACACACATTTATCAACTTTAATAGAAGAGAAACCATCACTAATCAAAGTTTGATCAAACTTTTCATGCCATTGTTTAGGCGCTTGTTTTAGACCATATAAAGATTTGATTAGTTTACAAACTTTGTTTTCTTGGCCAAGAACTACACACCCCTCAGGTTGTAACACGTAAATTTCTTCTTCTAATTCTCCATTTAAAAAAGCTGTTTTGACATCCATTTGGTGAATAACCAAATTATATGCAGAGGCTGAAGCAATCAAAACTCGGATAGAAGAAATTCTAGTTATTGGAGTAAAGGTGTAATGCCCCGATTTTCTAGATTTTCTTAATTAAACAGTATTTGTATATTTTTATTTTATTGAAGGGTCTAGAGAGTGAAATAAATTAATCCGAAACCATAGTCACGCTCTACGCTATCGTAGGAAGCTATGGTTAAATTTTAGGTCGAAAACTCAGATGGAGCCCGGTCTGCGATTTTCACTGACAGTAGGACCTAATTTGGACTCGTGAATGAGACAGTTAGTCTTAGAATCACGTTTCCAATATTTTCGAAAAAGTCTGTCCTGACATTCGAAAATGAAAATAATATATTATATTCAGTTCGATAATCGATCTGGGAAACGATTCGAGCCGTGTAAGGGTTTTATGAGGCCCATGAGCGGATAATCTTCATGTCAAAGTTGTGTCAAGTCATCTAGGGACTCATACCAATGTAGTGATGATTTTCAAAATATCGGGATGCGAAATGACCAAATTGCCCTTAATCTTTTTACTAAATTACCATTTCACCTTTCTTAACTCTTAAGTCATTTAACTTAAGAAAATATCTAAACTCTCACACTCTCTCCCCACTTTATCTCGGCACTCTCTCTCTCTCCCCCTTCATCTTCTTCTTCTTCCTCCATTTTTCTTCTTTTCTTCATTTCTTTCCTCCATTTTTTCTCAAGCTTCCACAAGGTTTTTCAAGAAAGTTTGTGAAGCAAAGTTGATCCTCTCATCCTCCTCTATCACCTAAGAGGTATAGATTTCATCCTTGAGCTCTCAATCTTCATTTTCTTCCATTGAAATCTATGATTTTAAGTTTTAAGATCCAAACTTCAAAAATCTCTAGAAAATTGTAGAAATATCATTTTAATGCCAAACCAATTTCTACAATTTAGTTTCATCCTCTACTATCATAATCCAAGAGCATGAAATCAAATAAGCCCTCTAGCCTATTTATCTTTTAGGGGCCGAATGTATGTAGGAAATTGGGAGAAATGGGCTTTTCTTCAATTTGTGTGAAATGATTCTTGATTTCACCTATTTTATTCCTTAATCAAGTAATCCAAGTGATTAAGAAGCCAAATCAAACTCTCACTATTTTTCATGGTGATGGCCGAAACCCTAGGTTTTTGGTTTAAGGGGTTTTGGTTCAAATCTTTGATGATTAATCATGGATTATGTCTTAGATATGCTTAAGGATCATTGATCCAAGAGTTGGTAGAATTTCAATATCCCTAGCCTATTTAATTAAATAGGGGCAGCAGCCTATTCCTAAGGTTATGGGAGTTTTTGATTTGACTGTACTGATTTTTGGTTGTGTTTTGTTGTATAGAATCAGACAAGACTCGGACGTCCGACCGCGCACCTAATTGACAATTGCGGAGCCGCATTCGGAATCTCACGGGAACATCACTAAGGTGGGGAGAAATAACTTTATCGTCGGGAAGGCAAGCTAGTAGTAGAATATAAATATGTGTGTAGGGGAACCCGTAAACCCTACTAGAGGTTGAGCCCTGGATAAAGTATCTGGACCTTAGGTGTAGGTACTTTTGGGCTATCACCACTATGTTGATAATATGAATGATGTGATTGATTGAGTTGATGTGTTGATCTTTTTATTTGATTATCTGCTTACTCGTCGCGTTGAACTGTATGTGTGATTTACTGTTGTCAGACTCTATGATGATAACTGTACTGGTGAAATTACTATTGTAATGTTATTGTTATTTGATTGGTTGAGTGTTGATGAGAGTATGGTGAGTGATGATGTTTTTCGGGTTGATACCGTTGTGGTCCCGACCATGGAGCTGTGGCTCGTAGACGCAAGGCGTCGTGATGCTGATGTTGATGTGATGCGGTGTGTCGTGGTCGCGGCCGAGTGCTTAGGCGTGAGGTCCCAGTATCAACCTGCGATGGATGTTTGTTGCATAACATATCATTTCATACCACAACATTTTTGTCCCAAAGGGGGATGTCCAATTGGGGACGTGTTACTTAAAATCTCGAGGCGGGATGTCCAATGGGAGACGTGATGTGATGTAATCCCAACGGGGATGTCCAACTGGGGACGTGATGTATCGGCCGACATGCATATAGGGATGTCAGCATATACATAGGGACTAGTATTTCTCTTATAGGCTTATCTGAGAGAATGATGTTTGAGATGACTATACTGCATGACTTAAGAGATGGGTGACGTTGTGATGTATATTTTATCTGTGTTGTGTGATTCATGTATATATGCTGTACTGATGCCCCTCTCCCATATTAATGATATATGTTTCTTATCTCCCGCATTTTTCTGTATGTGTTACCTTTACTTTATGGGAAGACCCCGAGGAGGAACCAGTTGCTGAGGAGTTGGATGACATTCCTTACGAGCATGACGCCGGAGGACGTGCCACGGACCCTAGCCTCGAGAGGTCGGGCAATGATCGTGGTTAGCTGGAGAGTTGTCTCTCGGCCTATTTTCATCCTTTTATTTTGGTTTGTACTAGTATGCTCTGTATGTACTACTTTAATACTGTAGCCCTACTGATGGGGCAACCGATGTATGTGATATATTTCTTTATATTCTAAAGTCATGTACTCTGAGGCGTCGCTTGCCGTAAATTGTTTTGCTTCCGCGCTCAATTTTTCGCTTCACTTCGTATTAATAAGACGCGCTAACAATTATAATGCGATTAAGGTTAGTTAATATTTTAGGTTCTTTAATAGGACGACGGGTCGTCTCAAAAGGTACCAAAATAATCTATGTTTTGTTTTTGAGTAAAACCTTTTGCTACTAATCTCGCCTTATATTTGTTAATAGTTCCATCGGGATGATATTTTCTTTTGAAAAACCATTTGCAACCAATTGGTTTTGCACCCAGAGCTAAATCCGCTAAAACCCAAGTATTACATTTAGTAATTGAATCTATTTCAGATTTAATGGCTTCTTTCCAAAATGATGTATTAGGTGAAGAAAAAGCTTGAGAAATGGTTAAGAGATCATCATCAACAAGATAAGTGTAAAACTCATTACCAAAAGATTTTTCTTTTCTTTCTCTTTTACTTCTTCTCAAATGATTATGCAAAACCTCATGTAAGTCATTAGATGTATTATGAGCAGATGTTTCAGGGGTCTTCTCTACTTTTGGAAGAAAAACATTTTCAAAGAAGTCTGCATTTTTTGTCTCAATTATAGTCATACAATCAAGCACATCACTTTTTAAAACTAAAAATCTATAGGCAGCACTGTGATCAGCATAACCAATAAACATGCAATTTGAAGTTTTAGAGCCTATTTTTCTCTTCTTTGGATCAGGTAGCAACACTTTAGCTAAACACCCCCACACTTTTAAATATTTTAAATTTGGTTTATAACCCTTCCATAACTCATATGGAGTTATACCCGTCTTCTTATAGGGAATCCTATTTTGTAAATGACATACAGATAATAAGGCTTCATCCCAAAGATTATTAGGTGCATTAGAACTAATTAAAAGAGCATTCATCATTTCTTTTAAAGTCCTATTTTTCCTTTCAGCTACTCCATTGGATTGAGGAGAATAAGGAGGTGTTTTTTCATGAATTATTCCTTCTTTTTCACAAAAAATAATTAAATAAAGTGTATTCACCACCCCTATCCGATCTTACTCTTTTAATCTTTTTATTTAATTGATTTTCTACTTTAGCTTTATACAAGAGGAACATTTCAAAGGCTTCATCTTTATTTCTAAGTAAATACACTTTGGTATATCTAGAAAAATCATCAATGAAAGTCACATAATAATTTTTACCACTTCTAGTCATGGTTTGTTTTAAGTCTCCTAAATCAGTGTGAATTAAATCCAGCAATTCAGAATTCCTTTCTAAAGAAAAACATGATTTTTTAGTCATTTTTGATTCAGCACATATTTCACATTTACTTAAACATGCATCGCTAAAACCAGAAATTAAACCAAGATATTGCATTTTCTTAATATAAGAAGCACTAACATGTCCTAGTCTAGCATGCCACATATCCATAGAGTCAATCAAGTATGCAGAAGATGAAACATTTTCATTAATAACTTCAGCATCATTGAGTACAAAAAGTCCTTGGTTATAGTAACCTTTCCCCACAAGTACATTATTTTTGGTCATCACAATTTTATCAGATTCGAAAGACACCTTAACCCCAACCTTTCCTAGCAATCCAACAGAAATTAAATTTGCTCTTATGCTAGGTACATCAAGTACATTGTTGAGAGCTAGGGTCTTGCCAGATTTGAGTTTAAGAAGAACCTTTCCTTTTCCAAGAACTTCAGTAGTTCAAAAGTCACCAAGGTACACTAGTTCTTCTCCATCCCCCACAGAATCATACGAGGTAAACATATTTTTATTTGCACAAATGTGCTTGGTAGCTCCAGAGTCTACCAACCAATCACTCACACCAGCCATCAGCAAGGCTTGCGAAACAACCGCAGCAATAATGTCATCTCCTTCAACCAAGTTTGCCTTGGGTTTTGGAGGATTTTCATTCCTTTTTCTGTATCGGCATTGAGCCGCATGATGGCCTGGTTTGCCACACACATAACAATTTCCTCCACTATTCTTGAAAGTGGGATTATTCACCTTAGGCACAAATGGGGTTTTACTGTAATCAGACTTTTTGTAGGGTTTTTTGTCATACCTCTTTTTACCATTGTCTTGAATCATGTTTGCTCTTGCAGCGAGTGCCTTTGCCCTTGCAACCTTAAGCTCCTTTCTGTTAGTGTCTTCAATAATGATGTGGGTGATCAGATCAGCAAGCGAAATTTGCTTATTTTTGTGCTTGAGGTGTTGTTTATAGTCCTTCCATGATGCAGGCAACTTTTCAATGAGTAGTCCAGCAACAAAGTCATCCGGCATAATTATTTTTTTCAGCCTTTAGTTCCTCCAACAGTTTGTGATATTCATTGATTTGGTCCTTAACGTCGTCATCTTCATTCATCTCCCACTTGTAGTAGTTGCCTGTCTCCCAACATCTTCAGCAGTGTATTTCAGCAGCATAGACTCCCAAATTTTGTTTGTTTCCTTGTAAGAGCAATAAACATCAAAAAGTTCGTCAGATAATGTACTAAGAATTGTATGTCTACAAACCTTGTTAGCATGAGACCAGTCCTCCATCGTTTTAGATGGAACAATAGAATCTGGTTTCGGGGTAGAGAGGGCATAAGCAACGTCGTGCATGTCAAGAACTGAGTATACACGTTCCTGCCAACGTTTGAAGTTTCTGCCTTCAAACTGTTGTATCTTTGATACATCAGGGAAAAGCTTGGAGTATGCGACCTTGTGAACCACGACGGGAGGAGGAGACTGAGGGTCGCCTCTCCCAGGTGATTGATTGTTTTCTGATTCGGCCATATTCCTTGAGATTGTTGTGTAAATGCCGAATCAGAAAGGTAATATAAGCCAGGGGCGTGCTGGAAGCACTGTCCTTAAGGAATATTTCGCAGCAGTCGAAATTCCCCCAGGATACAGCTGACTCCTCTTGGCTATGTAGATGCCACGGCACAACAAGAACTAGCAGAGAAGTTTTTCGAATTGCAAGTATTGTACTCGGAAGTGAAGGTGAGTTTATATAGAAAATATTTTAGCATTGGAAGGATAAGGCATCTCTTGAAAATACAAAATAGGGAATGACAAATAATAAAGGTGGACGGTGGTCTGCTTTAATGTGGACGGTGGATAGTCAAACGTTTTTCTCAGGTAATCAAAATCACCGTCCAAAATATAGCTGTTTGAAGATAAGGTTTGCTTAAATAATTAAATTATATTTTCGCAAAAGATAATTTAATTAAGCCTAACCCAAAAGGTGACATCCCCTTAATCGTGCGCAGGGGGAAATCGGAGGATTTACACTGGGTTGGCTCAAATTGGGCCCATCCTCATAGGCACGAGGCTTCCCCTTTCCCAAGCCCTTTTGTAGTCTTAAAACCTTTGTTTCCTTATAAACACTTGAGGAAGTCCATCACCAAACAATGTGGGACTTATCTCTTTTGAAATACCCATATATTTCAACAGCCTTTGCATGCCATTTTGATAAAGAAAATAAAATCTAAATATACAAAAACACAAAATATATAACAAAAAATACACATAATATTCACATTGTAAAAATAATAATTGGGAAGTCGGTTAAGTGGCATCAACTTTCCACAACAATAAAAAAAAATTAGGTTTGTTGAAAAAGGATTGAGATCCTCTTTTTGTTCTCTCATGTTTCCTCTCATGTTAATGTTTTAAAAATCCGTCCAACCGGAGGACCGGAAATGAGAGCGGTTCAAGATTCAACCGGTTTAACCGATGGTCGAATCGATATATATATATATATATATATATATATATATATATATATATATATATATATATATATATAAAGAGATCAATCAACAAGTCAAAGAAAAATACAGCTTTTAAGATGCATGATAGTTCAGAACATTTAGGTTAAGAGTATGTTAATTTTGCTAAGATAACATGTCCTAATTAACTAAGATAGTTAACCAAAGATACATATCAAATGGATTCTAATCACTCAAGTCCGGGAGCCCCAAAACAAAACGGACCAAAATCCAAAAGTATGTTCCATTTTTTAAAAATTTAAAAAATAAAATAAAACAATGAACTGACCGGTCTCTAAAACTGATTTTACGATGATTTAACTGGTTTTAGGCTGGTTGAATCGGGTTTTGGTTGAATTTGCATAATCAGACCGTTTTCATAGTTCTCTGATCCGACCATAATCGAAAAGGACACCGATCGACGATCGAATCGGTCCGGTTGGACTGATTTTTAAAACACTATATGTTATGAGAGAGAAAAAAATAAAAACAAATTTGAATGGACCTTACATACAAAGACAAATTGGATTTTGTGTCTTTCTTTATTATAACATAAGAGAAAATATAAAAAAAAAAAAAAAAAAAAAAAAAAAAGAGGATCTCAATCCGTTGAGAACGATTGAAAAAAGAGAGCTGTAATTGATCTCATTATGTTGAAAAAATGAAAACATTAAAATATTATGCTATTCATTCACCGAAATTTAAAAAAAAAGTTGAACTATGCAATTTTGCCGTTATTATGCACTTACTATTTTGTTTTTAATTCTTTGATAAGTGAGTTAATAAATGTTAACGGCCAATTTTCTTAAAGTATATTCCTTTTACATTTGTATTTGTCAAAATATTTTAACTTGGCTCCCCTCTAAAAAATTTTTCCTCCCTATGGGCTGAGAAATTTCTTATATGGACGTATCATTGTTGATATAGATCAAAATGGGAAGAGACAGAGCAAATGACTGTACTGAAAATCCCACCCAATTACATTTTGTTTTGGATTAGAGCAAGACGCTTTTTGTTTGGATAAGTGGAACAAAGACATTACAACAGCGAGGCGTTGGATCATGAGAAGACAAAATACCTTCAACGTTAAGATTGTGGTATACGCATAGCATGTCTAATTATTTTAAGGTAAAATTATACTTTTTTGTTCCTATCCCTGACGTTCGTTTGGGACTTAATCTGTATATGTAAAATAATTTCAATTCAATTTCTATATATATAATTATTTTCTATTTGATTCTCATTATTATTGTTATAACATTATTTTTTGGATTTAAAAATATAGGGATCTAATTGAAAATGATTATTATATATAAATCAAAAATATATTTTTTTAATCTTTATACATGATAATCATTTTCACTTTAATTAATATTTATGATTATTATTTTTAATTTGATTTATATATTTTTACGTTAACGAATAATGTCATAACAATAATAAACGATAATGATCAAATTAAAAATAATTATATATGTAAAAATTAATTTAAATTTTTTTTTTTTACATATAAAAATCAAGTTAAAAACGAATGTCCGATATAGGGATTAAAAATATAATTTAACTTTATTTTAAAATTTAAAAGTATACCACCTTGCTTCAGCAAATTGCAGCATAGCAAACATTTGATAAACATAAAGAAAGAAAAGCTTAGAACATAAATCATTGGGACTAGGATTCCTTATATTCAAGAATTTCCTATATTCACAAATTTACCATACTTTATGATGTGATGCAAATATTTTTGCATTAATGTATTTATCTATCGTCCAAATTTCATTCAATAAAAAAAATTGACCGAATCCATTTCCAAATCTCTGTTACTCTCAAATAATATTGGTTGGAACAAATGAATTGTTGTAGTTTTGGCATTTCGCATCTGAAGACTATGGAATGAAGTAAGGTATTTCTCTGGGGGCGGGCTCAACTAGAACATAATGTACTTTCAGCTTGAGCAGTGTGAACTTTGTTTCATGAGAAAACAATATTAAAATTGATCTTGTTGATGAGTATTTTATGGATATTGATTAAAAAATTAATATAAAAAATATTTATATTAAAAAATTAAGTATATATTTTTCAATATAATAAATACATATTTTCTCATATAAAATTCTTCTTTTTAATTTCTTAAATAATATTTTAAGGATATTTGTTAATATTTTTTTTTATAAGCTCATTTATCTATTTATTATTGCAAGAAGTGAGTGTGAATGATAACCATGTTAGGATTTTCTATATTATTTTTGAAAAAGCTTGCTGCCAATTTGCTCTGTATGATTGCAGGCTTACTTCACCCCACAGGCCACAGGAAAAAGATTCCCCACCGTATAACTCCACTCTCTCATAATTCAATAACCCCCATTTCTCTCTCCATCTTTCTCTCACTTCTGCTGCATCTCTCTGTCTGTAGTTATCTGGAAGCAGCTCAGCTAAAGCACTTGACATAACAAAGGTTCTGCACTTCTGTTATCTAAAGAGTTCTTTTTTAGCTTTTCTGCTGGGCTTTAAACGCTTCAACTCTGTTGCTTTCTGAGAACTCCCATCTTGGTCCTTCTTCACTTGGCACTTTCCTCTTTCTGATTTTACTATTCTATCATGGATTCACCCTGTTATCTTCTAAGTTTCTTCACTATGCAGTGGTCTGAAGTTATCAAATCTGTTTAGTGTGCTTGAACCATTCTTCAAGCTCAGTTTTTTTCAGCATCCTAGCCTTTGATTTCCCGGGCTGGTTGCAGAATAAAAAAAGCAACTTTGAGCTCCAAACTTGCTTACTGTTATAAAAACCATAGATTTGATCTTTCTATTAGTGCTGGTTCTGTTTATGGAGATAATGGGGGTTGTAAAATTTAAGGGGTGTCTTGTTCTTGTGGTTTTTGCTGCATTGTTAGTGGTTTCAGTGAGTGGTGTTGGTGTTAATTGGGGCACACAATCTACACACCCTTTACCAGCATCCACTGTGGTGAAAATGCTGAAAGACAATGGTATTCAAAAAGTTAAGCTTTTTGATGCTGATCCCAGTACTTTAGATTCTCTAAAGAAGTCTGGGATTCAGGTAATGGTGGGTATTCCAAATGACATGCTCTATACACTTGCTAACAGTGTTCAAGCAGCTGAGAAATGGGTTTCCAAGAATGTTTCAGCGCATGTCTCATCTGGGGGAGTAGACATCAGGTAAACCCTTTTTATCTTGTTGACTTATTTATGTTGAGTTCAGCCATTGGTTTATGCAACTCATAGCTTTGGATATGGATGAATGTATTGAGTGATTCAACTATGTTATTCTGCATTTCATGTCTTTGTTTGGGTTTAAATTCCAGCTCCTTTTAATTGCTGTCATTTATATTTGTTTCTTTGTTAACCCGTGAATTTGGCAGATCATAAGTATATGTTGCATTCCAACTAGAAGAGACTTCCAATGGATGAAAATTATGTGTCTTTCCTAGGTGTCAGAAATTGGATTGAAATTATGCCCCTTTAAACTTGCTTTGTTTTTTCCACTTAAATAGTCCAATCTCATCTTCACCTCCATGTTTGAGAGTGATTCTAAATTGGTGCCAGAAAACCATTTTCACTCTTACCTGACAAATTAGCAAAGACTAAATATTTATCAAAAGATAGAACACCAATTATATTGTATTCTGTTAGTAACATACAATCCTTGTAGTTCTCAGTGCGAAATTATAAGCAATTGATGTTACACCAAATAAAAAGTTTATGTTTTTATTTCTTCTTTCGTCCAGTGCTCTAGAAAGCCACGCTTAGCTTTTTCTATGAAGGTTATCCATGGAGGAGTTTCAGATTATAAAGATGTCTATCAGCTGAATGTCTAGATTCCTTGCATTCAAAAAATTCTGCATTCATGTATTCACGAATTCACGCACCGTTGGATCAATCACTGAAAGTGTTTGAGGAAGCCTAGGATTGATCCAATGGTGGGTGAATGCAGGGTTTTTGAATGCAAGGAATCCATTTCCGTCCTTTTATTTCATTTCCACCAATCCATGCCAAAGCACATGTACAATTACTTTCTTAGAATTGGTTACTCTTCACACTGTAATTGTTGGGGAAATTGTTTTTTCATTTACTTAGTCTTTATCCTGCTTGTTTTCTTAGAACAGGGTTTTATGGTCACTGTACCGCCTTTGGCATCCCTGGGTTGAGTTCGTAGTCCTAGGTGATTAAAATTATGTATGTTATCTTCATGCTCAGAGATTCTTTCTTCAAAATTGCATATTGCTTATAATCCTCCTTTTCTTGAAACTGGTCTTTGCTTATACTCACTACAATTTGAAATCTAAATTTATTGATTCATTCATGATCACTTTATATCTCTGCTTTCATGCTTTGTTCGCCTACACTGAATTGATTATAACCACCCAAGAGTGGGATTTAGGTATGATGCTAAATTCTTGTCAATTTGTATTAAGCTGTTGAGGACGTTTGATGAAATGAGGACTTAAAAGTAAGACATGGATCATCAAAATCTATATCGGTTTGAGCTGATAAGAAGACATAATATGATTATTTACTCTGTTGCATTTGTAAAATTAAAAGATTGAAATGTGTTCTTAATTTTCATGGAGGTTGAGTGTTGTTAGATCTCATAGGGAGTTGGATTGAAATATTTGCTTTCTGAAGGAGAGGAATCAAGGAAACCTGTGTGTTCTACAGTAATGTTTTGGAACTTCCTTCCACAAGATCTATCTCATGTATAATCTTGTATCTGTTCTTGCAATGTTTTACCATTTCTTTTTCCCCCAGTAGCTGACTTGTTCATGTGTATGTCAATGTTGCCATTGTTTGTATTTTCTTAAACATTATTTCCTGTGATTTTCCAAGGTACGTTGCAGTGGGAAATGAACCTTTCTTGTCAACTTACAACGCTACTTTTGAAGCCACCACTCTTCCAGCCCTTCAAAATATCCAATCAGCTCTTGTAAAATCTGGTTTGGGCAATAAGGTTAAAGTCACAGTCCCTTTAAATGCTGATGTGTATCTGAGCTCATCCGGTAATCCTTCTGATGGCGACTTCAGGCCAGACATCCATGATCTCATGCTGCAGATTGTCAAGTTCTTGAGCCAGAATAATGCACCATTTACCGTGAACATCTATCCTTTTATCAGCCTCTATTCAGATCCCAATTTTCCAGTTGACTATGCCTTTTTCAATGGCTTTCAGACTCCTATAAATGACAATGGAAGGATCTATGACAATGTCTTTGATGCTAACCATGACACTCTAGTATGGGCATTGCAGAAGAATGGTTTTGGAAACTTGCCTATAATTGTTGGAGAAATTGGGTGGCCTACAGATGGAGACCATAATGCAAATCTTCAATATGCGCAACGTTTTAACCAAGGCTTTATGTCTCGCTTTATTGCTGGAAAGGGGACTCCAATGAGGCCTGGTCCTATCGATGCCTACTTGTTTAGCCTCATAGATGAAGATAACAAAAGCATTCAGCCAGGTAATTTTGAACGCCATTGGGGTTTGTTTTACTATGATGGACAGCCCAAATACCAGATTAACCTTGGAACAAGAACCAATGGCTTGGTAGCTGCTACTGGTGTATCACATCTGCCCAAAAAATGGTGTATTCTGAAACCCTCAGCAAACCTCAATGATGATCAAGTGGTACCAAGTGTGTCTTATGCTTGTCAAAATGCAGATTGCACTAGTCTTGGTTATGGAACTTCATGTGGAGGCTTAGATCCTCGTGGTAATATCTCTTATGCATTTAATAGCTACTACCAGGTGAATGATCAGATTGACACTGCCTGCAAATTCCCTGGCCTTTCTGTTGTCACTGACAAAGATCCTTCAGTTGGAACTTGCAAATTCTTAATCATGATCCAGACAGATTCTGCTTACCTACATGGGAAGGGGAGAATTTGGTCCCTTAGAATATTGCTCTTTGTATTTTTGTTTTTTACTATTCTGTAATCTTTAGTTAGTATGAAGATTCTAGGTTTTAAATTTATTTTTGGAGAAAGTGAACTGTTTCATTTCATATTCAATATGTCAGATGGAGCCAATGGAAGATGTGTTGAAGACGGCAGAAGCTTCGCAGTGTTTATACTTGACACCTTTTCCCTAGAATCTGGATTCCGGAGTCCAAATATCTTATAAAAATGACAACTTAAAAAAATTGTGACAACATTTCCTTATAACATGGATTCCAGAGTCCAAATGTCTTAGATAATCCAGGGGATAATCTTTTGTTTTTTGACCAAAGGGGATAATCTTCTAGACGTAAGGGTATTGAAGGCACTTCATTATTCAACAGAGTCAAATGTAAATTTAGGCTCTATATATACTTTATTTTATGGGAAATGCCACTTATTAAGGAGTTACTCCCTCCGTCTTATTTTATATGTCACATTTATAAAAAAATTATCTGAAAATATATTATTTTTTATTTTTAATATAATATTAAATGTTTTTATAAATTTTATCCCTAATTATATTTTTAGAATTCTATTATGTGATGTAATCAAAATCATCACTTTTTTATTTTCAAAGTGAAACATTTGAGTGATAAATAATTGTATTTTGTTCAATTATTAATGTTTTGGAATACTTGTTTTTTCTCGTTGAATGTAGCTTATTATTAATGATAACAGAATTTGTTGAAATAAAGAAAATATTATCACCAAAAAAAATAAATAAAATATAAATAATATTAATTTGGTAAAATTGTCGTTCACTTCCTTTCATTTATTGTTTTTTCTTAAATTGTGTGATTTAATCAAATATGATGTATATAATGGGATGGAAGGGATATAAAAGTAAGTTTTGATAATAAAAAAAATGTAGTAAATGTTTCGAGAATTGAAGTTTAGTTTTTCAATAAGATTTTATCTGTTTTTGATTTCATATCCAATATCACAAGGGCACCTATTAGTAGGGGTGTTCAGATCCAAACCGAACCACTACAAAACCGCAAATCGATCCAAATTAACCGAAAACCGATAAAAACCGACTCGGTTTGGATTTTTTTGGATGATATTTGATGAGAACCGATTGGTTCGGTTCGGTTTGCGGTTTGCTTTCCTGAAACCGAACCGAACCGCAACCGAACCGATTCATGTAATATATCGTTGCGCTTTACGTTTACTACCCACACACACGGCACATCACTGGTCACTCACTGTAGTCTAAAAATTTCTTTTTGGACCATCTTTATTCTTTAGGTGTAACTTAGTAACTTTTCATTTTCAAAAGAATCAAATATATAGAATTCAGTTTTTCTAAAATACTTATTGCTTGATATAGAACGTGTTCGTATGTACAAATATTTATCTAAGTAGTAAGATTATTGTCTTCAACAAAAGACGCACTGTTTGCTTGATTTATGGCTTTGTGCCTTTGTAGTATGAAATAAATTAAAAGAGTGGAAAGAGGGCAAACCACATTTAATTGATCATGTTGATTTTTACCAAACCGAACTAACCGAACCGATCCAAACCGCATTTAATTGGATCGGATCGGTTCGGATTTTTTTAAAGAAGCAAACCGAACCGAACCGAACCGCATGATATTTTACTCTTTGGATCGGATGGTTTTTATACTCAAAACCAAACCGAACTGATCCGCGAACACCCCTACCTATTAGTAATACCTTTATTTTTATATTCATTTAAACAAAGAAGAATTTAACTTCCAAGCCAACTATAATTAGACCCTACTGTTTTTGTAGCCATTGGATCAACTGTTCGAGAATGTTCTTAAATATAAATAAATAAATGAGTGGATCACAAATTTTTTTTTTTTTGATAAGAAAAGATATTCATTCATTCAAATTGATAGAGTACATTGATAACAATACAGATCCAAAGTTGCTAAAAATCGAAAATGATAAAACTGCGAACAAACTCACAGCACCCAGGCTAAAAACATAATACAGCAAAGTCAAATTGTCTACATAAGTGACACCATCAAAGTCACCGAAATACCCATGCTTCCGGATCTATAGCATTGAGACCCAAGTCTTGATCAAATCTGTGATGGATCGAAGCAGATCTGTTAATCTGAAACAAACGAACACCGCACCAACACGGGAATCAAACAGCACTGCACCAAAACGAGAAACCAAACAAAGCCACACAAAAGACTACGAAGAACAAGTAAAAAAACACAAAAAGAATCAGATCTATGTGAAAAACCCACTTATGGAAAGAAAAAAGAGAAAAAACGAAGTAAATGGGTGGTTTTAGGCCAAAATGGCCCAAAACCACCCATGTCGCCGTCTATGAGAGTGAGGGAGACAAGAAAAAGAGAGGAGATTTTCTTAGAGTTGTTTCATTACGGAGTGGATCACAAATTGGATAAGAGTGAAATGAATGAATAATTCAAAAAGGTTAAAAAAACAAAAAGTGGAGAGAAAAAGGTCGGAATTTTTTTCAAAATTGATCATATTTTGGCAATTAATTTTTTTTAGAAAATAGAAAATGCAGTACTCAAAAGTGGTTGAGATGTTATATACCTCTCAACTATAGTATCGCCACCAGGATTCAAACTTGCGTTCTCTTCCTTATGGAGTTGAGATGCTTACTACTCAACCAACTCTTGAAGAATTACATCATTTTTTTTTATATCTAGTTAATGTTGTACAAATTGGTGTGGTTAATTCGTAACTCAATTATTTGCATCTTTAATTAACTCATGTCTAGCCTTCTTAGACTTCAATTGTGCTTAATTATTTGATCTTATGTTAGTTTTACATAATTGGTCTTATGTTAGGCTTTGGACGCGTTACGATAAACAACTTAATTAAGCGCTTATTCAATAAGCATTTTTTTTCAAATAAGCTAAAAACAGTTTATTTTTTTAAATTTCTCTAACAAACTTATTGAAATAAGCTAAAAAGAGCTTATAGAAATATCAAAAATTATTTTTGATTTATTTGTATAAGATTATTTTCGTAAGCTTAAATAAGCTTTTTATAAGCTCTTCCAAACACACAATTTGTTGTAAATAATTGCTAAATTCAACATTTTAGACTTCTCCTGAACTGGTCTTAGTTTTCAAGATAGAACTTGGTCCGCAGACATCCTTTTGAACTGATATTAGTCTTGTTGGAAAGCTAAGACAAAGCTTTACAACTTTCATGAGGACCTTGAGGCCGAATGAAGTCATCTTGAATGTCAAAATGTCATGAGTCGCTAGTTGCAAAAGTTATAAGACACTAGCCGAAGTCATCAAACGGAAGGACATAAATCCATAAGACGCTAACTGCGTTTTTATCAAATCAGACCAGAAGAATCTTAAGGCGAAGAATTGAGCCCAACTTACTCATTCTGAGCCCAAATCAAGTAATTGAGCAGACCATATGAAGAATAGGGGCAGAGAAGTCAATTTAGAATAGGGGCAGAGGAGTCAAAAATAGGATAGGTTGCAGAGTAGTTTTAAGTACAAGCATCTTTGAATTTGTTTGAGGAAGTTGGCTATAGTAGCAATAGGCACGGGATGAAATGGCATATTTTAATCCCTAACAAATTTGTGAGATATCACGTTTCGTTCCTGAGAAAAAATAATTCATGAATAGTCCCTAACAATAACAAAAGAGGGATACGTTAATCCCTTTGTTTGTCTCTATCCTAAATATAACATTAAAGTGCTGATATATACAGTCAGTGTGCCTAGGAGTCTATTAAACTCATCCATATGACCTGTGTTGGTGTATCTGGTGTGGTGTATCTGATGCATGTAGTATGTTGCTTGTAATATATAGAGACTAACGTGTCCCACGATAGAAATTGTCAGGAACTAAATTGGGTTACCTAAATAATAGTTGAGGACTTTATTGGGTCAATGCATAATTATTCTCATGATCTATTATGCATGTAGGGATTATTGTCTGGATGTCTGACATACTAACGATACATATCAATACTCTTATGGCGTGTTCCGAATGAAAATAAATGAAGGGACTAAAATGTCTCTCTTTTGTCATTCTCGTTAACTATTCGGTGAGTTTTTTTTCTCGAGGATGAAAAGTAGTACCACAAAAATTATTGGGGACTTAAATGAGCCTTTACTCTAAAAAAAAAAAAGAATGAATACCCAAATTAGTCCTTGAAAATTTTCAGGAATTCACTTTTAGTCCCTGAAAAAAATAAATTAATAATTTAGTTCTTCAAATTTACAAATGTAGGGCACATTAGTCCATAGGTTTAGTTTCGACGTTCATTCACTTGTCTACTTGTCCCATTAACTATCCTACTTGGCTTGTTAGTGGTCCTACGTGGCCCTTAACGAATTTCCACCGTGAAAAATGAATAAAAAGTAAAAAGAAATGCATAATTTTCAGGTATTTTGGGTTTTAAAATTATACATGTTTTTTGCACTTTTTATTTGTTGTCCACGGAGTAAATTCGTTATGAGCCATGCAGGACAACTAACGGATCAAATAGGATGGTTAATGGGACACGTAGACAAGTAAATGGATGTCAGAACTAAACCTAGGGACTAATGTGTCCCGCGTTTATAAATTTGAGGGACTAAATGGTTAATTTATTTTTTTCAGGATTAAAAGTGGATCCTCGAAAATTTTCAGGGACCAATATAGACCTTCACTCAAAAACAAAAGAGATACTGATGGTCTTTCTATCTTGTACCTTTCTTCACTTTTAAGTTTTCCTTTCTTCGCTTTCAAGTTTCCTTGAATTTTGTTTTTCTGCTTTCCTTTCCTTGAAGAGCTAAGAATCATTAATCAATTTTAAGATTCTCTTTCTCTGTATTTACTCTTGAAATTTTGTTTTAAATTATTTGAGATTTTATCAACTAAGTTTCTGTTTATCCCATTTTTATCTGAACTTGATTGCATGATTGTAGTTGATTAGGCCATCCCTAAATTGGCATCCCTGACATTATTATCAACTTTGAATTTATTTTACCATTACTTCTTGAACACCAAAAATAACCATGCTACAATGTATTGAATTAGACACTTGAACTCCATAGATTTAAGTGAATAAACTAAAGGTCATGAATATGCTTTTCATATCATATATTTTGTCAATAAAAATTTATCATCTGATACAATCTTAATCCCTAACTTCGAATGATATAGCCTCTTTTCTGGTGCTGCTCTCATCAATTCTCAGCATGGAATTTCAAGTCTTGAATCTTTGGTACCTCTGCACCTTGTTATTGTGCAATGTGCATACTTGGATAGTCAAAAGTCACTCTTCTCACATTTTGTACGAGGTTTAAATGTGAACTAAGCATCCCATCCATTAGAATAATTATATCTAGCATTCTGTACTGTGTACAAGCAGAGTTCTTATTTCTGCGTGCTTTGATTGTATGACTAGCAGTTCTCTGAGAGAGTGAAAGACTTGTGAATGCTTGCTCCGGTGCTTTAGATCAGCGAAATTACTTAGTTTTGGCATTCATTTCAAGCTTCCGAATGTAATCTCTAGATCGTATATCAGCCTGCAGTTCAAATGAAGGTGTAACGACCAGATACTTCTGATTGTATATCAGTAACCAAGAAATGATACCCAGTTATTCATAGTTCAATTTTTTAAGGAAAAATTTAATATGAAACAGGACTAATTGAGAGAAATGACTGAATTATTATCATTACTGAAACTGAATGATACAGAAGAGTATTATTTATACATGGTAGCAGTCATACCAGTTGCACAACTAACTAACTAACAGTTTCTAATAACAGAGAACTAACTGCTTAAGTAACTACAGTTATTGTTATAGTGTGTAATCCCCCCTCAAGCGGATGGTTGGTAGATATCAACCATGCCAAGCTTGGAAAGCAGCCTATGAAACGGAGTGGGCAGGAGTGCCTTGGTGAACATGTCATCAGCTTAGTCTCTGGAAGAAACAAGCAGTAGACGCATGAGACCTGATTGAGACTTCTCACGAACTATATAACAGTCAATTTCAAGGTGCTTGGTATGTTCGTGAAACACTGGATTGGCAGCAAAGTGGAGGGCACTAAGATTGTCAGACTCACAGTAAAGCACTGGTTGCTTGGTACACTGAACTTGCACCTACAAGAGATAGCAGGGCCACTGCAATTCACATGTAGCCACAGCATGAGCCTGATACTCTGCCTCAGATGAAGAACGGGCCACGATAGTTAGCTTCTTAGCTCGCAAGCAAATGAGTGAATCACCAAAGAAGAAGCAGTAGCCACTAACAGACCATCTAGTGTTACGACTCCCTCCCCAATCCGCATCACTAAATTGATAGGTAACCCCGATATGGCTGGTTAGTTAGTTAGGGGTGACTTAGGGAGATAATTAGGAGAAACAAGGCATGTTGCCTATAAATAAGAGGAGAGATTGAGAGAGAGGTTACTGGTATTTTTTGGGGAAAGGAATGGCGAGGAGGGTTTGGGTCTCTCGAATACCCAAGAGGAGAGGGTGGGTGATAAGAACCTAGAATGACTAAGGAGGTGTATGTGAGGAGAAAGAAGAGGTTTGATGTAGGGAATCATAACCAGGAGAGAGAAAATGGGGAGGTTTCCATTATGTAACTAACTGCTTCGTTGGCAGTAGGGAGTATTGAATGTGTGATTCAGCAGAAGGGGCTACAGTTAGAGGGAGTAGGGTTTACACGAGGGAGGCTGGAAATTGGTTAGAAACTTGGGAGAGACTAGGCACTCTCGAACTGCCTAGACCATTGTCATCTTCTTCCTATTTTCTGCCATTTTCTGTATTTCTTTCTTGTAATTTCAGTACCCAGACCTGTGACCATCTTGATTCAGGGCTGGTTTCCATCATTAATACACTATATCCATTATTTTGTGTTTCTATGTTTTTTGGTACCTATCAAGTGGTATCAGAGCTCTCGATTCCGGGAACTCGAATGGAGACCACACGTGCTACTATGGAGTCTGACGTAAGAGGATGGGAACGCTTTGTACATGAATGGAGGAAGGAAAGACAAACCCGGTTAGATGAGATCAAGCGGCTCTGGAAAAGGAGGAAGGGAGACTACTTCAGACGTCGATCTCGACGTGATCATACTCCAAGTTGCCGCTATTTGAAAGAAGGGAGAGTGGATCCAGCCGCAGTGAAGAGAAATCAATCAATACCATACGACAACAATGGAATCAGCTTTGATAGAAGGGGTGCAGACTTTAATCGGCAAACTAAGGAAGAGATTGATGAAGGAAAAGGGAAAACAACGTCGTCGCATACTCCGACAATGGACGCAGAAGAGGAAGGCTACGGAAGTCGAGCTGGTGGAACTCATTCACGATCACAGCGAAAGGAGGAAGGTCGACCTCCGTCGTATGACTCAGGGGGACGAAAACAGATGTTGAGAATCACGAGTAGAGGATTTGGATTCTAAATCGACGACTGTCGTGGAGAATGATGAGTTATTAGGAGCAGATCGATCCACACAGAAATCAAATCATGGGCAGAGGTCAGAGATAATCTCTGAGCTATTGCATCGCCACCATGTGAGGGAGGAGGAACGTGAGTTGTCTGAAAAGTGGGTAGGTGGTGACGGGTTTCAGGGAAGTGGTGGCGGTCGCAGCGGAGTGTTGGGGGTAGTGGCTTAAACAAGTGCGACGACGGACGCTACGATGGTGGTGACCGAGGTAGTCGGGAGGTGACAAGAGTCGACAGTGAGCGTATATCACCGCTGGATTAGAATGCAACCATGGCGGAGGTTGGGCCCAATTGTGCAAGCAAAGGCTCTGTTGAACCCCAATTTGTTGAAGGGACCGGAACTGAGAAGGAAGATAGGGAAGGCAGAAGAGGAACTGAGGAAGAGGAGAGGTTTTGAAATCCTATGGCTACGGTGACGGAAACAGTGGTGGAGTTGAAAATCGAACATGTTGCCGCCTTGCCAGTCCAGCATGGAAACCTGATGGGTGGGGCGAAGGAATAGAGGACAGAGTAACTATTTCGACCCTCAAACCATCGTTTACAGAACCGTCAAACTCAAATTTATCCATGAATGAAGATGGGTCATTAGCGGCGATGAAGTTCGGGTTGATGGTGGAATCTTGTTGCCGCATCCACGTAGAGGAACGAATGAGGAAAAGAGATTGAGGAGGGGCTGGAATGTAAGCACAAAGTTGGGGTCAAGCTTGTAACTTAATGGGTCAAGCCTAATTGAATGAAGAAAAGAAGCAGGCCTCTTGGAAGTTGGAACAGAGATGCACTTGACTCGAGGGCTAATAATGAGTCCCATCTAGCAAGCCACATGGTAAACGGTGAATTAGTAACCTTGTGGGACTGTGCAAGTAGTCATCTCCTGGGAGCCTTTCCCATCATTCCCATTCGAGGGTGCACTTATGAAATTAGGGACCTGACAGCGGGCAATTCAGCCAAACATTCACCCCCACCAGAATTTCCCGACCCTCCTATGTTCATCTGTGCAAAGGAGGTTTTGGGTGATTTACGAGCTGTCGCCTTAAGTTTCAGGCAATGGGATCCTGGTGGAAATTACTATGCTTCATACATAAGTTGGTCGTTGTGCTTCAAGCAGTGAGATCCGGGGGGAAGGACCTTTTATGGTACATCCAGTTTTCGCTGTTTCTTTGCTCAGGAAGTCCGTGACTGCCGATGATACTAGCCAACTACTACCTTTTTTCTTTTGGGAGCTCCAGCCAGCTGAAGTACTCGCTATCAGAGGCAGATTTCAAATGGGGTAAACTGAAGTTCTTATTAAGTGGGAAGATCTGCCAAACTTTAAAAATTCAAGGGAAAACTTTCGGCAATTAGGTAGCAACTCCTTTACATTCCACCTTGAGCACAAGGTGTGTGTCGAGGAGGGGAGTGTTGATAGGAGCCTAGAATAACTAAGGTGTATGTGTGAAGAAAGAAGAGGTTCGATATAGGGAATCATAACCAGGAGAGAGAAAATGGGGAGGTTTCCATTATGTAACTAACTGCTTAGTTGGCAGTAGGGAGTATTGAATGTGTGATTCAGCAGAAGGGGCTATATTTAGAGGGAGCAGGGATTACAAGAGTTAGGCTAGAAATTGGTTAGAACCTGGGGTGAGACTAGGCACTCTCGAAATGCCTAGACCATTGTCATCTTCTTCCTATTTTCTGCGTTTTCTGTATTTCTTTCTTGTAATTTCAGTACCCAGACCTGCGACCATCTTGATTCAGGGCTGGTTTCCATCATTATTACAGTAATTCCATTATTTTGTGTTTCTATGTTTTCTGGTACCTATCACTATACTACCCAGGTGCTTTATGGAACTTTTTCAGTGAATCCAAAAATACAAAGTGGCCTCTTACAAAAGACTGCCAACAACTTGTTAACAACAGAAGAGTAAATATCAGCTAATTTAGAAATAAAAGATTAAAAGCATAAGGCATGCATATTCCATTTATAGGTCTGGTTCATGTATTCTTTTTCTGTAACTTCTATTGGCAATAGACGTATGTATTATATACATGCGGAGTCCAGTAGATATTTCACCTGCCTAATTGGCTCGGGCACACGATACTTGCATGTCATCTGAACAATTGTAATGGCAGTATGAAGTGATATCCTGTGACCAATTGATATAAATATTGGCTTAATGGAACCCTGTGTAGATCTCATGGCCTGGACATATTGTTTGGCAAGAAAGGGAGGAAAAAAATAGCATGCAATATGTCAATAAAAGTGCATAAACACATGAAACTGGATTTTAAAAACTAATATAAGTTAAGTTTGGTAGCATTAAATAACATGTTTTTCCATGAGTAGGGCACATCCATTTTGCAATGGCATGTGCTCACCAGCACGTAATTATTATGACAAATAATGACAAGTGTCATTAGTTCAATTTCTTACTGCTCCCCATATATGCCCGGAGGAACCGACCAAAGTAATAAAATCCTTAGAAGTTTCTTTGGCTCCAAGAAGTTTTCTCACTCTGGATTGATCAAGACCATCCACATGATGCAACTGGAACATATAAAGCTAAAGAATAAGTGTTCATGTATCTACTCAGTACTTCTGAGTTCTTAACTACAAAAATAACAGATAGAATTGAATCACTGAATTGATAGAGAAGCGAATGAAAATCTATATATAAAGACTCATCATTATTGTGACACATGCAAGATCAAAAAATAATAAATTCGGTTTAATCATTAGAAGAATCAATTAGTGATACTATCAATACTGACATTCTTTCCAATCCCAATCGTTGGGAGATTGGCAACTACTCCAAGATGACAGGCCAGGCCAAAACCTGCACAAGTTAAAGGTTTAGAGAGTTTCCCTGTTAGACACAGGTAACAAGCTAAAATGTATGCATTAAATAAATTATAAGTTTATAACACGTGCAAAATTCAGAAGAACCTGAAATGACTTCAACTTTCTCAGGATAGTTATGGTAGATAGGAAAAGAGTTTAAAATTAGAAATTGAACAATAAAAGTCCTTTGGCTGAAATGTATAAAGTATAGCCTGAAATGGCACTCATCAATCAGGGTACTTTTCTATCCTAAGTGAATATTAGTGCTTACTGCCTTTTCAGTTACACTATACATCATTTGCTATTCAATGTTGCAAATCAATCAAAAATTGAAACAACCAACCATTCTATTAAGTATGCAAAATGTTTGATTCAATGCCCCATTAGTCTAACAGAACATTCAACAAGAACAAATGGTTTCCCACAATAAACCTGACAGAAAAATCAACAATAACAATTGTTTCCTCATAATAAAACTGTTCGAACTCTGAAATATATTCAACAAAATTGAATAATAATAAAAAGAGTATCTTTGTAAATATCATATTTCATAAAAGTTCAAATGTTAAACCCTTTTAAGAAGATAAAAAATCATTAATCAGGTAAAAAGAAAAAAAAAAATGGTGTGTACCTTATACAAATAGCAGTATAAGAGTGATGCATTATATTCGTGTATAAGCTATAAAGTACTTGCCTCGGGGATGAAGTATTCCGTTTCCATCAACCATTAACAACTGTTAAAAATATCAAAATAATCTATTCAGATGATGAAGATTTGAAGGCATGAAGTAAAAGCAGTTAGCTAATAAGATTGGCATCAACAATGTAAAAAATGAAAAAAACGAGCAAGTTCTAAAGGCATCAAACAAATTCATATAATTATTTTTTATGTAACACACCAATTACCTGAGGGTAGAAAGGATTATCATTCCTTTTCAGTTTCTCCAGAATCTCTAAAAGAACTGGGGCCTAAAATGATACGGCAAATTAATATAAGAGTTGAAGCAAATATTTTAGACACCAGAAACAATCGCTTTTCTAAAACTCTTCATGAACTTTAATTTTTATGTACAGTAAATATTTTATAATATCAACCAATCATAAATTATCACATCGGTTTAATTCTTATCATAATTACCTACTTATTTGTGATTGATTGACAATTAGTGTATCAATATTACAGTTCAACTTTTAATTATAAGTTGATTTGAACATACAACAAACTAATCGAAACACACACAGAAAAGGCTACAAGCAAAAAAAAAAAAAAAAAAAAGAACCTCTCTGAATGCAAGGAAGCCTGGCACATAAGGGACTCGTACAGTGACCAAAGAGAAGTCTTCATAGACAACTTGTAGAGTATTGAAGTCCAACACTACAAGGGTGCCACAAGCCATTGACGGATCATCCTTTGAGAAGCTTATATCAACCCCACCAATGTATCTTAACCATTCCTCTTTGGAACCACCTTGTAGTGTGCTTTTTGTGTCTGTGGGTAATTTCCATGTGAAACTATCCTCTGTGATCAGCTTTTCCTTGAGAATATCTTGTGCTCTGATAAAGGATGACCGAAAAAATGATTGATTATTAAAGAAGGAAACTCAATTCTGGAAATGTAAGAACTTTTACACACGCTATCCAGTTGTGGTGTTGTTGCGGCGAAGTTAATGAGGAGGATTCTTCGGTTTCGGATAGTTTTTCCATTGCTCGAAATCAAAGTAATACAGAAGTCAGTACCGACTTGAATCTTCACTTCATGACTTTGGGTCGAGTAATACATCAATTTCATGTATTGTAGAAAACGGTTGGATTACTGTTCTCATCCCTAGTTTATTTTAGGCTAAAATGTCATTTTGATCCCATAATTTATTTTTTAATTTTAATTTGGTCTCTTAATTTTTAAAAGTTTTAATTTGGTCCCTTAACTTATCTCGGTTAACACAAGTTAGTCCTCTCTATTAATGACATAAGCAAAAGTGACAAAAGTGTTATACGTGCTAACTACTCAAAGGACCAATTTGAAACTCATTTAAAATATAAGGGACCAATTTGAAACTCATTTAAAAGTTAAGGGGCCAATTTGAAACTCGTTTGCTTATTTCATTGACGGAGAGGACTAACTTGTGTTAACATAGACAAGTTAAGGGACCAAATTGAAACTTTTAAAAGTTAAGGGACCAAACTGAAACTAAAAAATAAGTTAAGGGACCGAAATGGTATTTTAGTCTTTATTTTAATTTATTCAATTTATTTTAAAAATGTTCAAGTTGATCCTTTGTTTGTCAAATGTTAAGCAAATTGGTCATTTCCATTAAGTTTCATCGTTAAAATATGGTTAAATTACTCTTTTGGTCCCTTATTTGTTTTTATTTACTCAATGTGATCCCTCTATTGTAAAAATGTTCAAGTTGAATCAATCATCATTAAGTGAAAGAGGGACCAAGTTGAATAAATCAAAACAAATGAAAAATCAAAAGAGTAATTTAGCCAAAACTTAATGGTGAAACTTAATGAAAAAGATCAAATTGCTTAACGTTAGGCAAGTAAGGGGACCAACTTGGATATTTTTTAAAATAGAGAGACCAAGTTGAATAAATTAAAATAAATGAAGGACCAAAAGAGTAATCTGAAGAAAGAAAAACTAAAAATTTGAAAACTTCTAAGTTTGAAAAAGTTTGAAAACTTCTAAGACAAAACCAAAGAGTTTTAAAAGACAAATTGAAAAGCTAGAAGAAAAAGTACTACTCAAATGAGATTATTGAGACAACGCGGAAAAGTTTTTTGGTAGGAAGAATAAGAGAAAAGAAGAAGTTAGAGAAAAAAACAATTGTGCTTTATGTTTTTCAATGATCCTTTGATTGAAAACAAAATATTTTTTGCAAATTACAACTTTGAAGGCCCCAAATAGCAAATACAAAAGGCGATGTGGCTGCCTTTTTCAAATCTGGACAATTTTTCGAAAATTACATATTTGCCCCAAATTTTTCAGGACTTTACACTTTCGCCCTAGAATTTTCAGAAATTATGCTATGGCCCTCGGATTTTTCAGATTGGGCTCTTGTTCCTCTTTTTTTTATATCAGATTCTGTTATTACAAAATTGCCATTTGACTTTTGTAAACACCTCAAAATTTGATTAACAAGTCAAAACAAGATCAAAATGCCTTCAATCAAGAATAAAAGATGAACATTCAAACTTACAACTTGGAAATTGATTTTGAAATCAACTTAAAGTATAGTAAACAAGTTTCCAAGAGTAAAGCAAAAACAAATTGTTGAATTAGAAACTAAGATCTTTCTTCCAAGTAATTGAGAAACAACTTAACTCAACAATTAAGAAATTATCAAGATCTACTAAGTTCCAATTCAAGGATCATTGAAGAATACTTTGAAGATCATGAAGAACTTCAAGAATACCATAAAATGTGAAAGTGAGCAATTCAACTTGGATTTGATGGATCTTTCACAATTTCTGATGGATTTCACTAGATTTGAATGAATTCACCACCAATTACACTTAACAAATGCTCAGACCTTTAGATAATAAAGATCCATGCAAGGTCGAGACTTACATTGCTCATGTGCAGCCATGCTTCCAAAAATTGGTGCTAAATTCAAACAATTCAAGTGATTTCACACAATTTCACTATTAATCAACACTTTTCTTGATCCAATTGGCTTCAAACACTATCAATTGCACAAATCAACTTGATGAATGAAAATTGCATCAAGGATCTATGACTTGTGTTGAAGTGCAACCCAAGGCTTTGTTCTTGGCGCCAAAAGGAATTCAAAAAAAAATTGAGAAAAAAATCATAAATCTAGCTCAAAGAACTAGCTCATGATATCAAATGATGTAGATCAAACATAGTAGGATCTTCATTTGAGTAGATTTATGAATTTTAATGTGTGGTGACCGAATCTAAAGCAGGAAGAAAGACTCAAAGGAGGATCAAGATTAATCTCAAGTGAGATCAAAGATAAAAAAGGTAGAGGAAGATTGCATGTAAGTAAATTGCGGAAATGTAAATACCAAAAACGGATCATAGACCAAGGGACATGGTTGAACCAATGCATTCAAAATAAAGGTGCAAGAATGTAAAGAAAAGGGAAAAGATGAAGAGGAAGGGAAATGGAAGAAGATGAGAGGCGCTACATTCAATCCATAGGAAAGAGATTGATTGATAAGCCTTAATCGTGTTCCCCACTTGAAGAGGAATCTCCAAGATAAGAACTAAGAGTTCAAGCTAGAACTTGATAGGAGGAGAAGCTCTCAACTCACAAATTGGAAAATTCCACAAATAATTCATTAAAAACCTCAAAATGTAAGTACATGAAGCCTTAAATAGGCTGAGTTCAAAGTTGGCGCCTAAGGCCTTGCTTCATGCTTGGCCGCGCCTATTACATGACTTGTGGGCCCTTATTGGCCCATGTGGCCCACTAATCCTAAGCCCAATCTCCTAAGCTAGTCCTAAAGTGCTTTTTATAGAAAAAACACTTTTACAAAGTCCTATGCTACATTTATTACAAGTTCTATGCTAAGTAATCATGACTTCAATGTATAAGAGGTTCCTTGGTGGGCCCTCTTCAATGGATGGTTGCAAAGTCAACTGGTTGACTACCGTCCGGGCTTGTTGGACCCTCTTCTGCCTTCCTCTGGTCATTGGGCCTTGCAGTTGTGGGACCTGTCGAGTATCCATGATCACATCAAACATGGATAATAAAACTTTGCATTTTTTAATTCAGTTAAGCGTTATGTTCACTCCTTGATTTGTTTTGGTTGATTAAATAATCCACAAATGTTACTAAGATATTATGAAATTATTTGTTTCAGGTGTTGTTTCTGTAATTGATGTGTTTAAGGCATGTCATGTTTTTTGTCATCTAATATTATCAGTTGTCTTAAATCCCCTGCGATTTTTATACATTTCTTTAGTCTTGGGACATACTGGTTTGGTATATTGATTGAACACTGTTAATGTCATGGTTTCTATACTAATGTCTTGCTATCAATTGCTTTGTCTTATTTTTGGTTGGCATGCTACTATTGTTAAGTGCATGTGTTTATTCTTTCATAACTTTGCTTGGATTATTGCCTTTTTTGCCCAACAGATGATATTGAATTTTTTGTTCATCTGGCAGGTTCAGGTGGATATCTTCATATTTTTATCTTTATTCAACCGTAACATTTTATACTAAATGCATTGCATGTAATCCAGACATTTGGTGCCAGGTACAAATGCAATTTACATTGTTCAGTGATAAGTGTATCACGGTGAGGAAAGAGTATGTGAATTCTACATGATTTCTAAGCAGCCTTTCCACTTAGAAAGACTTATATTCTTGACAAAAAAAATATAAAATAAAATGGTTCAGGTTATATACAACAAAATTCCAATCAAAAACACATATTGATGAAACCTTAAAACTACTTCACACCCTTTCAGACTTCTGATTTTTTTGTTTTACTTCTCTTTGGTTTGACTTGCAAGTATATATACAGTAAAAAATAATGTATATACAAAATAATCAAATTTTTTATTCTATTTTAAAAGAACAAATATTATATATTATATGACATTAATTATTATATACGGATAGTATAAAGCTTTTTTATACAAATATTTAATCATAAATTATAATGTCAGCATAATTTTTTGACCCTTATTCTAATTATTTTAAAAATAATTCATATCATGATTAACCACTGAATAAGAATGTAAAAAACTTAAAAGAACAATTACATATTTAACTATAAGAACATCTATTATAGGTAGGATTAGCCGCCTTTCTCTCTTAACTTTTTTTCTACTTCTCTTCTCTTTCTTCCTCATCCACCAGAGGGGGTGGTTTTGGACCATTTTTTGGCCTGGAACCATCATCTACATCGTTTTTATCTCCTTTTATCTAAATAAGTGGTTTTTTCGCATATGTAACGCCCCGATTTTCACGTTTTCTATTTCTTTAGCATTTTAATGTCTTTATTTTATTCGAGATCTTAGGAATAGAAATAAAATATTCCGAGACCATAGTCATGCTCGACGATATCTTAGGAAGCTACGATTAAGTTTTGAGTCGAAAACTCAAACGGAGTCCGGTCTGCGTTTTTACACTGACAGTATGATTTTACTGCTCAGAAGACCTCAGATGGACCCGTGAACGAGACAGTAAGTCTTAGAATTCGATTATCTACGTTTTGGTTAAATTTCACAAAAATTTTAGAAAAATCACTTCCTGACCTTCGTTCGGGCGGAATCCTCAATCGGGTGACGAACGGAGCCACATATGGATTTACCGGGACTCGCCAAAAAATAATCTTGATATCACATCATCCCAAGACACTTGGGAGAGTATGCCAGAGTCGTCATGACGTTCGAAAATATCTGGACGCAAAATGACCAAAATGCCCCTAACCTTAGTCTTTTACACTTTTACCATTTTACCCTTTTGGCAAATGACTTTTTTACCCTTAAGTGAGCTCTTAAGAGGCTGAACTCAGCCCCTCACTCCATCATTTTCTCACAGCCCTCACCCTTTAGAGCTCCATAGTTGTTCTTGAGAGAAAACACCATTGTTGGTCTTGAAGCTCCTTGATTTCTTGTTGGAATCACTTGATTCCTTGAGCAATCTTCCTTCATTTCAAGGTAAGATCACTTCTATGATCTCTTAGCTTCTTTAATCTTTCTTTATTTCAAGATCAATCTTCATTTTCATGAAAAGAATTTCGTAGATCCAAAACTTTGAAAATCCATAGGAAATTGTAGAAAAATCCTTTTGAGGTAAGACCAAGTTCTTTGAACTCACATCATCAATCTCTACCTAAACCCAAGAGCTTATGATTCAACTCCCATCATAGCCCAAAATCCCTTTTTGGCCGAACCCTATTTGATGATGATGAATAGTATTTTCATCAATTTTTGATTTTTAACACTTGATTTCATCCTTAGCTTTCCTAATGCCTTTAGATCCATGAAATGGAAAACCAAAACCAATTCCTAACCTTTTTAACCTAGGGTGGGCGAAATCCTCTTTGTTAGAATTGTTGAGATTGGCTTTGATTGTTGTTTAATGTTGGATTGTTGTGTTATTGTAGTTGTTGACGATTGCCAGGAGGTTCACAGTCCGATCAACTGACTTTGATTCGGGAATCTGCTCATCAACAGGTATGGGGAGATGAACCTCATCACACCAAGATGGTGGTAGTGAAGATGGTTGTTTAAGTTTATGTGTGGGTGAAGCACTTTAGTTTGGGTTCACTTTTATGTGTTAAGTTTTGTTTAATTCTCTTGGAGAACAAGATTGTCATGATGAGTTTATGCTTTGGTATGTTGTAATGTGCTTTAGCATATGTTGATGATGATATGATTGAATGAAAATCATTCCATGTATGTTGAAAAACCTACTTTGATCACTAGATCAAGTATGGACTTTTATGTTTGATTATGAGACCATGATATGTGATGGACTTGGATGTTTGATTATGATGTAGTAATGTGTATTGTGGTTTATCATAATTGTGTGAGCTTTTGAGCTACATTTTCTTTGTTGGTGAAGCAAAAGTCTCCATTTTTCATTGGAGTAGGCTTGTGGCCTTAGTAAGAGGAAAATATAAGAACATGTGTTGTTCTTGTTTTAGCAAGGATGTGATGCAACAAAACATGATTTCATAACCTATGTTTCAAAGAGAAACAAAAGTAATTTTGATCCAAAGATCAAATGAAGTTTTAACCTTGAAAGTGTGTCACCAAAGTGGGAAAATGTCTTTTCTTTAGCCATAGGTCTTTTAATCAAACTAAGTGTTTCAAAAGAAGAATTAATGAAGGAGTTAGGGAAAAGTGAAAACAGGGCACTCGCCCAGCGAACCACGTCTCGCCCTGCGAGACAGAGGGAAGACAAGGCATTCGCCAGGCTAACCTTGCCTTGCCTCGCGAGACAGTGGACTAGCCCGAGCAGCAAAGATGCAACTTCTAGGCCTCGCGTAGCGAAGCAGTTCTCGCCCCGCGAACCGCCTAAGTGTGTGTTTGGTTTCACTTCTGGAGATACCAGAAGTGTTTCTGTCCCTGTCAAACGTGATTTTGATAAAAACAGAGATGTTTGGTTACTGTCTTGTAAAATTGATTTTGCCTTCAAATATGATTCTAGTAGAAGCTATAATTTGTAGCTTCTGCGTTGAATTGAAAAATTTACACTAAGTTTTACATCAAACTTGCTTTCAAAATAAAAACATCCAAACATAAATCACTTCACTTCAAACTCAATTATATTGAAATCAATTCTGCATAATCAATTCTATCCAAAATCACGTTTGTCAAACGCTCATCCAAACACACACTAAGTAGTGAAGATGCAGCTTCTCTGCCTCGCGTCGCGATATAATCCTCGCCTCGCGAAGCAGAAAGACCGTCTAAACAGTAAGATAACTTCTCAGCCTCGCGTCGCAATATAGACCTTCGCCTAACCTTCGCCTCGCGAGAAATGGTTTGTTTATAAAGAGTGTTTTTCAACTCAAACACTCTAATATGTGGTGAAACAAGACCATATACTATACCATTGATGACTTAGTACATCAATGACTTCATAAGACATAAACACAAACATGAAACGTTTTGGGTTTTGAAACAGTAGTTCGATGACGGACCGGTGATTCGGACCCCGATCAGTCGTTCAATTGTTTCAGTCTTGTGATGACTCGATCCCGGAGGGATAACGAGATTTATCATGTGGATAAAAGGTTTTGTTTTTCAAAGACACGTATAGTTCCTAAGGAAGAGAACCTTAGTAGACTTCGAGGTTTATTCGGGTTATAGACATTGCTTGATCGCATCTGCTTTGTGTAAGCATTGGCATTTCATTTGCATAGTCGTAAGGCCTTGAGCCTAGGAGTTGAGCTTACACCTTGATGCGGGTGCGAATCTTACGGTGACGATCTTCAATGGTCTTTTTGGAGGTATCAGGGTTGGAAGGGCTTACATGTGACCAGTTGGTAGCTCTTCTGTGTCGTGGCGAATCCGTGCAATACACTGATATCCTCTACTAGATGCCATACTTTTCATGTTTGGTCGAGAGTGTTTCCGTAAAACCAGATACGTGCACGTTATGAATGTTGTAGCATCTTGCCCAAGGCTAGCGCGCACGGAACATGTCCTCCCATTCACTCTCTCCGACGTTTTGTTAGCTCCATGGAGTAGGGGTCAGAGTAGTACCCAGTGACATTGACATTGAGTCATATACATTGCACTGCATGGCATGACTATTGATGTTTACATTTACTGTTATCCATCGTTGTACTGTTTTCCATCGTTGTACTGTTTAAGAGTACCTTATTTTATGCTGTTAACTGCTTAATATGTTTATATTGAGAATTTTAGTAAGCATGTTGGGTACGCCATTATCCGGTGAGTCATCCCGTTTTTATTACTGCTATTTTGTTGTGTTGATGAACGGGAATCTCACCCATATCTATATGTTTTCTGTTGGTACTTGCTGTTGCTGCTTGAACAGATGGACGAGATGATGGTTCAGTCCAGTAGTCTTCTTGAGCCCAGAGGCGGACTCTTTTTGTGGTTTAGTTTTGTTGTCGGCCAGACTACGTCAGTTTTGTAGTACCTTTTGGGAGCTACGACTCCCAGTACTTATTGTATTTCTTATATCAGTTATACATTAGACCTATGTCTGTATATAGTATTATTTCTGTTTCTGTTCCGTGTTTATTATACAGCATGTTCTAGAAATGCATGGCGAACTTAAGTTCGTTTATTAGTATTATTTACCTTTACTAATCCCTTTACATCTTGTGAAAAGAAAAGAAAAAAGAAAACCGTATTTTCCGCATTAGATAATATTTTGGGCCTTATAAACGTTCGGGAATGTGACACTCGGGAAAGGGTGTTGCAGCATAGATCTGGTTTTTCTTTTGTGTTTTTCCGTGATTTCGTCGGCTGAGTGCGATTTTGTTTTGTTCGTCGTTTTAGTGCGACGTTGTTTGGTTTCTCATCTTGTTGCAGTGTTCGTTTAGTTCAAATTGGTATATCAGCTTCGATCCATTGTAGATTCAATCAAGACTTGAACGTCAACGTTACAGATCCGGAGACATGAGTATTCCGATCGTTTTGATTTTGTCACATTTGTAGACATTTTATCGTTTTATGCTATTAACATGAATGCTGTGAGTTTATTTATAAATTCATCCTTTTCAATTTTTAACGATGTTGAATTTGTATTATTTTTGATATATTTTATTAATTTAAATAAATGAAAATATTTTTTTTAGTAAAAAAAAACGTAAAAAACTTTATATGCGGGTGACATAGTAATAGTAATAATTAAAGTAATATCAACCCGCGACGGCAGATGAATCCAAGTACCTTAACTTGTTGTGACTCAAACATGAGATGTCCCTTTTGGTTACGTGGCAATATATTAGACATTTGGGACCACGGAAGTAAAAGTAACAAATTTTGTATAAAGTTGAGTTATTTAAATATCAAATTTTGGATATAGTATTGGTATATATTTATTATTTTTTTTATTTATTTTTTATTTTTTTTATATATAGATAATTCAAAAATATATCAAAAAAAAATAAAGAGATAATATTTTATGGATTTAGTTGGTATACATTGCCAGTGTAAAGAATTTTTACACTGTCAACCAATAAGAAATTGTCACATAAATTAAAATGTTTGACTTTTATCATAACTATCTTAAAAATCACTCATACCATGATTTTTGATTGATTGATAGTATAAAAAACTTTATACTGACAGTGCATAACAATTAAATTCATATTTTATTATCCAAAATATATTTCTCTTTTGTGAGAGTGAATCCTCTTATATTAAAAAAATGTAAAGGAGTTAGGTCTATAATCATCATCACTTAATTATTTTATCACTATTTTAAATATATTTTTTCTTTTTTTTAATATATTAAATAAGAGATTGAAATTAAATATGAGAAAAAAATAAGATGACAGAGTTGCCTCTTTTGTATATCAATGAATGAATTTTGTATCTGACAAACGAAGTAACGCGCAGCGGAGAGAGAGAGGGAGAGAGAGAGAGAGAGAGTACTTTACTTAGTCTGCACTGCACAAGTTTCACCCACCCCAGGTCATTTTATTACTGCATTTCGACCTCTTGTCCTGCAAAAGCATCTCTCCGAAGTTTCTAGAGCAGATAGAAAAAAAAAAACCCAGGTGGGTTTTCTCTTTCTTTCTTCCTCTTTTCCCCTTTGCATTTGAGGTTGATGCGGTGAAATGAATGCCGTTTGCTGCTTCTCATTTTACATTCCATTTCTCTGTCTAACCAAAGCTCAGGTTTTTGGTTTTTTTATTATTATTATTATTATTAATTATTTGATGATTTATTTATTTATTTAATTATTTGCATTTTCATTCGTTAATTTTCGTTTCTGGGTCTCTCTGGAGAACTTTGGAAATTACAGTAGCATTATAAAACTTTGCCTTGGATTTTCACCTGTGTGATAGGCATTGAAAGTTGTAATCTTTTCCTCATATGAAGATGGATATTATGATTTATTCATTTAAATTATCACTGGATATTGTTGATTGATTACTTACTCAATCTTTATTCTGTAATTTATCTAGGCAAACCTGTGTTGTTTTCAGCAGGTGTTTTGAGATAATCCTGGTTCCTGAAGAATCAACACATTGGTAAAATGGCAATCTCTGATCCTAATTACAACTACTATTCTCAGTCTCATGCTTTGGGGAGCGATGTCAAAAGCAACTCAATTTTCAAAGCCCCTCTTCTGTTTGTGGGTCTGGATCCTAAAGGCTTGTTGGATTCTGATTCAGTTAGGAGTCCCACTTCTCCACTAGATGTTACATGGCTTTCAAATCTAGGCAACCCCTTTAGAACCCCAAGGTCATTATCCCATGAGGGGCAACAAAGGAGATGGGATTGCAACAAAGTAGGTCTAAGCCTTATAGATTCTTTGGAAGACTGTTGTAAGTTTTCTGGGAATATCCTCCTCTCATCAGAGAGTATGAAGCCTAGTCTCAGTCCCCAAATGGTGATCAAAACCCCAAATTGTAAAACTTACATGGATTCTGTTGAGGCATCTAAGTCTTTGCCTAAAGATTTTTGTAAGCTTCCTTATACCCAGAACGGTTCTATATTCCACCAGGGTGAATCCACTGTTCATTTTGAAATTGGAGAAACCCTCTTAGAGAATGAGGCATTTGGAAAAACTAGTTCTTGTTCGTTGGACTCCTTGAGTCCAATTAAATACCTATCTGGTTTAACCGGTTCCAACACTGAGTCTGACTCTGACAATTTTGCATTCAACCAAATGAGCTCTCCTCCTCATTTTATTGGAGGAAGCCAGAACTCAAACACCTTGCTACCAGCAGAATCAAATCTAAACCCTGTGTCCTTGTGCTCCTCTAATGACTTTGTTAAGTCATTATCTGCCAGTGAGATTGAACTCTCTGAGGACTACACATGTGTAATTTCCCATGGTCCTAACCCCAAAACAACTCACATTTTTTGTGACTGTATCTTGGAAACTCATTGTAATGATTTTAAGAACCAGTATAAGAATGAAGAGAATATGGAGGGAGTGCCCTCCCTGGTGGTTAACAGGTCAGAGACTCCAAACCAATATACCTCTAGTGACTTCTTAAGTCTCTGCTACCATTGCAACAAGAAACTGGAAGAGGGGAAAGATATTTATATATATAGGTAGATTAGCACTGCTCCATCTCTTTTATTTTGGCTTACAGTTTCTTTGATAGATAGAATTTGATTTTAAGATTGGTTTCGTTGGATGTCCTGCAGAGGTGAAAAAGCATTTTGCAGTTTAGCTTGCCGTGCCCTTGAGATCATGACTGATGAGGAGCTGGAGAAGTCCAATCCAGCTTTTGAAAACTCTTCAAAGTGGGAATTTGGTGAGGAACTTTCTGAAACAGGCATCCTTACAGCTACATAGAGGCTGTTCTGCCATTGGCACCGAGGCCATGAGATGAGTAGACGCACCTGATCATCTGTTCACATAAGAGCTGTTTTATGTGCATCTATTAGCAGCCATAGATGATCGGATTGATCCTTTTGTATATCATTGCGTTTGCTTTGCCATTGTTTTTTCAGCTTTCATGGTCTTGGTGGAAGATGGCGTTCAGCTAGTTTTGGTTTCCATATATAATGGATATATATGTTATACAGTTATATGATAGGTTAATCTTACTTTTGATGCAAAAACTAAGGGTTGAAGCCATTTTTTCTTGCTTACCCCTTATTGAAGTTGTCTTGCATTATCTCTGTATTATGTTAATTAGTGTATACAGCCCAAACAAGTTTTTCACTTGAAGGGTGTGCTACTGTTATAGTGTATGTGAAGCTATTCTCTTTCCGAAGAATTTTTTATTGCAAAATCGGGAAGTTAAATGATTTGGACCTTTTGCCTTTAGTCCTGACTCCTGATTCATCAGTATGCTTTACATGTGCCTTAGCCATTTGAAACCTGATGGAATATGCGATTATCTTCACAGTTTCACTTCCATAGGAGATAGAACTTAGTTGTAAGCATGAAATCCTCCACAGGTGGGAAGATTATCCCCGACTCTGGGATATGGGTGCTTAATGATACTGCACTGCGTCAAGCTGATGGTTCTTGTGATTCATATTTTCATAATGTTTCTTAGATTTTGTCCCTTGTTACAAAAAGAACAAATAAAAAAACATAAATAATCAATTGTGCATCTCCAACATGGCTCTCTCTCGGGCATATGTTAATGCTCCTATCCTTACTCCAAAATATACACTTCTTAATTTATGTCAAAATATAGTCTGCTACCTATAAAATAAATATTTCTCGTGTCAAATTTAGGGATGATCATTGAACTCTTGATTTTACGATTAACAATTTTATTAGATTTGGACCTAATTCAATCCCAAAAGCTAGCTTAAGAGGTGAGGATTGTCCAATCTTTATAAGTTTTTATGAGGTTTGATTTTTAGTCAATGTGGGACTTGGGTTTTTTCAATATATCCCCTTAGAGCATCTTCAACGCAGTTCTTACCGTCGTTCCTTACTACAGAAGATCCGTTCCTTATTTGTTTTACCATTGGAGGCATCCTACAAGGTAGCTCTTATTAAGAGTTGTGTATTGTAGAAGGAATGGGTCCTTAACGTTGGGTGACAATTTTTTAACCCATTTTTCAGCATTCCTCTAACAGAATAGAGAGGGAAAATGAATCCGAAACCAACCGAACAATAGAAATGGAGATGGGGGTTGCTGAACATAGATGCAAATCAGAAATCAAATTGAGCAAATCAAACTGACCATAGATGCTCAACATAGGTGCAAATCAGAAATCAAATCAGAAATCAAATAAAATAATTACAATAAAATTGAGAAACCCTAACCCAGAAATCAAAACCCCAAACCCAGTAATCAGAAATCAACAAGGAGGAATCAAAAATCAGATGAACAACAACCCATGAACACAGAAACCCACCCATAAACCAGAAATCAACATAGAGGAACCCCTAATAGGAGAAGATCAACCACCAGAAATCGGCAACCACATGTCGTCGTCGCCACTGCATGAGGTCGCAGCCTCTGTTCCTGATCGTCATCGCAATCCAAAAGTCATCGCCGGCCAACTGGAGGTCGTGCATGCAAGGGACGAGATACCGAGTTTCACGAGATCTGAGGGAGAGTGAGGGAGATTGTGAGAAGTGATGGGGCAGAGAAGAAGAAGAGTAAGGGAGAGTGATGGGGCAGAGAAGAAGAAGGAGAGTGAGGGACGAAGAGTGATGTAGTCGAGTGAGGGAGAGTGAGGGACGAAGAGTGAAGCTGAGGGCTGAGGGAGAGTGAGGGGCTAAGGCTAAGAACGAAGAGTGAGGGGCCGAGAACGAAGAGTGAGAGTGACGCTGAGGCTGAGTGAAAATATCAATTATTTAAACAATGTTCCACAAAAATCTGGATTGTCCAGCGGATTTGGCCTATCCGTTGGAATTATCCTAGAGATTTGGCCTATCCGTTACTCACAAGTGAATGGGTTGATGATAGTATACAATGAGTAATTGAATGAAATTATACAATGGTTAAAAATTGACCAATTTCTATCAACTTTATTCACCTATAAATTGGAGACAATGCATACATTTTTTCACTCATCTTCTCCACATCTACAATTCTACAATTTCACTTTATTGTAGTCAAATGGATGGCAATTATCCTCATAATCCTTCATTTTATTATCCTCATCCTCCTCCCACTAATGAAAGTTCTCAAAGTGCTTCATTTTATTATCCTCATCCCCCCTACTAGTGAATATCCTCCATTTTATTATCCTCAACCTCCCCCTCCTCGCCAAAATTCTCAAAATCCTCCATTCCTTCCTATGTTTTATAGGCCTCCTATAGCTATTAGTGGTGTGGAGTCCATTGATGAGATTCCTCAAACACCAATGGGATCCATTTCTGATTCACAAGTTCCACAATTTTCTACACAAGTCGGCCTAGAAGGCATTACTCTCGACGAAGTAGAAGGGGGTTTCTGCACCCAAAAGAAAACGAGTCAGATTTACAATGCAAGAAGACACACAACTCATTCAAGCGTGGCTCAACTTGTCAAAGGATTCAGTTATAGGCATTGACCAAAAGGCGGATAGTTTTTGGTTGAGAATTAAAGAAGGTTATAACAAGTATCTTGGGAATTTTGAAAAGGGGGAAAAAGCTCAACTGAAATCTCGATGGCATAAGTTGAATTCTGCCGTCCAAAAGTTTGTTGGCTGTTACAAGCAAGCTGTCCAAAGGAAGAAAAGCGGAAGTTCTGAGAAGGATATCATAGCAGCAGCACATGCTATTTTTCACAAGACGAAGGTGAGGCATTCAAATTTGAGCATGCATGGCGTTTGCTGAAGGATGAGCCTAAATGGACAGTCGAATCCATGGAAAGCTCTTCAAAAAGAACAAAGATTTCTGCTGCTGCGGTGTACTCATCTTCTTCAAACCCAGAAACTCCAACAAATTGCGATTATGATCCAGCATCACCAATGGTCCGCCCAATGGTACAAAAGGCAGCAAAAAGGAAGAACAAAGCAGCAGAGGCATCTTCTAAAATTGTCGACCTTACTGGCATGAAAGAAGCTGTGAAGGAGAAAAACTCTATCATGGCAAAGATAGCCGAGGAAAAGGAGACAGATAATGCAATCAAGTTATATGAAATCCTTTTAAAGGACACATCTACGATGTCAGAGAGACAACTCCAAGATCATGAATTGTATTGTGACTTCATTAGGCACAAATTAGCCGTTAAGAAAAAGTAGCCATTAAGAAAAAGTAGCCGTTGTGATAAACTAGCCGTTAAGAAAAAGTAGCCGTTATTAAAAACTAGCCGTTATGAAAAAAGTAGCCGTTGTAATAAACTAGCTGTTGTTTTGCTTTCTATATATTCTCTTCAATTAGTGCAATCTTTTCTCATTCTCTTATTTTCTTATCAAATTGTGCAATCTTCTCTCATTCTCTCATTCTCTCACTCTCTCACGATTCAATCATCTCATAATGGATCCAAACAATTCAGATGCCTTTGATACACTCTGGAACCAAAGCGTAGATGAACAACTTGAGGACAACACTGAAGAAGAAGTCATGTGGTTAGTACTAGAGGGCCAACAACAATCCAACAACATTAGTAGGCGCAGACGAAGAAGAACAGTGATAGATCGAAGTCGTGAAGAAGGACATAATTGATTGTTCAGAGACTACTTCTCTGAAAATCCTGTATACACAGAGGCTCAATTTCGACGAAGGTTCCGAATGCGAAGGCATGTGTTTCTTCGCGTTGTAGAAGACCTTGGCTCCCATGATGAGTATTTCCAAATGAGGGTTGATGCAGTTGGTAGGAGGGGCTTTCACCATTACAGAAGTGCACTGCCGCTATACGTATACTGGCATATGGATCACCTGCTGACAGTGTAGATGACTCTGTTAGAATCGGCGAAAGCGCTGCAGTGGAATGCTTAGAGAGATTCGTAAGGGGTGTGAACGAGGTTTTTGGGGCTGAGTATCTGAGAAGGCCTGACAACAATGACATTGAACGCCTACTACAAATGGGGGAGGCACGTGGTTTTCCAGGTATGTTAGGTTCCATTGATTGTATGCACTGTGAATGGAAAAATTGTCCGGTTGCATGGAAAGGCCAATTTTCTCGAGGTGATCATGGCAAACCCACAATCATGCTTGAAGCTGTGGCATCACAAGACTTATGGATTTGGCATGCATTTTTTGGCATTACGGGTTCAAACAATGACATTAATGTGTTAACCCAGTCAAATGTGTTTAATGATGTTTTGGAAGGACAAGCTCCCACAATGCAATATATGATGAATAGAACCCCATATAATGTGGGGTACTATCTAGCAGATGGTATTTATCCTGAGTGGGTTACGTTTGTCAAGACTATACCAATGCTACAAGGAGAAAAGAGACAATTATTTGCCCAACGACAAGAATCAGCAAGAAAGGATGTGGAGCGAGCGTTTGTGGTGCTCCAATCTCAATTCGCGATTGTACGTGGTCCGGCGCGTGCTTGACACATGGATATAATCAAGCAGACAATATATGCATGCATCATATTACATAACATGATTGTTGAAGATGAACGACACACATATAGTGGTAATTTGATTATGATCATGTAGACAATGAAATCTCAAGAGCTGAAGTATCTAACGGATATCATCCCGATTTTGCAACATACTTGCAAAGGAGAGCACATCTACATGAAAAACAAGTTCATCGGCAACTTCAAGCAGACTTGGTGGAGCATATTTGGGAACGTTTCGGACATGAGAATAACGAAAATTAATTTATTATATTTATGTAATGTTATGTATTTTACATCATTTTAACTTTTTATGATAAATAAAATAAATTTGCAATATTTCCTACTTTTTTTAATTTTTGGGATATTTATATTTTTAATTAAAAATATATGAATTAATATTTCATTCAGAATAAAATTAAAGTTAAATAAAAATATAAAGATGTGGGGTCCATTGTGAGACCCACTAAAAGTTTGTTAAGAACCAAGGAGTGGTTCTTAGTATTGGAGCAAAAAATAGATAAGTTGCTTAAATATGATGTGGTACTGTCGGATCTATTTAAGAACCAAAAATGGGATTCCTTGATTATTTAGCATTGAAAATATTATTACGTCCAGTACTATTGGACTTGGTGGAACTTCACAATAGTGAACACTTATAGCTTCAGCACCATCGAACGATTGTAATTTCCTCCGTCCAAAGGATGAAAGGATCTCTTCCTTTGCGTCACCTTCTCTAGCTTCAAATAAGGCTCGAACACTGTGAAATTTTGTAACATGTTTGTTGGATTCTTTTGTCAAAATATCTCTCTTTAATTGTCACTGTGCCTTCACCAATGTTTTTCGATTTTGGAGTATTTGACTATAGTAGAAAACAAACATTTCACTGACATTATCAACATCTTCAGCTAAAAAACCCAGTAGTATCATTGTGGGCCTAAGGGATAGGAATAGGTCAGATCGCTCGTCGGGGATCTATGGCCTAGCCTATTTAAGATCTAGTCTGCCTAACCTATTTAACAAAAAAATCAGGTCAAACTTTTTAAAAAATCTATATAACTAAAAAGGTCAGGCTAAGGCTTTAAAAAAAGCCTATTAGGCCTATCAGACCGGCCTATTTAAAATACGTACAAATATATATAATATATAATTTAAGATATAATACTCTAATATATATATATATATATATATATATATATTTGAAAGTAAATGTCTATTGGCCCATTAAAATGTAGAGGTCTACTTGCATATTTATTTGTGAAGGCCTAACGGCCTATTTATCAGTATAGGCCTACCAACTTCTTTATCATTAGAGGCTTACAAGCCTATTTACAAGTGAAGACCTATAACCTATTTATAGGTGGTGGCATATTTAAAGGTCTTGTTGAAAAACAGGCTTTTAAATAGGTTTCCAGGCCAGGCCAGACTTTGAAGTAGGTCAGGCCAGGCCTTAAAAATTGGCCTATATCAGGCTAATAGGCCAAGCTCAGGCCTTAAGATTGGAAAATAGGCAAGGCTTAGGCTTGTCAGGACCTAGCCTATTCCCACTCCTAGCCGAAAGGTACAATTTCGTATGCTGTTAGGATTAAGAGGTATCATCATATTTGGATTTATTAGGTATTGCTTGATTTCTTCAAAGGCTTTTTTGTGTTCATTCCATACGAGCTCTTTCGCTTTCATCTTAAGTTGCAGCGGTATATATCTTCAACTTGCCGGACATATTCGAAATAGAATGTCACAAAATGTATATTTTCCCTAGCAAAGGTTCTAACTTAGGGACGGAACCAAACTTGAATGATGGGAGAGGTCAACTATAAAAATTAAAGTTCATCCACATAAATGTATACACATCGAATTTCATGCAAAATATTCATAATCAACACAACAAATTTCACACAGTACATAGATCAATTTTCGCTACTTTTGTGAGGTGGATATTAACAATCTTCAAAATAACTTTGCAAGAGTATACTCAGTAAAGAAAAGTTATATGTAACTAACTACATGTGAGTAAATATACTCCTCCAATTGTGTAATTATACATTGAGAGAGATGGGGAACACGAAGTTGCAAGAGTGTTACGAGAAAGCAAATTAATTTTCTATCGAAACTAGGCCAACACTTGGATTTTTTACCTTAGTAGTGTAATTTCTTTTGAAAAATATGGAACTAGTGCAGTTTTTAAAAATATTACACAGTTGGGGTAAGTCGTATGTAAGGAATACGAGATATGAGAGTAAAGTCGTGCATCCAATATACGACTAACTTTTATAATCATTTTCCAAAAAAAAAAATCAAATTACTAGAAATTCGTTGATCAGACATACGACTTACATTTATCAATTTTTTTTTTTAAATACCAAAGGCAAGTTGTAGTCATAATTCACGACTTGCACATTTTTTGTTTTGTTTACAATTGCAAGTCGTTAATAAGGGCATCCACCTTGCACGTGATTTTTTTAATAGAAAAATGGGCACTTTAATCCCCTCCTGCACATGTGATTCTTCATCAACACAAAACTCTGATTCTTCACTTGTGACCTATCTCCTGGCAGCAAATGTGTGCACTCTATTGGCCTCTTCCACCCAACTCAACAAGTCATTACATGCCAACAGTCATTACATGAAAAACATTTTCATTAGCTTTGTTCCAAGCATTTCAAAGGCTGTGTGACTTGCATTTAAAAGGCTAGAGAAAAGTGAAAGGCATGCATCGAAATCAAGCTATACAACCGCGAGTGCTTCAGTCCAATCCATGTGCATGCGTGAAGTGAGTTTTAGGAGTCAAAGAGATTCCATGAGGAAGGAATCATGACAATTCTTACATGAAATGACACCCACAGTGTTTGCATGCAGCAAGTCTTTTTTTCACATGAAGCTTCAAGGAAGAATAAAACGAGACGCAAGTTTGTGTCCCTCGGAGAGCTCCAACAGTGAGCACAGAGACCAGTTACCATTAACAAATAACTATATAACTATATTCAACCCCATATCTTTTAAGTCTTCTTTTATATATATATATATATATATATATATATATATATATATATATATATATATATATATATATAAAACCTGTCCTTAGAATTTGCATTTCATTTTCTGCTGGTTGTTTATTGATCTGAACAATTTCCAGAGTTTCAGTAATTAGTCATTACTCATTACTTGGCAATTCCTTTGGAGCGCATTCCTACCGTTAGAAATCTCCAAAAAAAGGTTGAAGATTGTTATCTTGAGTTGCACCTCAGTTCAAGCAGTAGAGGTATTGTATTCTTTATACAACACATTCTCGAAATCCATGTTGAAACCTATGTTAGCTTTGGTAATAAACCCACCAGGTGAAGAATATATTTGCACATAATTTTTTTAAAAAAAAACATCACATTTACACTTTGATAAAAAGCAAACTAGCATAGACCTGATGGATTAATAGAAGGAATAATCGTTGTTGAATTCTACCGGTTATGGAATTGGCATGTAAAGTGGTGGATTTTATTAACAACTTGCAATTTTTAAACAAAAAAAAAATGGCAAGTCGTGAATCATGAGCACGACTTGGCTTTGGTATTAAAATTAAAATTGATAGATGCATGCAAGTCATATTTTTGATCAACGACTTCTTATTAATTTGAATTTTATTTTTTGGAAAATGATTATAAAAGTGAATCGTATATAGGATGCACGACTTTGCTTAGATATCTCGTACTTTTCATTTACGACTTATCTCAACTATGTAATATTTTTAAAAACTACACTACTTTCGTATTTACCAAAGAAAATTGCACTATTAAGGTAAAAAAGCCCCAACACTTATTCTTAGCCATGATATTCTATATACGAAAAAAGTAATGCAGCAACCAGTGGTAGGGCTCAGGCCCTAGCTTTGCTTAAGGTAAATTTGTTCTTGTTCTAACTTTTTTTTTTTTTTGTCAAGATATCTCTACTGCTATAGCTATATATGAGACTAATTATCGAGTCAGGATGGTGGTTAGGTAAAGTTTACCCCAAAATGATGACTCCAGGTTAAGAATATTTGACCTTGTAGGCAAAGTTTTCATGGGGATGTGATCCACTTTCACTGTCACCAACTATTATTGGGCTTTGTTTTTGTTTTTGTTGGTGAAGCAGAGCTCCATTATAGCTTTGAGGGTAGTCTGAAAGGACGATATAGGCTTGGAGGACGTGTTGAGTGTTTTCACTCTGGAGATTGAGGGAGGGTTGGAGGACGTGTTGAGATCACTTTGGAGATTGAGGGAGCTTGTGCTAGGCAATTGTTGTTGATGGAATGACTTACTATAACAATTACCACTGCAATGTCCAAATGACTCCCTTTCGGAGTTTCGTATGGGAGGAAGTGCAAGTCAAAGAATGGTTTGAAACTGGGAATAAAAGTTACGACCATAATTGGGTTAAGCTGATACAGAAAAGACCGTGGACGACGCTAGATTGATGAGAATCTTATGTTAATGTTAGGAGGCAGAACTTAGATATCCAAAAAGGGGATCATGAACTTCTAAAGGTGACATCACATAAGGGCACCTTACGGTTTGAAAAAAAAGAGGAGAATTAAGTTCTCGATATGTGGGACCATATCAGACAATCCGTAGGGTTAGACAATCAGCTAATGAACGGGCCCTACTGTCACATCCCCAAAATTGGAAGTCCTTTAAATAATACAAAGAGTGAACACTTAGTTGATTATGTGAGATTTAATTATAAATAAGGAAGGGTATCTTGGTAAAAGGACTTGAAGACTTAAGGGTGTAATGGTCATTTGCTCCTATAAATATATCAGGTCAAAATGAAGCTATTCTATTCATTTGTCTCCCACAACTTCTTTCTCTCATCTCTCTCGAAGTTCTTTTCTCTCGTTTCTCACTTCCATCACTAAGTACCATACGGCTTTCTCTTCCTCAAGCAACTTAAAAGATCCTTCATTTCCTCTCATTGCTACGTATGGATCTCCCATCTCTTTTTCATACCAACACATCTTCCGTTTCTTCAAAGAAGCAACTCATCTCACACACTCCTAAACCCTCCAACCGTGAGCATCATCTAGGCAAGGAGACACCAAATCCTTCTTGTTTCTCTTGTAGCCGAAAACACCATCAAAAGGTAAAAAGGTGAGATATTTACATGCATCTAGGTTTAAATTCTTTTTCTTCCATGCATGTACTTGATCTCTTTGTTTTTGTTTAGATCTATCACAAAGACTTCACCTTAAAGCATAAAGGCCGATATCATCTTGGAGCTTAAAGTTGGAAACTTGAGTTTTTACAAGCTAGGAGACCACATAATTCTTAGAGCTTCAAAAGGTATGGGGAGAATTTTTTTTTTTTTTTTTTAATAAAGCCTAGATTGGGGTTTTGGGTTCTTGCATGTTGAGTTTGATGGATGATTTAAAAATCTCATTTTTAAAACCATGGGAGGTTTGGCCAATACATGTTGGTGATTGCATGCTGTTTGTTTATGAATGATTTGGTGCAATATTGTTTGATCTATGTGATTGAGAATATTTGGAATTGAATGGTGAAAGTTCTTTGATTTGGCCAACCCTTGCTTTTTTTGGGAATGATCTTTTGGTATCTTGAAATGAATAAGTTGATGAATGTTTAAGATTTTTGTTGAAGATGCATGCTTGATTTTGAATGAGTTGATGAATGAAACTTTTGACCTATGACAATGGTGTTATGGCTGAGCCATACGATCCTTTGATTGATCATGATGTTCAAAAATTTGATGAGAAAACATGTTTCAACAAAAGAACAACCCATAATCTTTATGAAACCACCTAGAAATTCAACATACAAACTTAAACTTTAATTAAACCAAATTTTAGTAGATGAACAAGTTTGAATGTTCATTTTTTCTTCATCATATTCAAACCAAAAACCATGAAAACCTAGCCTTTGATTCATTTTTATGAAATTACATATATTTTCAAGTGTTTTTACCATATATTCAAATTATATATGTAGGTCATACCTATCATGACTATTTACCTAGTCTTTATTTTGCATATGCAAGGGTTGCAAATGTTCTATAGTCGTGATGACTCTTTATGAAACCATGTGCAAACCTTTATACAATCATGTGCTTGCAAAGAAAAGTGTGAAATTGTAACGTCCTAAAATTTCAATATAATTATTTTAATAAGCAGCTTAAGCTATTATAAAGTTTGGGTAGAAAATTGTTAGTATAATGATTTATTAGAATTGTTTAGTAATTACAAAAGAATGTAAAATTGAAATTGAAAAAAAAAAAAGAAAAAGAGAAGTGAAGCTACAAGGAGTTAGATTTTGATAATTGCAATAGGTATTAAAATTGTTAGTGCTTCTAACGTCAAGCCAGGAAGAAAATGTCAATTTGATTGATTTTGGAATTGGATAATTGACATGATAGCATATGGCCCACGTAGTTGTTTTTTCAATCGCCAAAATTTGGCTATAGCCAAATTTAAGTTACGGGCATCATGACAGGATTCAATTTTGAATCCTCGGAAAATAAATAGGGGCCTGCGTGAGAAGAATAAAGCCTAATAAGGGAATTAATCTGGACTGTTGCAATTGAGGATTTATAAGTGGAGACAGATAGCTTAACGTGAAGAGAAGGGAGAAGCCTCGCAGGGCACAGTCTCACGCAATTTTAAGGAGCAGTCACAGTGCCGCAAGGAGGAAAAATATGGTCACAGCAGTGTATGTCCGTGAGATAAAAAGAAAACTGGGAATATTGTGCAGTGTTGTAAATATGTTTTACGTTACAGAATGTGACGTCTAGGTTTCGCGATAGAAATGCTCAGAGCTCTTGGAGGTCTTCAAGATGTGAGTAGAAATACTCTTTCTTACCCTTTCCATGATGCAAATTGATTTGGGGTTGGGTTATACTTTCAAAAATATGTTTTTTTGGGAAATAATCATGCGTTTGGTCAAATCCTGATTTTATAAATTTGGGGGTTTTCCCTCTGAAGTGTTTTTGCTGTCAATTAAATGTTAATTATTGAGATTGATATGTTATGATATGAATGATGTGCACATGATTTGGTTGATTGACATGCTGTATTTGACTATATGATGATATTGGTGATATTGACATGATTCAATAACTGTTAAATGTGATGAATGTTGTTTGCTGCAATACCGCCTATGATAGGGGTATCGAAAGTAACACTGCCAATGAATTGGGGTGTCGAAATATGAAATACCGTCATAATGGGGTATCGAAAGCAACATCGTCACATGTTGGGATGTCGAAATGAGTAATACCACTAGTGTACAATAGTTGGTATCGAAATAAGTAATGTCACTGAAGAGAAGGTGACATCGAAATACCTTCATGAGTAAGGTAGACAATGAAACGTCATTGTTATGTGCAGTTTGAAAGTCATATGACATATGAGGATATTTGAGATTATTTGATATATGAGATATTGTCATACTTGATTCATGATGTGTTAGTGATGACTATTTGTTATCAATAATAATTTATATTATTATTATTATTATTATTATTATTATTATTATTATTATTATTATTATTATTTTATACACTATTTTGAAAATAGCGGGTACCATAGACAGTTTTTCCGGTCACCGCACCGGCTGAGAACAATGCTTTTGTGAAAACCTTTTAAAAATGTATTTCTGTTCATTGGGATTTTATATCTCATTAGTAGTATTATTTTCAGAGCCTGAGGACGTCCTTTTTGAGCAGCCAGATGTTTTGAAGACTATCTCTTTAGTTTTAGAGCTTGGTTAGTATTGTACGGCATATGCCAGGAGGATCTTTATTATCTTTTAGTTATTTTCTTATGCGAGATGTTATAGGCGCCCTGTTTTGAGGTTTTGAAACTGATTATGTTATTTCAGTTTTGAATTAATGTAAACAATTATTTTGGATTAATATTATATTCAGTATTTATTTAAGAAAATTTTATTTTCCTAGTTTTATTTAAATTATTAATTTGGGTTACTAATGTAACGAAGGGCGTTACATTTTTGGTATCAGAGCACTTCAATCCTAATCTGGACTGTGGTTATTGGGTTTTTCAGAAATCAAAACTTTGGCGCATAGGATGCTTGTTAGAGTTTTAGATGCTGCATACTATGCTTTGGGACATTGAGCCTGGCCAACTCAGTGTTTCATTGGTAGTAAGCAGATTTATTGTGACTAATAGGCGAGGGACGAATGATGCGCTTGCAGCAGCTATGGATCGTGTGACCATAGATGTGCAAGAGCAGACGGAGACTCTCCATCATATGAGGGGATATGGGGTGATAGTACCCCAAGAATCTCAGTATGTGGGGTTACCGTTTTTCAGAGGAGGATCTGTCATCTTTCCGGGACAGCTCAGATCCTGCAGAAGGTTGAGAAACCAAAGAGGAATTGTTCTTATAACAAAAGGTTATCATATTGTTTGATTCAGGAGCAACTCATTCTTCCATAACTCTTAGTCGTGTCAAAAATCCAGAGTTGCCTATTTCTAAATTACCTTTTCACTTGTGCGTTTCTACCCCTGTCAAATGTAACACCCTGCTCTTTCACTTCTATGTATATATGTGTTGATACTTGCTTATAGATGCTTGCATATGTCGTTTTTGCTTGTTTTTGGTGCAGAAGTTCATAGTTATAATAGTTCAGCCTTTAGAATAATCAATTCATCCGAGTCTAAATAACCTGTTTCACGGTTTTGGCCATATCTTGAGTTCTAGACATCCGATCAAGATGATCTAGGATGCGTTGGAAATCTTAGAGGATTACCTACAAGTTTTATTCAGATGTCGATGCAAAAATCGATTGGGAAATCGATTTGGGAAATCGATTTTGGAAATCGATTTCCAGGTGAAGAAATCGATTTCCAGAAGGAGGAAATCCACTGTTTGAAGGGCAAAATCGATTTCTTTGATAAGAAATTCGATTTGGCCAATCGATTTCCATGGATATTGAAATCGATTTTCATGCGTGTCAGAGCTTGTGTACGCGTTTGGGTTACTGGGCTATGATGTGTACGGCCCATTCGTCCTAAAATGTCCTTAACAGCTATATATACATAGCGTATGACCTAAACCCAGTATCCACACCCTATTGTACACACTTTTTGCCTCTTCTCATCCCTAAGCGCTCTAATTGATCTCTTGCGCTAGAAAACCCAAAAGATGAATCCTGCTTTGGTGTTCTTCGTCAAGAACACGCCGTTGTTTAGCTAATCCATTCCTGTTGCTAGAGTTAATCTCCTAAGTTAGAAACCAAGGTGAGTTTCTAATCCTAGTTTTGTTTTCCCTTTTAATCCATAACTTAAGGATCGACTATGCTTTCCAGTGTTGCGATCGTGATCAAGTGCTGAACCCGGAAGAAGGAACCGTAGCGGAACTTGGCTCTGTTCTCTTTCCCTTAGGCTGTGAATCGTCATACCAGGTATGGGGGGGAGAAAATTGGTCATGAGTATGTGGGTTTTGGGATAGGTTAAGATGAAGGGGTTAACCCATGACCCCTATATGTTTGCCTATATGCATTGTAAGTGCCTATGAATGTTGTTATGTTGTTTTCTGGCTGTACGAATATTGATTGATGAATAATCTGATGTCATAACATGTTTATAACTATGAGTACATGATTATTATGAATGTTGATGAATTGATGATGATGAACATGTTGTTTATGCCATGATATGGCGTTTTGTTAATCCTATACTATTAGAACATAGTTATAGGGAGAAAATAAATAGGCAATGTGAGATTAGTGACCAAGGATTAGTTTAAGAATCCTTAGGTTATGATTCATGAGTGTTGGACTAATCAAATTAGTGATAAATAGCTTAGGCTCGAATGATCTGTTAATTAGAGAACGTAGACTGGTCTATAGCGGAGGAAACCCGCTGCTGTATGAATTGACACCCAGAAATCGATTTCCAGCACATGGAAATCGATTTGAATCAACCAAGAATCGATTTCCAGAACGTCGAAATCGATTTGGCCTTGTAGAAATCGATTTCTAGAATCGATTTTCCTTGTTCACAATCGATTGGGGAAATCGATTTGCACATGTTGAAATCGATATCCAGAGATTGGAATTCGACATTTGAAGACTTGAGAAATCAATTCCAGAGAATTGGAAATCGATTCTCACGTTCCCAGAAGCAGTTTTGACCCCCTTATGCTTGATGGATAGTGTTATGTAGGCTTGTTATAATCTTAATAAGATATGAATTGTGGTTTAGATATTAAGATTAAGTTATGATTTTAATAGGATATGAATTGTGGTTTAGATATTAAGATTAAGTTATAATCTTAATAAATATATGACTTGAGGTATAAATATTAAGGTTAAGTTATAATCTTAATAAAATATGGATTGAGGGTTTAGATAATAAGATTAAGTATAAGGTTTAATAGAGGTAATGTTAAGTTAAGACTTAACAAAGAGAACAGTTAGTAAGATGATGATGTTATTGGTAACGACGCACTGTTACCGATGTTGTTGATTAAATCATTCTTGATGCTCATTGGTCAAGTTTGATGTTCATAAATCATCTTTGATGCTTGTTGGTCAAAGTTGATAGCCATGTAATGGTATGATGGTGGATGGTTGGACATGTGTTTGCATGTTGTTGAGCATAGCATGCATCATACGTTGACGTTGATATGTTGGGTGGAAAGCAAACGATGAATCGCGATAGTGGAGGCCACGATGGGTGTTATCCCGGCTTTGCGGGTATATTGGGTAGGGAAATTCCAGGTGACATGGGCTAGCTACCTATTGTCGGAGTGACCTAAAGGATAAGCTTGAGTACCCTGACTAGCCACTATACGTTATCAGGATTAGTGAGAGTGTTCGGGGATGGACCACGGTCTGGCATATCATCCACGTTGATAACCGGACATGTACTCCTAATCGTCTTTCCAGAGTTAGAGTTGTTGGCCACATGCATACGGAGTAGTGATGTTGCATTCGCATTGACATGCATCGTTGGTATATATATATATATATATATATGTATTGATTATACATGTGTTGGTTGATGTATGTTGTATGTCATCTTAATTACTATTCCATTCCGTTTACATATATTTATGATCGTATTTCTCACCCCCATCTTTTGTTGTTCTTGTGCATATGATGTTGCATGTGCAGAGGAGGGTGAGCATGCTGACGAGGAGTGATCCCGTGGAGATCTCTCTTAGTAGTAGTAGATAGGATTTACGTTCAGTTGTTTAGTTTTATTCCGATGTGTTGTCGGTATATGTATACCAACTCTGATTATGTGACATCGGGTTTCGGGTTATGCTTATGTTAATGTTTTTCCGCAGTTGTATTTATGTTTAAAATGTTTTCGGATCATGTGGTACTTGCTACCTTTTATGTTAAAATTTTATTTAACTTGCATGCTTTATTTTATTTTATCGTATGCGGGGTAGCGCGTGTCACATCAAAGATAAATTGGTTACATCTTTTGCCTGTTTGAAAAGTTCCTTGATACACCAAAATTTATCTTATAATTTGATATGTTTTCATATATTGGGTTGGATGTCACTCTTAGTATGGTTTCGCTATCGTCTAATAATGTTGTCCAAATAGAAATATTTATATACTTCACAACCTATGTTTGATGAATCTTTTATGTTAAACCATATCGTATTCGTTTTCATGTCATAAGTTCTTAGTTGAGAAAGTTCAATGATCCATATTGTTGTTTTCCGTTAAGATAAAGACTGAAAGTGATGTAGCGGCACTATCTGTTGTCTGTTCGTTTCTACATGTGTTCCATTAGGAGGTCTCTACCTTACATCAAATATGGGAGTTGAGTTTAACATAGATTTAGTACCTAGAAGTGGAAAAGTGTCAGTAGCGTCTTATAGAATGACACCCTTAGAGTTATATGAGCCTAAGAAACAATTAGTGGAGTTGCTAGAAAATGAGTTTTTATACGTGAATTTGTCTATTATTAAAAAAAAAAAAAGTTGGAATTTTAAGGTTGTGAATTCTTAACATTATATTCCTAAAATATATTTTTATGTCGTTTGATGAATTTGCTTGATAGATGTATATTCTTTGTATTTTAATAAAATAAAATAAATTAAAAATAGTTTTACTTTTATTTACCATTTTTGTGTGCATATTCATCTTGGTAACAAAATTTCCAAAGGAAGTCTCACTTGATTTGAGTTCACGTTTTTAACTTCCCTTTTGCTTTAATGAATTTTTCATTTAGAAATGGGAATATCTTCTTGTGTCAGTGTTTGTTTTTTTTTTTTTTTAAGTAAAACCATATCGATTTAGAATTAAAACTTTTTTTACCCTGATGTATCTTTTCACAATTTATTCGAAGTTGTTATTGATTTTATTGTTATTATTTGGAATCTAATTTATTATTATTTGATTATAGTATACATCAAATCAAATCCCACTTTTATTACTGATAAGAAATATGCTTGAATTTGTGTTAAGTTTTGAGTGCTTTTAGTATAAAAAAATGATGGGAGTATGAGGCTATGTGTGGACAATAGGATATTGAACAAACATAACCATTAAAGAGAAGTATATTTTCCTAGGATAAATGACCTTAGATCATTTGAGTAGAGTAACGTTTGATTCAAGTAAAGTAGATGCAGTGGTAGGATGAGAGGCGCCTAAGAAGTGATAGATGTAAGAAGTTCCTGAGATTAGAAACGTATTATGTGAAGTTATAAATGGGTTCTCTAGGCTAGCCTTATTTCTGATCAAGTTGACTAGGAAAGGAAAATATCTTATACGAAATAAAATCAAAGTTTTTAATGATCATAAGAGTCTTAAATAATTGTTAGGAAAAAAATAATAATAGAATTAAAAATGAGGCAAGGAAGGTGGATGAATTTAGGTCTATGAATTTGAGTTGAAGTACAGTTTAGGAAAAACTAATGTAGTGGTAGAGGCTCTAATTAGAAAATCCTTGCATTTTAGCGCTAAAGATGAATATCTTAGAAGAGTTTAAGGACATGGATTTCAATGTAACCTTAAATATAATGCTTTAAGCTTGAAATTAAATAGGCTGGAATTTGTAATGACCTTAGAAAACAGATTAACCGAGAACAGTTGTTAGACTAGGAATTGTAATCTCTTTAGGATTAAGAGAATTATGCGATGATGATCTATTGTTGTTTAAGAATAGGATCGTTGTTTCTATGGAGAGGAGTCTTTAGAGAAAAAAAATGTTAGAAATGGAATACAAAGGAAAGTTACATATACATCCACGAATAACTATGATGTATCAAGATTTAAAGATGATGTATTGAGGGTTATGAATAAAAATGAATGTTGTATTAAAGAAGGTGTATATATATGCTTAAATGTTAATTTATGTTGTAAATTTGTTATATAACATTTTTTTTAAAAATCGCCTTGCTTGAATATTTAAGATTGTTCTCAAGTGACCAAACAATATTTACGATTAATATACCTCTTGGACTGATTATCCATGTAGATTAATGACATGTTTAATCTTAACAAACATATATTTCTTGTCAAAAAAAATGTTATTTCTTATTTGTATTTGCTTACTCAAGAATCAAAATGGAATTGTTTCTTAATATTACTATGATGTTTATTAGTAAAGTTTTTATAGTTGTTTTTCACAATGTCTGCACAGCTTAATTGCAGGTTTACTAGATCTTATTCTCCATTTTGTTATCACATTCATTTTAAGTAAGATTATCTTATCAACAGAAAGTGAAATTATTTCTTTTCTAGGGAAATTATCATTTTGGGCTAGAGAAGACTTAGTATGTGGATGTCGCTACTGCTTCTCTTTTCTTTCTTGTTTTATTTATTTGTTTATTTATTTATAAAAATTTCTCTGTACTGTAAATAATATAATAAATTTGGTGTGGAATATATATAAAAGGACTGTAAGATCTACGTATGGATGATATAAAACTTTACTTCAATTTCTTTCTGAATTATTTGTTATAAATCTATTTTGAGAATGTTTATAATGATGAAATGCAAGTGAAGGTAATATGATTTTAAGGGCATAGAGAAAAATAAATGCGTAAGTGCGTGATTTTATTATTCGTGTTATTATTGACTTCTTTTTATATATATTCTTATAGTTAAGAGGTCATGAATTGTGCAATTATTAATCGATGCTTCAGCCTAGTGGTTTGATGTATGCTTAGAGAGTATCAAGGGTATCAAGGATGTAGGTTCCCTTATGATAGAGCAAGGTAGGTGAGATGATCTTATTAGGATCAGATTTAATCCAATAGACCACAGTTAGGATTTAATCCAAAATAGGTAAAGATTGTTATGCTGACAAGGAAAAGTAGCATTTAGAATTTTAGGGAGGAGAACAAGTATTTTTCAGAGTCATTCCTAGATTGGGATGTGGAGGTCAATGTCAGTCAAAAAAATTAATTCCTTGTTTTTGTGGGTCCTTTTCAAATACTCAAGAGAAAGTTGGTCCTGTTGCTTACCAATTGGCTTTTCCAACATGTCGTCAAACCTTCGTGATGTATTTCCTGTTCCTCAACTCCGAAAATATGTGTCAAATGTGCCTCATGTGTAATACTCCTGAGTCAATACAATTGAAGAATAACTTAATTTAAAAGCCCAGGCCTAGTCAGATCATCGACAAGAGCATCAAGACTCTGCGGAATAAGACAAACCCTTTGGTGAAGGTGGTTTGGGAAGGATTTAACTCCAGAAGAGGCTACTTGGGACATGGAAGAAGACTTAGTGTGCCAATGCCCAGACCTTGTTGTTGAAGGTACATTACTTTTTTTTTTTTTGCTTCGTACGTGAGGGTGGAGTTAATTTCGGGGACAAAATTCTTTAAGGAGGGGAGAAAATGTAACATCCTAAATTTTCAATATAATTATTTTAATAAGCAGCTTAAGCTATTATAAAGTTTGGGTAGAAAATTGTTAGTGTAATGATTTGTTAGAATTGTTTAGTAATTACAAAAGAATGTAAAATTGAAATTGAAAAAAAGAAAAGAAAAAGAAAAGTGAAGCTACAAGGAGTTAGACTTTGATAATTGCAATAGGTATTAAAATTGTTAGTGCTTCTAACGTCAAGCTAGGAAGAAAATGTCAATTTGATTGATTTTGGAATTGGAGAATTGACATGATAGCATATGGCCCATGTAGTTGTCTTTTCAATTGCCAAAATTTGGCTATAGCCAAATTTAAGTTATGGGCATCATGACAGGATTCAATTTGGCTTAATTGTATTTTTGATCCCTCAAATATTATGATTGTGCAATTTTGGTCCCCCGAGTTTTAATTGCGTCAATTGGGTCCTTTAAATATCACGATTGTGCAATTTTGGTCCCTCATGTTTCAATTGTGCCAATTGGGTCCGCCACATATTATGATTGTGCAATTTTGATCCCCAAGTATCACGATTGTGCAATTTTGATCCTCCAAGTATCACAATTGTGCAACTTTTAACATCAATAGCCTACGAAGCACATGTGCGACTGACTTGGCACTTAATAAGACTAGTTTGGCAGTTTAAGTGTCATTTTTATGTGACACTTAATGATGTGCATTTGATTATTAAATGATGTGAGATGTCAATGATGTCTTATAAGAATGTCCCGTAAGCTGTTAAGTTGACTTCACTAAGTGTCAAATCAGTCTCACGTGTCCTATGTAGGCTACTGACATTAAAACTTGCACAATCATGATAATTGAGGGATCAAAATTACACAATCATGATATGTGGGGAACCCAATTAGCGCAATTGAAATTTGGGGGACCAAAATTACACAACCGTGATACTTGGAGGACCCAATTATCGCAATTAAAATCCGGAGGATCAAAATTGCACAATCATGATACCTGAAGGACCAAAAGTGTAATTAAGCCATTCAATTTTGAATCCTTAGAAAATAAATAGGGGCCTGCGTGAGAAGAATAAAGCCTAATAAGGAAATTAATCTGGACTGTTGCAATTGAGGATTTATAAGTGGAGACAGATAGCATAACGTGAAGAGAAGGGAGAAGGCTCGCACGGCACAGTCTCACGCAATTTTAAGGAGCAGTCACAGTGCCGCAAGGAGGAAAAATATCGCCACAACAGTGTATGTCCGTGAGATAAAAAGAAAACTGGGAATATTGTGCAGTGTTGTAAATATGTTTTACGTGACAGAATGTGACTTCTAGGTTTCGCGATAGAAATGTTCAGAGCTCTTGGAGGTCTTCAAGATGTGAGTAGAAATATTCTTTCTTACCCTTTCCATGGTGCAAATTGATTTGAGGTTGGATTATACTCTCAAAAATATGTTTTTTTGGGAAATAATCATGCGTTTGGTCAAATCCTGATTTTACAAATTTGAGGGTTTTCTTTCTAAAGTGTTTTTGATGTCTATTAAATGTTAATTATATAGATTGATGTTATGATATGAATGATGTGCACATGATTTGGTTGATTGACATTTTGTATTTGACTATATGATGATATTGGTGATATTGACATGATTCAATAACTGTTAAATGTGATGAATGTTGTTTGCTGCAATACCGCCTATGATAGGGGTATCGAAAGTAACACTGCCAATAAGTTGGCGTGTCGAAATATGAAATACCGCCATAATGGGGTATCGAAAGCAATATCGCCACATGTTGGGATGTCGAAATGAGTAATATCACTAGTGTACAATGGTTGGTATCGAAATAAGTAATGTCACTGAAGAGAAGGTGACATCGAAATACCTTTATGAGTAAGGTAGGCAATGAGACGTCATTCGTATGTGCAGTTTGAAAGTCATATGACATATGAGGATAGTTGAGATTATTTTATATATGAGATCTTGTCATACTTGATTCATGATGTGTGAGTGATGACTATTTGCTGTCAATAATAATTTATACTATTATTATTATTATTTTATTATACACTATTTTGAAAATAGCGGGTACCATGGACAGTTTTTCCGGTCACTGCACCGGCTGAGAACAATGCTTTTGTGAAAACCTTTGAAAAATGTATTTCTGTTCACTGAGATTTTATATCTCATTAGTAGTATTGTTTTCAGAGCCTGAGGACGTCCTTTTTGAGTAGCCAGATGTTTTGAAGACTATCTCTTTAGTTTTAGAGCTTGGTTAGTATTGTACGGCATATGCCAAGAGGACCTTTATTATCTTTTAGTTATTTTCTTATGCGAGATGTTATAGGCGTCCTGTTTTGAGGTTTTGAAACTGATTATTTTATTTTAGTTTTGAATTAATGTAAAAAATTATTTTGGATTAATATTATATTCAGTATTTATTTAAGAAAATTTTATTTTCCTGATTTTATTTAAATTATTAATTTGGTTTACTAATGTAACGAAGGGCGTTACAGAAATCACCTGAAAACTTGAAAACTATCTTGAAAAGCATGTCAACTAATAATGTAAAGATTCTTACTTATTTTATAAGATAAAGCAAAAGATTTTTCAATATTTTAAAATATTTTTTCAAAATAAATACTAACTTAAATAATGAAAAAAATAAATATTAAATAAAATAATAAATTATAAGCTAAATATTAAATAAATGACTAATTAATTATAAAATAAATATTTAAATAAATGAATAAACATTAATTAAATTATTAATTAAATAATTAAATAATAATTAAATAATTAATAATTAATTAATTAAACAACAAAACATAAATGGTGAAGTGGGAAGTGGTATTGTGTGATTGCATTGTATGTAGGCCAACCTTACGGTATAATGAGCTTTCATGGCAATATGATGTTATAATGAGCTTTCGTGGCAAACTGATGACATAAGGTGCCTTCGTGACAATGTGTTTGTTGATTAATGTTTCAACCAAGAGTTATCGAGTATCGTAATGGTTATAATTGTTTTTTTTTTATTGTTAGTCATGAATACATTCATATATAGTTGTACTTGTGTTTCGCTAGTTGGTGATAGAGTTTCCACCAACAACAAAGAGTATGCCATTGAGTAAAGGTGAGATGTAACATCCCAAAATCCTACGTCTGTCTTTTAAACTGTTTGTTTGAATAAATTGACTGAGAACACAATCCGATTAATTATAATCATAAAAATAGTTAATAATTGAAAATTCATATTTAATTTCAATTATGAACTTAACAATCATAAAATGTTTTAAGCCTGTTATGTTGTTTTGAGTCGGAACTTATAAATATATTATTATTTTAATCGGGACCGCTTTACCTTGGGATATGTGCTAGGACCGGGGAAGTTGTCACTTTTGTGTCAACCATCCATCACTTTTTCATTCTTTTAACCAATAGATTAACTTTCTATGACTCTTGGTTAATAACCAATCAACCTTACCTTAAATGGAAAAGCAATTTAACCATTTTTGGTTAATCTTGTTACTTTGCATGAGAACTCAACACATATGTACGTGATTGAATCTTGGTCATTCAATTCCTTACACAAATTTCTATCAAGTTGTCATTTGTAATTAACCAAAATTTTGGTGATGCTCACCTTAAGGCCTCACAGCCATTAAGCTCCAAAACACCCAAAAATCGTTTCTCATCTTGCTTCCAAAGATCAAACACACATTTTCTCTCAAATTTTCAAAATCCTCTCTTCTTTCTCTCATTCTCTCTATTCGGCGCCTCTCTCAAATCCATCATCCAAACTTCATTTTTAATTTCTAAGACCATAGTTCTTCTAGTCTTGATCTCAAGATCATCTTTGGTGAAGAAAGTTTTTCATTTGGATGAACTTTGTTCTTGAATCTCAAGAACACCAACCTTCACTACAAGAAAAATGCTGTTTAACTACCGAATTTTCCGGTAGCTAATATCCAAAATTCGGTAGCTAAATTGTTTAGCTACCGAATTAGCGACCGAATGGAGTTGGTAACTAAAGTGCTGGTAGCTAATCGATTTAGCTACCGAATTTCACTCCGGTCGCCAATAGCTACGGCATATTTCGGTAGCTAAATATAAATATTGTGGTCGCTGAAATGGTCACGTATACCATATCTGTTACCAGTTTAGCGACAGAATCGGCGACGCATAAAATTCGGTAGCTAAATATATATTTTTGGTTTAGCGACCGAATCCTATTCGGTCGCTACCGAATCCTATTCGGTAGCTAACTTTTAAATTTGCAAATTTTATTTAGCTACCGAATCCTATTCGGTAGCTAAATATCATATTTTTTTTGTTGTAATTTTACAAAACTTTTACCAAAATTACCATCCTGCTTAATCATACATAAATAATGCCATTACATTAGTGCTTATTTGTGTCTGCCAATATTAATTTGAGTTAAAAAGTTAATACGCTACATAAGGTAAAAAGAGTAACATTTGAGAGCCAAGTTTTCAGAGAGGCAGTTAAATAAATTATATTATCGTCGTTACATGACAAAAGTGAGAACTCGTTAAGAGATTTGTTCATTATCCTTGCATAGTATATATGTAGCTTGTATTCTATTTATTCTATTCCAACTGTCAATTTGAGTAAAAAACTTTTACTGATTTAAAACCAAGAGGGCCAGTGCCAGTAGTGCCGTCCCAGCCCCAGTCCCAGTCCCAGTCCCAAACAAAGGCCAGACAGACAGACAGACAGACGCACTATATAATTTGGCAATCGGGAATCTGCCATCACGTTACTGATGAATACATCAAAAGCTCAGACAATAAAAGTAAGAGATAGAGCGAAATTTGATTTTCACATAGCTTAACAATCATCAAGTTAACACTTGATGAGCAAACTCCAGAATTTTCCAAAACCATTCACAATTAAAAACCCCAATTCCTAGAGTTGTATTCAACTGGCAAACAGTCCTCTATGTATCCAATCAGTGAATTAAAACTTAGATTCATTTCACTCACAAACTCAAACAACAAAGTGGGGGTTAAGTTAATTCATGCTTTTAACAGCCCAAAACAAGATAGCAACAGAATCAAAGGTTTTTCAAACACCCCATTAACTTTCTTCATACAATCAAAAGCCCCAATTCTAAGCAGATACCCTAGATCCACTTCTCTAATTCCACCATAACATATATACCAAACAAAGATTAATAACTAGTAATCAACCAACCATCCAAATTAGAGGTTCTTCTGATCAAAATCCAAAGAAATTAATCTAGGTATGAATAAATTTCAAGAAAAACCATTCACAGGTAACAAAGAACGGATTTTTAAAAGAAATTGGAAGAGAGAGAGAGAGTTCTGACTTGTAAGTGAAGAAGGGAGCAGTCCCAGAAGAGACGAAGAAAGAAAGATTGAAGCTTGGAATGGTTTGTGGAGAACCCAAAAAGGAAGTGAATGAATATGAACAGAGAAGGTTGCTTTGGTTATCAGAGAAGTGCTTCCATGGCTAGTGACAGGCTAACAAAACTTATGTTTCTTTCTCTAATTTCTGAAACCCTAGGGCACCAAAACTCCCTCTTCAATCTCTGCTCACCATTGTTAAGAGTTCTTGGATGTGGACGGTGGAGCTTAGAAGCAAGGCTGGAGTGTGACTTATAGAGGGAATGAGAAACTGTGCGTGGACGGTGGAGCTTAGAAGCAATGGTGTTTGTGGCACATTCACATAATGAATGAAAAAGGGAGAGGGAGGGATGAGCATACCTGTGCGTGGACAGAACCGAGGCGAGGGGCAGCGATGGAGAGAGAGAGTCAACCGGAGGTGAGGCGGTGATGGAGAAAGAGAGAGCGAGAGAGAGTCGTTCGGAGGCAGCGGCGCAGAGAGTGAGAGTGAGAGGCAGAGTGCGAGAGAGAGTGAGCGTGGGAGGCAGAGTGCGAGAGAAAGAAGAAAATGGGGGGAAGGTGAACATTTAGGGATTTAGTTTAGCGACCGAAATTTCGGTCGCTAAATGCGTCTCTAAACTATTAAATATTTAGCTACCGATACATTTTCGGTCGCTAATGTAAAAATATGACCGTTGAAATAGGATTCGGTCTCAGATTCGGTAGCTAAAAAGTCAACAAATTTGACCTTAAAAATCTCAGCTTTGGCGACCGTATTAGCGACCGAATATTTGCGACCCCAAATTTCGGTAGCTAATCCCGTAGCTAAATGTCAATATTTATTAGTTTTTAGAAAACTAAAATATGGTAGCTAATACGGTCGCCATTAGCTACGGAAAACTTTCCGTAGCTAATTTCGGTCGCTAAAAACACATTTTCTAGTAGTGCTTGTTCATCATATGTTCTTCACTAAGTAAGCTTCTAATCTTACTTTTATATCGATTTCTTTCCATAAAATCATAAAACAACTTCTTCTAGTTCATGATTTTTGTGAAACAAGTTTCAAAACTCTGTGTTCTTACACTATGTAGGTTCGGCCACCTTGAGCTTCTTGGTGTTGGAGTTGTCTCATTCACAAAGGATATTAAGGTAATAGAGGAATGAACCACATCACACCACATTGATGGTGGTGAAAATGGTTTATGGGTTTGGTTTGGGGGGAACCCTAAACCAAGGGTTTTGCCACTTTGTCTATTTGATTCTCTGTGAGAACAATGTTATAATAATTATTTATTGCTTGATTTGTGTTCATTGATGTGTTTGAATGGTTTAAAATAACTTTTATGCGTGGGAAAACCCTAACCTAGGGCTCCTCCGTCTTTTTGTTGAAAAGAGTTTGCGAATATGTGATTTTCAAATCTGACCTTGTGTGAGTCTTTTCGATTTTTCACTCAACCTAGACCTCAGATTTCAAAATGTGTTTTTGATCCTAAAACTAGACATCTTGGGATTCAATTTGATAACAAATTTCTTTTAGTTTCATGGATATTTGACCTTTAAAAATCTGTTTCAATCTAAGCATAAATTTATGTCTTTGATTTTGACTACAGTGACTTGTTTCGTGAAACTGTACTAACTCGGTTACTGTTTGTAAAAATAAATTTTATATCCAAAACTTAGACATCCTAAGCTTTCATATGAGTCCTTATTTGCTCAAATCCGAGTTCGTTTGATAGATCAATTGTTTGTCACAAGTTGATGCTTGAAATGCTGAAAATTTTGTATACGGGTTTTGTGTTGATTTTTGGAATTGGATATTATGTTGTTATTCATGTTGATGCATTGATGATTACTCTTGCTTATGATGGATGTTGGTGAATCAAAATCTTCACATTAAACCTAGTATAGGATTCGGCCAAAGCATAAATAAAAAGGATTTTCAACTTCAATCTTTGAAACTTAAATGATTTTACAACTCTAAAACGGAATCAATGAATAATGAACCAAAGCAAAACAAAGAAACATTATTTGAATCAAACACAACCTTATATTCATTCAAGAGATTCTTAAAACAAGGAAAAAAATATTTTGATCTTAAGTTATGGCTTAAGTAAATCAAATGAGGTTTTGAAAATTAATGAATCAAATGTTCTCAATAACAAACAACTTTGAGAAAATCTTATGTAACATTCGGTAACTAAGTAGGTTTTGAACGTAAAACCGATCTTTGATTTCAATGCAATATCTATTTTCAAGTTCAAGTATAAATGATTTCAAGTTAAAAGGAACTTGGACTTAAGAAGTTTTATCTTCTTAGTTAAAACAAAGGAGTTATGTACTCACTTCTTTACAAAGAGCTTATACACTCATCTTCTTTTAACAAAAGCAATGGTACGTTCAAATTGAGGTATTCGAAAAGGAAAATTTTTTAAGCTATCATAAGGATATAATACACTTATGATGGGGGTTCATAAAGTTAAAGGATTTTTTTTTTAAAGAGATTTGAATTTGTCAAATAAAAAGACAAGAGTTTTGAACTCAAAACTAGGATTTTCCTAAGTTAAAACCCTAAGTCAAATAATTTACTTAGAGTGAAAGAAAGAGATAAGAAAGTGTAATATGTGGTGGAACAAGACCATATGCTACACCATTGATGATTTACTCATCAATCGATTCATAAGACTTAATGAATCAAGATTCATTACTTGAAAGACAAGTACCCTCTAACTTAGAAAGGATTTGAGACTTAACTAGAGGATTCTCAATCCTTCTTCATAAGACATTTAGGACTTGAGAAATATATCATAAGACACAAACACAAACATGAAACGTTTTGGTTTGGAACAGTAGTTCAATGACGGGCCGGTGAGTCGGACCCGAGGACATCGTCTAACTGTATAGTCTTATGATGACTTGATCCCGGAGGGATCACGAGAGTATCCAGTGGATAAAAGTTTAAAATACTTTAACAGTGAAAGATTTATATGAGAAGATTCCTATGGAATTATGAGTTTTATTCCGTGAATAAATATTAACACATGATATCTGTGTAAGCCTTATAACGGCAAGATTCTTGTGGAATCATGAGGTTTATCTGGTGGATAGACATTTTATCGCATCTGCTTTTGTGTAAGCATTTTCATTGTTATGCATGAGTCAGTAAGGCCTTGAGCCTAGGAGTTGAGCTTACACCTTGATGTGGGTGCGAATCTTACGGTGACGATCTTAAATGGTCTTGAGGATGTCAGGGTTGGAGATTCAATAAGTGACCAGTTGGTGATTTTTCTGTGTCGTGGTATTCCGTGCACAGCTGTGAATCTTTGACTAGATGACGTACTTTTCATGTTTGGTGTAGAGTGTTTCCGTAAAATCTAGATACGTGCATGTTACGAATGTTGTAGCATCTTGCCCATGGCTGGCGTATACGAAACATGTCCTCCCATTCACTCTCTCCAACGTTTGTTAGCTCCATGGAGTAGGGGTCGGAGTTTTACCCTTGTGGTATATGGCATTGAGTCATGTACATCGCATTACATCGCATGACTGTTGATGGATACATTTACATGTTATACATTATTATCCCGTGTTGATGATGTCTTATGCTGTCGATTGAATAATATGAGATATTGAGATGTATGATATGCATGACTAGTATTTTGTTGTCTTGCATGTCGTACCGTTTTTACTTCTGCCATGTGTTGTGTTAATGAATGAGAATCTCTCCTCATTACTTTGTATTGCATCGTTGTGTGCTTCTCTGGTTGACTCCCGAGAAGGTCGTGCTACCAAGACTTCACCCGACGCTTCAGATGCATCTCTCTACTGAGTTTGGACATCTAGTCATGATGGGCTTCTAGCAACGTACATGTGAAGAGCCGCACTCACCATCCGCAAGGATCACAGAGGAAGAGTTCTTAACTGCTTCATCGCTTGTCTTCATGTCATTTTCCGTCAAGGTTGTGGTCGTGAGTGTAACGCTAGGTGGGCTTTTCACCGTTGTGTTCAGTGCCTCCTCCCTCTCATGGGGGTAGGCCGCCTGTTGGCAGAGTTGCGTCTGAGGCAACTCCTACTATGTCTTCCATAGGAATGCCAGCAATAGTCCCTACTAGGGTCCCTGTTAGATCTTATTTGATGGGTCCTGGTTGGAAGGCGATGAGTGAAGAGACTAGGAGGGAATGATCTATCCACACCTTCCTATTTCTTTCGCTTGTCTCTCCGTAAAGGAGAAGCCAAAGGAAGTATCCAGCGGTTGATCCGAGGGATGTCATCCCGTGTGTTGAGGTACAAACAAATCCCACATTGTTCAAACAAGGGAAGGTACTTGGGTTTATAAGCACGGGAAATGTTTCCATTGGTATGAGGCCTTTTGGGTAATGTCCAAAAGCAAATCCGTTAGGGTGTAAGACCAAAGTGGACAATAACATACCATGGTGTGGAGACATGTGCAGTATAAACGGGATCCCCGGTTCCCAACAAGTGATATCAGAGCCGTTGGTATAAAATGGCTTGGGCAAGTATGAGAATAGCTGTTGGTATAAACATGCTAAATACTCGAAGGCTTCCGTGCTGGATGGGGGATGAACCATGGTCCTTTGTTTGAGGCGAGGATTGTTGAGGTACAAGCGAATCCCATATTATTCAAACAAGGGAAGGTACTTGGGTTTATAAGCAGGGGAAATGTCTCCATTGGTATGAGGCCTTTTGGATAATGTCCAAAAGCAAATCCATGAGGGTATAAGCCCAAAGTGGACAATATCATACCATGGTGTGGAGACATGTGCGGTATAAACGGGATCTCCGGTTCCCAACACCATGTTAGTCTGTTGTCGGCCAGTGTAGGGTGTCAGAGTGTCTATACCTTTCCTCTATCTTTTATGGAGTTGCATCTCCAAGTATCTTATGTTTTGGAGCTGCTTCTCCAATCCTTTATGTTTGAGTCTGTATCTTTCTGTTTTCTTTCTGCTGTCGGGTTGGGTTTTATGTAAAACCTTTATGAACTTATAAACTTATATTATGAAATGTTTCTATTTACCTTACACACATAAACGGTTACAAGCTTTTACAATTATGTCTTGTGAAAAGGAAAAATTCACCCCATCTTTCTTAAATGATTTTAATTAACACATTTTCAGCCTTATAGTTTTATAAAATATTCGTTATCTGATGCCCTCGGAAAGGGGGTTACATGAGAGACTAGGGAGGAACGCAGTGGTGATGTGTGAATCAGATACCAGGCCAAGCCTAGGTGGTGTCCTTGGGGAGAGACTAGATGAATTTGCACACATCTCCTTCTCTTTCTTCCGACTATAACCTGACTGATTTGGGACTGTAGAAACTGTTTCCGAGAATTGTGAGTAAACGGTCCTGCCAATGATCATGCACTCAGAAACATGTACTCCCAATCCATTGTACTCTAGACGTAAAAGTATTCATGGAGCATTGATTATGATACCTTGGGTCCGGATGCATTAGCATTAAGATGCATGAGTTTAGAATGGATTTTTCCTAACATGCATTATGTAGTTGCATTGTACTTATGTACTATATGATATGTTTGATTGATTGCTTATTACCTGCACATATTTGTTTTGATAATTGCTATAGGTGTATATGTTTGCTTGTGTATATTGTACTTGTGTTTGATGGTGTGCAGTGAGGACAAAGCACGCTTGTGTGTGGTCTCTCTTTCCTACTGAGAATTGGGGAATTCTCACCCCTGGGTTGTTTTATTTTTTTTATCCTCTCCTTATAATTCATTGGCAACAATCGTCATGGATGCGAACCCCGAGGTACGGATGGAGGTCCACTTGAAGGAAGGCAGTTGGGTAACTAACTTGGAGGCCAGAGTCTTCACCTTTTTGGGCTTGGTGGAGGTAAAGATCATTAATTTAAGAACGCCCATTACCGGATGAAAGTAGAGATCCACATGGCCACATCAGTGATGAGGATGAGTATGGTTCGTGTCGTTTGCCGCCCTTTGTTTCTTGTGGGTGCCTGTATTTTTCTCGTATTTCTGTTGTGTTTTCATTTTGTGGCCGGCTTTAAACCCTTAATTTTTTATTTGGCTAAAATATATTTTTCGTCCCTCAAATTTTTCACTTTGGCGAAAATCCTCCCCCCATTTTTTTGGCATATAATTCTAAACATGCAGAAATCATCCTTTCATCAAACTGTCGTCCAATCACAAATGAAAGTTGCATACGTGGGTAACACCTGCCACCCTGGCAACCACATGTAATCCACGTACAAAAATAATAAATTTAATAATTAAAGAAATATTTATTAATTAAATAATAACAAATCATTTAAAAATAATTAAAAAATAAAACTTAAGTTACTTTTTTTTATAAATAAAACTTAAATCAAATTAATCTGAAAGACGTCTTCCTCTTTCTATGAGTTGGATCTTCTCCTTGATCAGACACTGGCAACTCGCATAAGTTTTAGCCTCCTCCTCCCACATTTCACTCGTCATAAAACTTATCGGTAAATGATCAGAGATATAACTCTAAGGCCTTCGCATTCACTGGCAATTCCCCGCAACACTATCCTTCTTCCTTTCCATCGCCCTTACCTGCTTCCAACCATTAGAGTCCACCAGAGAATGTTCCACCAAAGTTCATGATGAATCAGGTAATTACGTAGGAACCTTCGCCGTCTGCCATGAATTTTGGGTGCCCAATGAGTGGCAAAAGACGAGGGTGTGAAGAGAGGGGGGAGGGGAGATGGAGGAGCCGGCACCCAGCCCGATGAGGATGGCGCAGAAGGCAGTGGTAGGGTTTCGATTGAGCGAGGTGGTGTTGTGATGTGTCTGAATTCGTTTTCGGTGACGACTATCCATAAGACTCAAGGTTGGAGTGGTGACTCCTTTGATCGCTACAATGTATTGGTATTCTATTTTATTTTCTTCTTCCTTTATTTATTTCGAAATATTGCTTTTCTATAGTGATTTTCAAGTTTCCTAGTTTGAATTCGTCGAATCGCAATCTTTTATAAACAAATTAAAGAAAATTGTTGAGTGATACGCTACTTCTTACTTGTACACCAACGATAGTGTTCAAATTATCCTGCACCAAGAAGAAATAGATGAAGGAGGAAGATGACTTTTAGATTAATTTAATAAAAGTTTTATTTATAAAAATATTAGTTGAAGTTTTATTGTTTAATTATTTCAAAATGATTTATGTTGTTATTTAATTAATAAGTAATTTTGTAATTATTAAATTTATTATTTTCTACGTGGCAGTGACACGTGGTTTGCAGGGTGGCAGGCGTCAATGACATGTGCAACTTCCGTTTGTGACTAGATAGCAATTTGGAAGAAGGATGGTTTCAGCATGTTCGAAAATATACGAGGAAGAAATTCACCCAAAACAAATGGGGGGACGATTTTCACCAAATTGAAATAGTTGAGGGACGAAAAGTGCAATTTAACCTTTTTATTTTTAGTATTTTCTTGTATTGCTCTTACTTTTGTACCTAACTCTATAAGGGGGACGAAGTGGGACCAAGTTATTGAACCATTACGTAGTAGTTTATGTTATTCGTTGTCTCTACTATTCTGCATTTCAACTAGTTACAAAAATGAATAAAAATAATTAAAATAAATAATAATAAACAAGTAAGACGTATGGTTCTGGGATTTAGGGAGCCACACCTACTACCAGATTGGCCACATGTGTTCCTGGTGTCTTAAATTTCCATGTTATGGAAGTGCTTGAGGGATGATTCTCATCATTATAAGAAATCGCGTATTAATGACTACCATTATCCGTCGGTAATGACCTAAAGCTGTTGGTAACATGGATTACCGACGGGTTTGTGGCGATCAAAAATCCGTTGGTAATTCAATCCTGTACACACGACTTGTACCGACCGTTTTTCCGTCGGTAATTATCGACAGATCTGGTCATGCGTCTTAATTACCGACGGAAAAACCGTCAGTACAAGTCGTGTGTATAGGGTGAATTACCGACGGATTAATCCGTCGGTAATTGGACACGGTTATCGAAGGCTAAGATCGTCGGAAGCTGCTGAGTCGATTTATCGACAGGCTTGTCCGTCGATAATTTCGTTGACAATTTACCGACGGATATTGGTAAGTTTTTTTTAAATAAAATTATTATAATTTAAATTAAAAAAAATTAAATGAAAGATATATAAATTGAAATTTTTTTTTTATAAAAGTAAACAATGTTCTCAACAAAAGTTAAATCAAATAAATTTGTATAACTACTACAAAAATCCTAATAGTCTTTATAGTCTCCTGGAGAGGCGTCATCTGATGGCTCTCGCTGTTGGCCCTCCTGTTGCTGCTGGTCGCCAGGATGCTATTCCTGAGTAGGGGTCGCCTGATCATCAGGTGGGAGCTGCTGCTGCAAAGCAATATGTATCTCAGGTGGCACTACCTGGAGGACAACTTGCAAGATCTGTTGTATTGACTGGACTTCCCCCCTCAATTGCTGGTTCTCCTCCCTAGCTTGACGGGTGAGACAACCCCTTCCTAGGAGGTCCCATTGGTGACCCCACTTATAATTATTAGAGTTATAGCGTAGCGTAGTAGTATAAAAGTTGCGGAAATATGAAACATACCATACATACTGATACCATAGTAATATATATACAGACATAAGAGTATCGACTCCACCAGTAGAGCCTACAGCAACTGATGCCAAACATATAAGATTCAGAGTATACAGTAGATAAAACAAAAAGACATAACAACGGGAACGAAGGCACGTCAGAGATCCTCTCCTAGCGCTCAAGGTCCCCCAGCATTGGGATCCGAGGCTCTCCCGCCGGCATCAGGTTCAACAGGTATTCCGTCAATCTCCTCTGGAAATTCCTCATCAAGGTCTTCTCGTACAGTCGAGAACAAAGAAATACAACATAGAAAAGTACAGGGGATAAGAAACAGTAATATGTCATACATGGGAAAAACAGCGATATAAATAATCTATACAGATAGCGCACTCACAAACACGACAGTTACAACCAAACGACTTCCGAATAATTTTCCCTTAACTACTGTCTCTCACACTCATGCAACTAGCGACTATATGGACGCGATCACGACGCGACATCCCCAACGGATCAAGGTGTCCCAATCATCACTATGCCACCCCCATAAAGGTAGGGTTCGGTCTAAAGCCCGCAGGCCCAAATCGTCTCATGGATACGACATATTCCCCCGCCCGCAGGCCAGGTCGGAATATTCGCCCGTCAACAACGCAACTTACGGTAACGACATGTTCCCCCGCCCGCAGGCTAGGTCGGAGCATTCGTCCGTTCGTTAACAACTCAACTTTCGGTAACGACATATCCCCCCGCCCGCAGGCTAGGTCGAGATATGCGCCCGTCCGTCTACAATTCGACTAACGGGTACGACCACCTCCCCGTAGGTAAGATCGAAATCGCCCCTACGCCAAACTAATCGGTACGACCATCTCCCCGCAGGTAAGATCGAAATCGCCCGTATGCCAACACAGTGATGAATAACAACTATGCAACATGAATCTCACTGACTCATCTCAGGATTAACACTTAATGCCTCAACCCCGACTTATATGCAACCACGACCAACTTCCATCCGGTTCAACCGGGCATCAACTCACATCACAACAACAAACTGATCAACTATATCACTAGGTTGAGCACTACGACGTATATATATAACCTCGACTTCCTCACCACACATTCATCACCCGATTTATCAGAAATCAATGCTTAGTTCTACTCAGACATCAACAGTCCCAACAGTATATACACAACATTATCAACTTACAGATAAATCATGTTTCATCAATCAAGAGCATATAGTAAGCATAACATATATCACATACATCACAGTAAATACCAATCATAGCATACATCCTCAATATACGATGAAATCAACCTAACGGTCTAACGACCTCTAGTAGGGTTTGGGTCGCCCTACGCATATCAATATATATTATTTAAAGCTTGCCTCCCCGACGATATTGCGGTTCTTTCCCCCACCTTAGTGATTTTTCCCGGGAGATTCCGAATGCGGCTCCGCAACAGTCAATCGAGTGCGCGATCGAGCGTTCGAGTCCTGTCAGATTCTATACAGTAAAACACAATCAGAAATTAAAATCATGAAACCATAAACTACCTAATCTCTAGGATTAGCTACTGCCCTTAATTAATTAAATAGGCTAGGGATATTGAAATTCTACCAACTCTTGGATCAATGACCCTTAAGCATACCTAATGCATAATCAATGATCAATTATCAAAGATTTGAACCAAAACCCCTTAAACCAACAAAGTAGGGTTTCGGCCATCACCATGAAAAATAGGTGAGAGTTTGATTTGGCCTCCTAATCACTTGGATTACATGATTAAGGGATGCAATAGGTGAAATCAAAAACAAAGAACAAAAACCCATCTTTCCCCCTAAAACAACCCATTCGGCCCCTTTTAGATAAATAGGATAGAGATTTTATTTCATTACAAGCTCTTGGATTATGATAGTAGGGGATGATACTAGCTCATAGGAATTGGTTTGGTCTCAAAATGATTTTTCTACAATTTTCTAGAGATTTTTGAAGTGTAGAAATTGACATTCATGAAAATAAATGGATAAAATAAAGATTGAGAGCTCAAAGATGAAATCTATACCTTCTAGGTGATAGAGGAGGATGAGAGGAGCAACTTTGCTTCACAAACTTGGTTGAAAATCCTTGAGGAAGCTTGAGGAAAAAGAGGTTGAAAATGGAGGAAGAAAAGAGAAATGGAGGAAGAAGAAGAAAGAAGGAAGAAGAAGAAGATGGAGGGGATGAGAGAGAGAGGGCTGCACGAAATTATGGAGAGAGAGTGAGGTGAGTCATGAAAATTTAGATATTTTCATTTGAGGTAACTTAAGAGTTAAGAAAAGGGTAAAAAGGTAATTTAGTAAAAAGACCAAGGGTAATTTGGTCATTTCGCGTCCCGATATTTTGAAAATCCTCACGACACTTGTAGGAGTCCCTAAATGATTTATCATGGCTCTAGTATGAAAATCATTGGCTCAAGGTTCTCGAAAAACCCTAAGATAGCTCGAATCGTCTCCTAGAACGATTATCGGCCCGAATATAATAATATTATTTTTATTTTCGGACGTCAGGACGAACTTTTTCGAAAATATAGGAAACGTGATTCTAAGACTAACCGTCTCGTTCACGGGTCCAAATTAGGTCTTGATAGCAGTAAAGCACTACTGTCAAGCAAAAACGCAGACCGGGCTCCGTATGAGTTTTCGACCCAAAACTTAACCATAGCCTCCTACGATAGCGTAGAGCGTGACTATGGCCTCGGAGTAATTTATTTAATTTTCTAGGCTCTCTTAATAAAATAAAATTACTTAAATACTAATTTACTAATTAATCAAAAGATAAAAGAAAATCGGGGTGTTACATTACTACCCCCCTTAAAAAGAATTTCGTCCCGAAATTCGACGTACCTTCTTAAAATAGGCTCGGATATTGCTGTTGCATGTCCTCTTCGCGTTCCCAGGTAGCATCTCCGGTAGCTTCATCCCATATGATCTTGACCAACGGAATATGTTTACCTCGGAGTTCCTTAATCCTTCTATCCGCGATCCTTACAGGTAGAGCTTCATACTCAAGGTTATCTCTTAATTGTATTGACTCTGGTTCTAAGATGTGTGATGGATCGGGGTAGTACTTTCTCAACTGAGAGACATGAAAGACGTCATGAAGGTTGGATAAGTTTGGGGGTAAGGCGATGTGATAGGCCACAGGACCAATTCGGCGAAGAATTTGAAAAGGTCCAATGAACCTAGGAGTAAGCTTTCTAGATTTTATTGCCCTGCCGATTCCAGTTCTCGGAGTCACTCTCAGAAAAACATGGTCACCTTCCTGGAATTCTAAAGGTCTTCTTCTCTTATCGCTGTAACTCTTCTGCCTGTCCTTGCGATTTTCATCTTTTCCCGTATCCTCTTGATTTGTTCCGTCATCTGTTGCACTACCTCCGGTCCTAGTACTTGGTTTTCTCCATTCTCATACCAACACAAAGGTGTTCTACACTTCCTGCCGTACAATGCTTCATAAGGTGCCATACCTATACTTGAATGAAAACTATTGTTATAGGTGAACTCAATCAATGGTAAGAACTCCTCCCAACTTCCCGCGTGTTCCAAAACACACGCTCTTAAGAGGTCTTCCAACGATTGAATCGTCCGCTCCGACTGACCATCCGTCTGAGGATGATAAGCAGAACTCAACCTTAACTTAGTTCCCAAAGCCTCATGTAATTTCTTCCAGAATCTAGATGTAAATCTAGGGTCCCTGTCGGAAACAATGCTAGAAGGCACTCCGTGCAACCTTACTACTTCCTTGATGTAGATTTGGGTTAACCTCTCCAACGTATAACTTTCGCCAATAGGTAGGAAGTGAGCACACTTCGTTAACCTATCAACGATTACCCAAATGGCATCATGCCTCTTTTTAGTCCTCGGCAAACCAACCACGAAATCCATAGATATCCCATCCCATTTCCATTCTGGGATATCTAAAGATTGTAGTAGTCCTGCTGGCTTTTGGTGTTCTATCTTTGCCTTCTGACACACCAAGCAAGCCAACACATACTCGGCTATCTCCTTCTTCATTCCGGGCCACCAAAACATTTTCTTTAAGTCTTGGTACATCTTGGTAGCTCCTGGATGAAAACTCAACCTACTCTTGTGCCCTTCCTCTAAGATCATTCTCCTTAGGTCTATATCCACTGGCACACAAATCCTATCACCATACCTCAAGACTCCATCTTGATTCATCCTAAACTCAGAGGTTCTGCCTCCCGTCACTTGTTCCTTTACTTTCTGAAGATACTGATCAACCTCCTGCTTCTCCTTGATCGTCTTCAAAAATTCACTGGTTACTGTGACCATCCCTAGGTGTATCTTATCCTTAGATAATTCCATGTCTAGATTCAAATCTCTAAACTGTTCAACCAGTTCTAGTTCTTTCACCATCATAACAGATACGTGCAAGGATTTCCTACTTAACGCATCTGCTACTACATTCGCTTTTCCTGGATGGTATTGGAGATCGAATTCATAATCCTTTATGAATTCCATCCATCTCCTTTGCCTCATGTTTAACTCTTTCTGATCAAATAGATACCTTAAACTCTTATGGTCACTGTACACTATAAACTTAGCTCCATATAAATAGTGTCGCCATATCTTTAAAGCAAACACTATGGCCGCTAGCTCCAAATCATGAGTCGGATAATTTCTCTCATGAGTTCTCAGCTGCCGTGAAGCATATGCTACCACTCTCCGGTCTTGCATTAAGACACAACCCAGTCCTTGGTATGACGCATCACAGTACACGTCAAACTGTCCTGAAGAATCCGGTAACGTCAATACTGGTGACGTAGTCAGCCTCCTTTTTAGATCCTGAAAACTCTTCTCACATTCATCCGTCCAATCAAAGGATATTCCCTTCCTTGTTAACTGCGTCATTGGCAACGCGATCTTCGAGAATCCTTCGATGAACCTTCGGTAATAGCCAGCTAAGCCCAGAAAACTTCGTATTTCACTCACCGACTTAGGGCTTTCCCAATGCACCACAGCTTCAACCTTTGTTGGGTCTACTGCTATCCCATCACGATTAACCACATGACCTAAGAATTGTACTTCTTCTAACCAGAATTCACACTTGGACAACTTTGCATAAAGTTGTCGGTCCTTTAACACTTGAAGCACAATCCTAAGATGTTCCTGATGTTCTTCCCGATCAAAGGAATAAATAAGAATGTCGTCGATAAACACAACAACAAACTTATCTAAGAATGGTCGGAAGATTCGGTTCATGTAATCCATGAATACTGCTGGAGCATTAGTTACACCAAAAGGCATAACCAGGTACTCGTAGTGTCCATATCGGCTCCTGAACGCCGTCTTCGGTATATCCTCCCTCTTGACTCGAATCTGGTGATAACCAGATCTTAAGTCAATCTTTGAAAATATTACAGCTCCTTTCAACTGGTCCATCAAATCGTCAATCCTAGGCAACGGATACTTATTCTTAACCGTCGCCTTGTTCAGCTGTCGATAATCCACGCACAGCCTCGAACTTCCATCCTTCTTTTTAACGAATAGCACCGGCGCTCCCCAAGGTGAAGCACTCGGCCTTATAAACTCTTTATCCAATATGTCATCCAATTGCTTTTTCAGCTCCACTAACTCCGCTGGAGCCATTCGATAAGGTGCTATCGAGATCGGTCCAGTTCCCGGTACCAGATCTATAGCGAACTCTATTTCTCTCTCCGGTGGTAAACCCGGAACGTCATCAGGGAAAATTTCCGGAAACTCCTGCACTACAGGCAACGACTCCAACGTAGGAGATTCCTTAGCTTCCACAGAGAGTAGCAACACGTGTTTCTGAGATTTACTACCTAGCTTACTATCTTTGGCAGGCATTAATCTGGATTGCTCAGGAAATGATAAGGTCTTTTTAGAACAGTCTAACACTACATGGTTAGCCGAAAGCCAATCCATGCCTAAAATTATATCGAGTTGATGCATAGGTAAGCAAATGAGATCAATAGAAAAAGTTTGATTTTCAATGACAATCAGGCAATTCAAACAGACAGTTATGGTTGTCAAGGAATTACTGGTAGGGGTAGAAACAGTTAAGTCATGGGGAAGTAAAGAGACAGGCAGCTTCAAATGATCCACACACTCTTGGGATATGAAAGAATGAGTAGCTCCCGAGTCAAACAATACAGATAAGAGTTTACCTGACACTAGGCACATACCTTGTATCAGATCAGGGGATTGAGAGGATTCAGCACCTCGTATGGTAAACACCCTTCCGGTGGCTTGTGGTCTCGTTGCTTGCTGTCCGGTTCCTTGGGTCCTGGTCACTGGGCCCTGCCTGCCTGTATTGTACCTCGCTCCTTGTGTACATTCTGGCGCTATGTGACCCACTTGGCCACATCGGAAACACTGGCGAGTCTCTTTTATCGGACAGTCCCGAATTGTATGTGTTCCTCCACACCTGAAGCAGCCACTTGGTTGGAGTTGTCCTTCAGTCTGTCTTGCGGCCTGACGGTCATAAGGCCTCCGTCCCGTCTGGAATCTTCCCTTTCCGCCTCGACCTCTCTGGTCAAACCTCCGAGCAGGTCCTCCAGTTCTGCCTTGCTGCAGCTCTCGCTTCTTGTCAATGTTCTCGATGACAGAACACCTCTCTAGCATCTCAGGCAATCGGGCGATGTTCAGTGGTGCAATCACCCGTTGCAATTCATATTTCAGGCCGTCCTCAAAGCGCCTGCAAACCCATTCTTCATCAGGGAACCTCTGGTAGAATTCAGAAAATTTGAGCAGCGCCTCAAATCTTGCAGAGTACTCCCCGACAGACATGGTCCCTTGCTTCAGACCCATAAACTCTTTCTCTTTTTCTCTCCTCATCATCCTGGGGAAATACTTCTCCAGAAAGCATTCCCGAAACAGTCCCCAGTTGATGAGTCTGTCTTCAGCTTCAAGCATCCTCTGCTTGCCTTTCCACCACAGTTCTGCACCTCCTATTAGCATGAAGGATGCATATGTTACCTTTCTGTCCTCACGGCAGTGAATCGCCGTAAAGATTTTCTCCAGCTCTTGTACCCAGAGTTCAGCTCCTTCTGGGTTGAAGTCGCCATTGAACTGTGGCGGCTTCCCCTTCAGAAAAGTATTCAGCCCGGTGTCTTCCCTCACAACTTCACCTTGCTGATTTTGTCTCTACTGTTGTTGCATGGTCAACTGTAACAGTTGTGCGTTCTGCTGCGTTTGGTGCAGCATTGCCGTTGCCAGTTCCCTAACTGTCCTCAGGGTTTCAGTTGATTCTAGTCCATCGACAGCGTGGGAACTCGCTTCGTATCCAAGTCCGAGTTCAGCGGCACTCGCTGTGGCCCTTCCGCCACGTCCCCTAGGTCGTCCGCGAACCATTTCTTCCTGGCAAGGAGAAATATTAGTTTCGATTCATAAGACATATGATAAGCTTGCGGCTTATTCACCTTTTCAGAAAAAGAAACAAAAACAAGGAAAAGGCAAAAACAAGGTTTCGCTTAGCGAGACTCCATTCGCTTAGCGAAATAGAATGAATTTCGCTCAGCGAGACGCAATTCGCTTAGCGAAACTGAGTGCATTTCGCTTAGCGAGGATCCATTCGCTTGGCGTAATTGAGACAGCGATGCACCATTTGAAACCTGTCTGGATCGCGTAGCGAGATCAATTTCGCTTAGCGAAATTGATTGGAACTTCTCTGGATCGCGCAGCGAGGCAAAATTCGCTTAGCGAAACAATATTTCGCTTAGCGAAACAATATTTCGCTTAGCGAAGTTCCCCAGATCCTTAGTTATTCCCAACAAGAATAGAACACAATTAGTACCCACTGTGGACATAACCGTCAATGCTGGTATACTTCCCAAACCACACAGTCCGATATTAGAATCGAACTGCTCTGATACCACAAAATGAGACAACCCCTTCCTAGGAGGTCCCATTGGTGACCCCACTTATAATTATTAGAGTTATAGCGTAGCGTAGTAGTATAAAAGTTGCGGAAATATGAAACATACCATACATACTGATACCATAGTAATATATATACAGACATAAGAGTATCGACTCCACCAGTAGAGCCTACAGCAACTGATGCCAAACATATAAGATTCAGAGTATACAGTAGATAAAACAAAAAGACATAACAACGGGAACGAAGGCACGTCAGAGATCCTCTCCTAGCGCTCAAGGTCCCCCAGCATTGGGATCCGAGGCTCTCCCGCCGGCATCAGGTTCAACAGGTATTCCGTCAATCTCCTCTGGAAATTCCTCATCAAGGTCTTCTCGTACAGTCGAGAACAAAGAAATACAACATAGAAAAGTACAGGGGATAAGAAACAGTAATATGTCATACATGGGAAAAACAGCGATATAAATAATCTATACAGATAGCGCACTCACAAACACGACAGTTACAACCAAACGACTTCCGAATAATTTTCCCTTAACTACTGTCTCTCACACTCATGCAACTAGCGACTATATGGACGCGATCACGACGCGACATCCCCAACGGATCAAGGTGTCCCAATCATCACTATGCCACCCCCATAAAGGTAGGGTTCGCTCTAAAGCCCGCAGGCCCAAATCGTCTCATGGATACGACATATTCCCCCGCCCGCAGGCCAGGTCGGAATATTCGCCCGTCAACAACGCAACTTACGGTAACGACATGTTCTCCAACCCACAGGCTAGGTCGGAGCATTCGCCCGTTCGTTAACAACTCAACTTCCGGTAACGACATATCCCCCCGCCCGCAGGCTAGGTTGAGATATGCGTCCGTCCGTCTACAATTCGACTAACGGGTACGACCACCTCCCCGCAGGTAAGATCGAAATCGCCCCTACGCCAAACTAATCGGTACGACCATCTCCCCGCAGGTAAGATCGAAATCGCCCGTATGCCAACACAGTGATGAATAACAACTATGCAACATGAATCTCACTGACTCATCTCAGGATTAACACTTAATGCCTCAACCCCGACTTATATGCAACCACGACCAACTTCCATCCGGTTCAACCGGGCATCAACTCACATCACAATAACAAACTGATCAACTATATCACTAGGTTGAGCACTACGACGTATATATATAACCTCGACTTCCTCACCACACATTCATCACCCGATTTATCAGAAATCAATGCTTAGTTCTACTCAGACATCAACAGTCCCAACAGTATATACACAACATTATCAACTTACAGATAAATCATGTTTCATCAATCAAGAGCATATAGTAAGCATAACATATATCACATACATCACAGTAAATACCAATCATAGCATACATCCTCAATATACGATGAAATCAACCTAACGGTCTAACGACCTCTAGTAGGGTTTGGGTCGCCCTACGCATATCAATATATATTATTTAAAGCTTGCCTCCCCGACGATATTGCGGTTCTTTCCCCCACCTTAGTGATTTTTCCCGGGAGATTCCGAATGCGGCTCCGCAACAGTCAATCGAGTGCGCGATCGAGCGTTCGAGTCCTGTCAGATTCTATACAGTAAAACACAATCAGAAATTAAAATCATGAAACCATAAACTACCTAATCTCTAGGATTAGCTACTGCCCTTAATTAATTAAATAGGCTAGGGATATTGAAATTCTACCAACTCTTGGATCAATGACCCTTAAGCATACCTAATGCATAATCAATGATCAATTATCAAAGATTTGAACCAAAACCCCTTAAACCAACAAAGTAGGGTTTCGGCCATCACCATGAAAAATAGGTGAGAGTTTGATTTGGCCTCCTAATCACTTGGATTACATGATTAAGGGATGCAATAGGTGAAATCAAAAACAAAGAACAAAAACCCATCTTTCCCCCTAAAACAACCCATTCGGCCCCTTTTAGATAAATAGGCTAGAGATTTTATTTCATTACAAGCTCTTGGATTATGATAGTAGGGAATGATACTAGCTCATAGGAATTGGTTTGGTCTTAAAATGATTTTTCTACAATTTTCTAGAGATTTTTGAAGTTTAGATCTAGAAATTGACATTCATGAAAATAAATGGAGAAAATAAAGATTGAGAGCTCAAAGATGAAATCTATACCTTCTAGGTGATAGAGGAGGATGAGAGGAGCAACTTTGCTTCACAAACTTGGTTGAAAATCCTTGAGGAAGCTTGAGGAAAAAGAGGTGGAAAATGGAGGAAGAAAAGAGAAATGGAGGAAGAAGAAGAAAGAAGGAAGAAGAAGAAGATGGAGGGGATGAGAGAGAGAGGGCTGCACGAAATTATGGAGAGAGAGTGAGGTGAGTCATGAAAATTTAGATATTTTCATTTGAGGTAACTTAAGAGTTAAGAAAAGGGTAAAAAGGTAATTTAGTAAAAAGACCAAGGGTAATTTGGTCATTTCGCGTCCCGATATTTTGAAAATCCTCACGACACTTGTAGGAGTCCCTAAATGATTTATCATGGCTCTAGTATGAAAATCATTGGCTCAAGGTTCTCGAAAAACCCTAAGATAGCTCGAATCGTCTCCTAGAACGATTATCGGCCCGAATATAATAATATTATTTTTATTTTCGGACGTCAGGACGAACTTTTTCGAAAATATAGGAAACGTGATTCTAAGACTAACCGTCTCGTTCACGGGTCCAAATTAGGTCTTGATAGCAGTAAAGCACTACTGTCAAGCAAAAACGCAGACCGGGCTCCGTCTGAGTTTTCGACCCAAAACTTAACCATAGCCTCCTACGATAGCGTAGAGCGTGACTATGGCCTCGGAATAATTTATTTAATTTTCTAGGCTCTCTTAATAAAATAAAATTACTTAAATACTAATTTACTAATTAATCAAAAGATAAAAGAAAATCGGGGTGTTACAACGGGCAGTATCCTCGGTAGCAGCCAGTCGCTGTCTCAGTGTGACCAGCTCCTTTGAATCCTGGGAGCGGCAGGAGGGTGAATGCGACGACTATGTGAGGATGGGGTCCCCTTATCGGAAACCACAAGCGAGGTCTCCAGCCCCCTAAAATTTGCCCCTTCTTCTTGCCCCTGACCATATCCAACCAACATTGGGTCTGAAGTCTTTGCTCCTCGACAGGGTCGAGAAGGGTAGATGTGGAGCCGACAGTGCAAGATGCAGCATCGTCCATAGCCTGAGATAACTTGGCGCCAAACTGTTAGTGTTATTCATAAACACAAACATCATGTCATAAATATATATTAAAACAATATCAAAATGAAAAAAATAAAATAAAGAGAATTCAAGAAAAAGACTTGCCACTGTCCGTCTAGATCTCTCATCGACGATCTCGCCGGTATCCCTCCATGTATGAGTCTGCTCAAAGAGCTCATTAATATGTACAGGATGACCAAGCTCCGCTGATTGCAAACAAAAGCAAAACTAATAGTTAATAAATAAATATATAAGTATTACATTTAAAACAAATATTAAACGAATATATTTTTTTAATATACGTACCATCCGTGCTGCGTCGTGCTGGCAGATGGAGCCACCAGTGTGCAAGCTTCTGCCTTTTTCTGATGCTCGATTTTTCTTTGCCTGTGCACACTTAGCTTTATAAGCAATTGTAACCCAGTGCTCGTACAAACGAGCCTAGACATGCTCCCTTGTCCATTCGGGATGCTGACGGGAGTCCCCGAGCATTTCTGAGCAACTCTGAGAGTCTATGAGAGGCTCGAGTGAAACTTTCTCTCGATCGCCGCCTCATGCTCAGGGATCCACTGCAACTTTGTCCCTATTAAGAGAAAAAATAGTTAGTAAAATAATAATAAACAAATATATAACTTATGTTACCGATATGCATTTCAGGTCATTAAGTACTTACCCCAAAACGTCTGAAAAATACTCATTTTTCATTGTCCGTAAGGCATCCTCATGAAAGCCATGGATGGTGAAACTGCTTTTTGATAGTTTCTTAATGGCCTGAGACACAACCCTAGATGGATCAAACCTAAATAGAAAAGCAAAACAATTTAATATTAAAATACAATTAATCAGTATTATATTGTAATAAAAATGAATGTAATGCTAATTATTTCTTACTCTCCTGAATATGACGTATAGATAGGTGAGTAGTGGGCGCGGGCGCGATCTCCTCCTGCTCATCCACCTCCTCATCTAAGGATGGACCATCTCCATGGGTAGGCTGGCGCTTCACAAGCTGACAAGTAGGCCCAGGTGATGATGATGTAATATCATGGGCAGTCAGACCTGGAGTTGGCATAAAGATGAGATATGGAAAGGATGGCATCGATCTAGCAGCTGGGGCTAATGATGGTGCAGTATGTAGTGGTGATGGCATCGGTCTAGTGGGAGGGGATGGCATCGGTGTAGCAACGGGGGATGTCGTCGGTGCATCAGTTGGTGATGTCGTCGGTCTCAACGAACGAAGTTGAAGTTAGTAACGAGGCTTCTTACCCTTCCCCTTATCAACACCTGACGACGGGGATCGAGGCGGGTTACCTCCTCCAGATGATATGTCTATATAGGAAAAAATGTCACCAATTTTAACTCCACACACGCACATATATACATATATTAAATAAAAAAAACTCAATAAAGACATAATATTAAGGATCGTCGTGTTTATCATATACATGAGTCAATAGAAAATTAAAATTTCAAGCAGAAGGATCTAAATTGCCTAAATCCTATTCGGAATCTGAGGCATCATCATCGTTTTCAAATTCAGCCTCTTCATCTTCTTGTGGACATTCCTTCCATTCAACGTCTCCATCTCCATCTCCATCTATTAGGTCGAGCTAGATGGACGACACATTACCAATGTCCACTTCTTCAGCATCAGCTTCTAAGTCTTGCAATCTATTTATACGCTCAACTTCTGTAACTTCATTCACATGTGAAGGTTCATCCACTTGGTAAGGCATTTCATCCTTTGCGTCGTCAGATTCTATACGACCCCTTGGTTTCGTTTTGATAGCAACACACCAACCACGTAGAAGGGGTTGGACATAATTCTTGAGTTAAGAGTGAACCAAGATAAATCTGTTGTGTGTTTCTCCCTCTTATCTTTGTACTTATTTTGTTTATCGCTAAGCAATTTTTTTACTTAACCGCATTTAAAAGAAAGCATTTTATCTTGTGTCCATCGTTTTATCTTGTGTCCATCGTTTTCAGCTTCTACGTTTTGTTTAGCTAAAATCTGAGTTGCGAAAAGATTTACAAAAATTTAAGAAACACAATTGAACCCTCTTCTTGTGTTTCAACAACTACTTCTTCCAACATATGGCCAACAATTTTTATCATCCAACCTTTGGGGGAACTATATGAAATACTTTTGAGCGTGATTGGTGCTTGGGAGATTACATGAATCGAGGATATCAAGGTCCTCAAGCACAAGTTGATTGTATGGTGAAAAAGCATGTATATACATACTCCAAGGAAGAATAGGAATCCTTTTTGTCTTCTTTACCAGCAATACCACCACCGCGCATATAACTAATTCCCAAAATCCAAAACCTTGGGAAATTGCTTTGGAGAAATATGCAGAAGAGATGTCAAACTTTGCAGCCAAAACAAGAGCCAAATATGATCGTATGGAAGCTATGGTGTAGAATTTCGAAGTTCAAGTTGGGCAAATTTTCAAACAGTTAGCACAAGAGCCACATGAAGCACAATGTTATCAAAATATGGTTGCAGGAATGGACCAAAATGAAGATGATGTGGTAGTGGAAGATGACTCGCAAGAAGAAGAACGTGGAATGGAGAAAAAAGAGGTACTATCTCCTATAAATCCTTTAGAAAGAACGAATGAGAGGATGAGTCATGTGGAAGACACTTACTTGGATTGGTTTGATGAATTCCACGAATGTTACGAGTTGGATAATTCAGATGATCTTCACTCTTGTGTTGGTTATGGTGGGATCAATGTGTATCCCGTATGTGCCTAGATTGTTGCATGTATAAATGAGGACGAATCCAAGTTTGCAGCAATTCTTGGTTATTACAAAATGCTTTTCCACAATGTTTTAAGTTTACAACATTAGTGGCGAATACTCATTTGCTACTTCTCAAAGTTAGACCTCATGTGCTTTGTGGAGGTTTAGCACATGAAGAGGTCAAAAGAGGAGTCTATAACTTGCCATTTGACACACGAGTCTATATGCTAGTGTTGGCTTGAAGCACCACATAGCTCAAATTGTAACCATCAATCCTATCCAATACACATTAATCAACAGCAAATTACAAACACTATCTTCAAACCATATTTCAACCCCTTACAATCAAAGGTTTAAGAACCTTAAACAACATACTTATGGTCCATCAAGACCTTGGACCACCAAAAACCACAATGGGCTCCAAAACAACCCAAAACATACATTTTTAATGGATTTGTCATCCATCTTTCAAACTCCAACCAACAAATTAAAAAATGCAAATAAAAATTAAAGAGAAAATTAATAATCAAAAAGTAAAGCAAAATAAAATTAGGGCTTGGGATTCCCTATCAAAAACAACAAAAAAACCACAAATTAAGCTACACTACTTATAACACCCCGATTTTCTTAATCTTTTAATTAATCAGTATTTAAGTAATTGTATTTTATTGGAGGGTCTAAAAAATTGAATAAATTATTCTGAGGTCATAGTCACGCTCTACGCCATCGTAGGAGGCTGTGGTTAAGTTTTGGGCCGAAAACTCAAACGGAGCCCGATCTATGTTTTTTCGGATGATAGTGTTTTTCTACTATCAAGACCTCATTTTGACTAACGGTCAAAACCATTAGTTTTAAAATTCAATCCTCTACCTTTTTGCTAAAATATGTCCTGACGTCCAAAAATATAAATAATATTTTATATTCGGGTTAAAAATCAATCGGAAAGACGATCCGAGCTGTCTTAGGGTTTTCGAGAACCTTGAGCCGATAATTTTCATATCAAGGCTATGTTAAATTATTTGGGGACTCCCACCAGTGTCGTGAGGATTTTCGAAATGTCGGGACGTGAATTGACCAAATTGCCCTTGGTTAGTTTTTACTAGTTACCTTTTATTACTTTTACCTGTTCTTAAGTTTTAAGTTAATTCTTTAAATACCTTATTCTTCACTATTCTTCACTCACTCACTCTCTCATTTTCTCGACCAGCAGCCCCCCCAAAACACCCATCTTCTTCTTTCTCTTCTTCTACATCTCATTTCTTCATTTCTCACCATTAAAGCTCACTTTGAGCTTGAATTTGTTGAAGCAAGCTTTACCAAATTTGAAGGAGATCATCATAGGAGGTAGCTAGTTCCCACTATCTCTCTCAATCTCTCTTTGTTCTCCTCTAATTTCCATGATCATAGAAGTTAGGGTTTTTACCTCTAAATCTTCAAAAATCCATGAAAAATTGTAGAAAAATCATTTTAATACCAAACCAATTTCTATGGCCTAGGTTCATGACATACTTGCATGATCCAAGAGACTAGAGCCAATAAATCTCTCTAGCTATTTTTTTAATGGAGAAGCAGAAACCCCTTTAGTGCAGGGTAGGGTTTTTCATTGGTTTTTGATGTTTTGAGTTGATATCTAGGGTTACCACACTTAGTTAGGGTGTTATCCAAGAAATGAGAATTTTTGGAGCTCCCTAGCTATTTTTCATATTCTTCATTCAATAGGGCCGAACCCTAGGGGTAGTGCATTAGGAGAAATCTTTATTTTTTGAGTAAATGCCTTCATTGATTATGTATTAGGGACCCTAAGGATCATTGATCCAAAAGTTAGAAACTTTTAGACATCCCTAGCCTAATTAATTAAATAGGGGCAGTAGCTAATCCTAAGGAATTAGAGAGTTTTTGATTTAACTATTTTAATTTCTAGTTGTGTTTTGTTATATAGAATTGGACAGGATTCGAACGTTCGACAGCGTACACGACTGATTGTTGCGGGGTCGTAGCCGGAGCTGCACGTGGAAATTTCTAAGGTGGGGGAGAAAAAACTAATATTGTCGGGAAGGCAAGCTTAGTATAGAGTATATATATATCTGTGTAGCGGAACCCTTAAACCCTACTAGAGGTTGAGCCCTGGATAAAGTGCCTGGACCCTGGGCGTAGGTACTTTTGGGCTATCACCGCTAAGTTGATATCATGGATGATAAAATTCATTGAGGTTGATGTGTTGATTTGTTTAATTGATTATCTGTTTACATGTTGTTTTAAACTGTTAGAGTGATTTATTGTTATCTGGCTTTATGGTGATGTTTATACTGGATAAATTACTGTAGTAATGTTATTGTGATTTGACTGGTGGTTGAGCGCTGATGAGAGTATGGTGAGTGATGATATTGTTCGGGTTGATATCGTTGTGGTAACGACCGTGGAGCTGTGGCTCGTAGACGCAAGGCGTCGTGATGCTGTTGCTGATATTCATGATGATGTGATGTTGATGTTGATGTTGATGTTGATATGATGCGATGTGTCGTGGTCGTGGACGAGTGTTTAGGCGTGAGGTTCCGATATCAACCTGCGATGGATGTTTGTTGCATTTTCATATCATTTCATACCACAACATTTTGTCCCAAAGGGGGATGTCCAATTGGGGACCTTACTTAAAATCCCGAGGCGGGATGTGATGTGATATAATCCCTACGGGATGTCCAATTGGGGACGTGATTTACCGGCCGACATGCATATAGGGAAGTCAGCATATACATAGGGACTAGTATCCCTCTTATAGGCTTATTTGAGATAATGATGTTTGAGATAATTGTGATGGGCGACTTAAGAGATGGATGAGGTTGTGTTGTTTATGTTATCTGTGTTGTGTGATGTGGGTATATATATATATATATATATATATATATATATATATATATATATATATATATATATATATATATATATATATATATGTGTGTGTGTGTGTGTGTGTGTGTGTGTGTGTGTGTGTGTGTGTGTTGTATTGATGCCCCTCTCCCATATTTGATGATATATGTTTCTTATCTTCCGCTATTTTCTGTATGTGTTGCCCTTATTTTATGGGAAGACATCGAGGAGGAACCAGTGGCTGAGGAGCTGGATGGCATTCCTTGCGAGCCTGACGCCGGAGGACGTACCACGGACCCTAGCCTCGAGAGGACGGGCAATGATCGTGGTTAGCCGAAGAGTTGTCTCTCGACCTACTTTTCGTACTTTTATTTTGGGTTTGTACTAATATACTCTGCATATACTACTTTATACTGTCGCCCTACTAATGGGGCAATAATGTATGTGATATATTTCTTTATATTTTAAAGCTGTGTACTCTGAAGCGTTGTGTGCCGTATATTTGATTGCTTCCGCACTCAATTTTCTGCTTCGCTTGGTATTTATAAGGCGCGCTAACGTTTATTATGCGATTAAGGTTAGTTAATATCTGAGGTTCTACTGATGGGACGACCGGTCGTCTCATTTATTGGTATTAGAGCAGTTCGATTCTAATATCGGACTTTGTGGTTTAGAGAGTATACTAGCATTGACAGTTATACTCGCTTAGCTCCAAGAATTTCACTTAGCTGAAGCAGAATTCTTCATGCTAAAGAAATTTAATTCGCTTAGCTCGGAATTTTAGCTTAAGCAAGTCAGTTGCTAACCCAAAGATGCGTTTCTGATGGAAATTAGCTTAAGCGAATTTTCCAGGCTAAGCGCAACTCGCTTAGCGCAGAATTTTAGCTTAAGCGAATCAGTTGCGAACCAAACCATTTGCTTCTGAAGGAAATTCGCTTGAGCGAATTTTCCAAGCTAAGCGGAATTCGCTCAGCGCAGAATTTTAGCTTAAGCGAATCAGTTGCTAATCCAAAGATGCGTTTCTGATGGAAATTCGCTTTAGCGAATTTTCCAGGCTAAGCGCGACTCGCTCACCTCAGGATTTTAGCTTAAGCGAATCAGTTGCCAAAATAAATCATGTGTTTCTGATGGAAATTCGCTAATGCGAATTTTCCAGGCTAAGCGCGACTCGCTCAGCTTAGCATTTTAGCTTAAGCGAATGAGTTGCCAAAACAAAGCATGTGTTTCTGATGGAAATTCGCTTAAGCGAATTTGCCAGGCTTAAACGAATTTTGCAAGCTTTGTTTTCCTTTCTTGATTTGTCTGTAATTCAACCTACACCAAATTGAGTTGATAAGTGCCCTATTAAACTCTAGAATTGTGAGTAAAATTGGCACTTATCAGGTACTAACTGTGTTAGAAAGAGGGTAGTGTGTCCGATGTGCGAGTTATCTTATGTGACAACTTTTCCGTTCATTCAAGGAGTGGTGGACCAATTCATAGTTCGAGAGGCTTCAGACTCCACAATAAGGCGGAAGTTCTCTGCGTGCAGAAGTAAGACAGCAAGCGGCAAATCAACCGAATAGGCCACATACTAGTGGAAGGATGTTTGCTATGAATAGATCTAAAACCTCTTAATGTCCCGATCTGATACAAGGTAAGTGCCTAGTTACGGGGGGACTCTTATCTGTTTTATTTGATTCGGGGGCTACACATTCCTTTATTTCTTTGGCTTGTATGGATCATTTGGATTTTCCTGTTTCAACCTTATCATATGATTTGACTGTTTCTACACCTACGGGTGATTCCCTGACAACTCTATTTGTCTGTTTAAAATGTCCGGTTATGTTAGAAAACCGATCTTTTCTTGTTGACCTAGTCTGTCTGCCTATGCAGCAGATTGATATTATCTTAGGCATGGACTGGCTTTCGGCCAACCATGTAGTTCTAGACTGTTCAAATAAAACCCTTTGTTTTTCCAAGCAATCTGGATCATTTCCTGTCAGTGATAGTGTGTCGGGAGGTGTACAATCAGGAGAGTGCACGGTGCTGTTTTCCTTGGAAGCCGAGGAGACTCCAAGTCTGGATGCTTTGCCGGTGGTGCGTGAGTTTCCAGATATTTTCCCGGACGATGTACCAGGATTACCACCCAAGAGGGAGGTAGAGTTCGCAATCGATCTTACCCCTGGAGCCGGACCGATTTCGATAGCACCCTATCTAATGTCCTTAACGTAGTTGGCAGAGCTGAAGAAGCAACTAGATGACATGCAGCAGAAGCAGTTTATCAGACCGAGTGTTTCACCATGGGGAGCACCTGTACTATTCGTCAAGAAGAAGGACGACAGTTCAAGATTGTGTGTGGACTACAGACAACTCAACAAGGTGACAATCAAGAATAAATACCCATCGCCAAGGATTGACAATCTTATGGACCAATTAAGGGAGGCAACGGTATTTTCTAAGATTGATCTGAGATCCGGTTATCATCAGATAAGGGTGAAGGAAGATGATATACCAAAGACGGCTTTCAGGAGTCGGTACGGACACTATGAGTATCTAGTTATGCCTTTTGGTGTGACTAATGCTCATGCAGTGTTTATGGATTACATGAACAGGATCATGCGACTGTACCTTGATAAGTTCGTCGTTGTTTTTATCGACAACATCCTTATCTACTCCTTAGACAAGGAAGAACATCAAGCGCATTTGAGAGTTGTACTTCAAGTTCTTAAGGGCAGACAACTCTATGCCAAGTTGTCAAAGTGAGAGTTCTGGCTGGAGGAGGTACAATTCCTTGGACATTTGATCGACAAGGATGGTATAGCAGTAGATCCTGCAAAAGTAGAAGCTGTGGTTAAGTGGGAAAGCCCTAAGACTGTAAGTGAAATCAAAAGTTTTCTCGGGCTAGCAGGATACTACAGGAGGTTTATCGAGGGATTCTCGAAGATTGCGTTACCCCTGACGCAATTAACGAGGTAAGGAAAAGCGTATGAATGGACAGAAGAGTGTGAGGCTAGTTTCCAAGAGCTGAAAAGGAGGCTAATTACATCTCCGATATTAGTCTTGCCGAATCCATCAACGTCATTCGATGTGTATTGTGATGCATCGTATCAAGGTTTGGGTTGTGTGCTCATGCAAGAGAGAAAAGTGATAGCCTATGCTTCCAGACAGCTGAAAGTGCATGAATGGAATTACCCAACCCATGAACTAGAATTGACCGCGATAGTGTTTTCATTGAATATATGGAGACACTATCTCTATGGCGCTAAATTCAGTGTGTTTAGCGACCACAAAAGTTTAAAGTATCTGTTCGACCAAAAGGAGTTGAACATGCGGCAGAGGAGATGGATGGAATTCATAAAGGATTATGAATTTGATCTACAGTACCACCCGGGAAAGGCCAACGTGGTGGCAGATGCATTGAGTCGGAAATCTTTGCATATGTCCGCTATGATGGTGAAAGAACTGGAATTGATGGAACAGTTCAGGAATCTGAACCTGGACGTGGAGTTATCCAGAGATAAGATAAGTTTAGGAATGGTCACTATCACTAGTGACTTTCTGAACTTGATCTGGAAGAAGCAAAGAGAAGATCAGTACCTACACGAAAAGAATCAGATGGTAGAAGAAGGAGAGACTTTAGAGTTCAAGAAAGGTACTGATGGAATCCTGAAGTTTGGAGACAGGATATGTGTGCCTAAGGATAGCGAAGTTAGGAACATGATCTTGGAAGAAGCACAAAGAGCAAGCTGAGTTTTCATCCTGGATCTACGAAGATGTACCAGGACCTAAAGGGAATGTTTTGGTGGCCTGGGATGAAGAAGGAAGTAGCTGGTGTGTCAAAAGGCAAAGATTGAACACCAGAAACCAGCAGGGTTATTGCAATCACTGGACGTCCTAGAATGGAAATGGGATAGCATTGCAATGGATTTTGTTTCCGGACTACCAAGGACGAAAAGGAAGTGCGATGCAATTTGGGTAATCGTTGATAGGCTTACGAAATGTGTTCATTTCTTGCCGATCAACCAGAGGTATTCTTTGGAAAGATTAACCCAGATTTACATCAAGGAAGTAGTGAGAATACATGTAGTACCTTCGAGTATAATTTCGGACAGGGATCCGAGATTTACTTCCATGCTTTAGCAGAGTCTAAATGGTGCATTGGGAACGAAGCTCAGAATGAGTTCAGCTTATCATTCGCAGACGGATGGTCAGTTTGAAAGGACGATTCAATCTTTGGAGGATGTTTTAAGGGCATGTGTTTTGGAAACACAGGAAGTTGAGACGAGTTCCTTCCACTGATTGAGTTCATATATAACAATAGTTTCCACTCGACTATTGGCATGGCGCCATATGAGGCACTGTATGGACGAAAGTGCTGAACGCCGCTCTATTGGTATGAAACCGGGGAGAATCAGTTGATAGGCCCAGAGATGGTGTAGCGAACGACGGAGCAAGTTAAGAAAATTCGGGAAAAGATGAAAGTCGCACGGGATCGGCAGAAGAGCTACAGTGACAAGAGAAGGAGACCTTTGGAGTTCCAGGAAGGCGATCATGTCTTTATGAGAGTCACTCCAGAAAGCTTACCCTTAGATTCATTGGACATTTCAAATTCTTCGCCGAATTGGTCCAGTTGCTTACCAAATTGCTTTACCCCCCAACCTATCCAATATTCATAATGTATTCCATGTATCCCAACTCAGAAAATACCATCCTGATCCATCACACGTGATAGAGCCCGAATCAATCCAGATAAGGGAGAACTTAGAATACGAAGCATTGCCTGTACGGATTGTAGACACGAGGGTGAAAGAACTCCGCGGAAAGCAGATTCCCTTAGTCAAAGTCATATGGGATGCTATAACAGGAGATGCCACCTGGGAACGCGAAACGGATTTGCAGCAGCGATATCTACATCTATTCTAAGGTACGTTGAATTTCGAGGACGAAATTCTTTTTAAGGGGGTAGTAACGTAACACCCCAATTTTCTTAATCTTTTAATTAATCAGTATTTAAGTAATTGTATTTTATTAGAGGGTCTAGAAAATTTAATAAATTATTCCGAGGCGATAGTCACGCTCTATGCCATCGTAAGAGGCTATAGTTAAGTTTTGGGCCGAAAACACAAACGGAGCCCTATCTATGTTTTTTCGGATGATAGTGTTTTTCTACTATCAAGACCCCATTTTGACTAACGGTCAGCACCATTAGTCTTAAAATTCAATCCTCTACCTTTTTGCTAAAATGGGTCCTAACGTCCAAAAATATAAATAATATTTTATATTTGGGCCGAAAATCGATCGGGTAAACGATTTGAGCTGTCTTAGGGTTTTTCGAGAACCTTGAGCCGATAATTTCCATTCCAAGGCTGTGTTAAATTATTTGGGGACTCCCACCAGTGTCGTGAGGATTTTCGAAATGTCGGGACGTGAATTGACCAAATTGCCCTTGGTTAGTTTTTACTAATTACTTTTTATTACTTTTACCTATTCTTAAGTTTTAAGTTAATTCTTTAAATACCCTATTCTTCACTATTCTTCACTCACTCACTCTCTCATTTTCTCGACCAGCACCTCCCCCCAAAAAACACCCATCTTCTTCTTTCTCTTCTTCACCATCTCATTTCTTCATTTCTCACCATTAAAGCTCACTTTGAGCTTGAATTTGTTGAAGCAACCTTCACCAAATTTGAAATAGATCAACATAGGAGGTAGCTAGTTCCCTCTATCTCTCTCAATCTCTCTTTGTTCTCCTCTAATTTCCATGATCATAGAAGTTAGGGTTTTTACCCCTAAATCTTCAAAAATCCGTGAAAAATTGTAGAAAAATCATTTTAATACCAAACCAATTTCTATGGCCTAGGTTCATGACATACTTGCATGATCCCAGAGATTAGAGCCAAGAAATTTTTTTAATGGAGAGGCCGAAACCCCCTTTAGTGCAAGGTAGGGTTTTTGGTTGGTTTTTGATGTTTTGAGTTGATATCTAGGGTTACCACACTTAGTTAGGGTGTTATCCAAGAAATAAGAATTTTTGGAGCTCTCTAGCTATTTTTCATATTCTTCATTCAATAGGGCCGAACCCTAGGGGTAGTGCAGTAGGAGAAATCTTTATTTTTTGAGTAAATGCCTTCATTGATTATGTATTAGGGACCCTAAGGATCATTGATCCAAAAGTTAGGAATTTTTAGATATCCCTAGCCTAATTAATTGAATAGGGGCAGTAGCTAATCTTAAGGAATTAGGGAGTTTGTGATTAACTGTTTTAATTTCTGGTTGTGCTTTGTTGTATAGAATCGGATAGGATTCGAACGTTCGACAGCGCACCCGACTGACTGTTGCGGGGTCGTAGTCGGAGCTGCACGTGGAAATTTCTAAGGTGGGGAGAAAAAACTAATATCGTCGGGAAGGCAAGCTTAGTATAGAGTATATATATCTGTTTAGGGGAACCCTTAAACCCTACTAGAGGTTGAGCCTTGGATAAAGTGTCTGGACCCTGAGTGTAGGTACTTTTGGGCTATCACCACTAAGTTGATATCATGGATGATAAAATTGATTGAGGTTGATGTGTTAATTTTTTTAATTGATTATCTGTTTAGCTGTTGTGTTAAACTGTTGGAGTGATTTATTATTATCTGGCTTTATGGTGATGTTGATACTGGATAAATTACTGTTGTAATATTATTGTGATTTGACTAGTAGTTGAGCGTTGATGAGAGTGTGGTGAGTGACGATGTTGTTCGGGTTGATATCGTTGTGGTCCCGACCGTGGAGCTGTGGCTCGTAGACACAAGGCGTCGTGATGCTGATTTTGATGCTGATGTGATGTTGATGATGATGTGATGTTGATATGATGCGATGTGTCGTGGTCGTGGACGAGTGTTTAGGCGTGAGGTTCCGATATCAACCTGCAATGGATGTTTGTTGCATTTTCATATCATTTCATACCATAGCATTTTGGCTCACAAGGGGAGTCCAATTGGGGACGTTACTTAAAATCCCGAGGCGGGATGTGATGTGATGTAATCCCGACGGGGATGTCCAATTGGGGACGTGATGTATCGGCCGACAAGCATATAGGGAAGTCAGCATATACATAGGACTAGTATCCCTCTTATAGGCTTATTTGAGAGAATGATGTTTGAGATGATTGTGATGGGTGACTTAAGAGATAGATGAGGTTGTGTTGTATATGTTATCTGTGTTGTGTGATGTATATATATGCTGTACTGATGCCCATCTCCCATATTTGATGATATATGTCTATTATCTCCCACTATTTTTTGTCTGTGTTGCCCTTATTTTATGGGAAGACGTCGAGGAGGAATCAGTGGCTGAGGAGCTGGACGGCATTCCTTGCGAGCTTGACGCCGGAGGACGTGCCACGGATCCTAGCCTCGAGAGGACGGGCAATGATCGGGGTTAGCCGGAGAGTTGTCTCTCGGCCTACTTTTGGTACTTTTATTTTGGGTTTGTACTAATATACTCTGCATATACTACTTTATACCATAGCCCTACTGATGGGACAATGATGTATGTGATATATTTCTTTATATTTTAAAGCTGTGTACTCTGAAGCGTTGCGTGCCGTATATTTGATTGCTTGCGCGCTCAATTTTTCGCTTCGCTTCGTATTTATAAGGCGTGCTAACGTTTATTATGCGATTAAGGTTAGTTAATATCTTAGGTTCTACTGATGGGACGGCGGATCATCTTACTACTCCATCACCCAAGGGCGAGAATGGTGAGCTATCTTTCTCGCACTTTTGTTGATGCAAAATTCGGCCAAACTTCAAAACTCCATATCAAAAAGCTTCCTACAACACCTAGTGCCATGGATTCACAAGAACAAGGAGAAAAATCCAAATTTTAACTCAAAAGGAAGCCAAAATCGAAAATGGAAAGAAGAGAAGGAGAAGAAGAGGAAAAAGGTAAGAGCTTTCCTTACCTCAAGCTTGAAAATGAGTTGTTCTTCCAAGAAGAGATGGCAAGCTTAAAGAAGATGGATGAAAGGAGAAGAAAAATGAAGAGAGACAGACAAGGGGCAGTTATGGTAGAAAGAGGAATAAGAATAAGAGTGTTTCTTTGTGAATGGAGAAAAATGAAGTGAAAGTGGTGGTGTGTGTGGGTGATGCATGCATGAATGAGAGTGGAGGGAAGAAAAAAACGAACGTTCCCTTGGAAGCTTGATCTTGTGGTGGAGATTAAAAGTAGTGTGATTAAGTGTCATTAATCAAAGTGGTGGGTAAAAGTGAGAGGGGATTGGAGTTGGGTTCCCGGCTCCGGGATGACACTGAACTCGGAACAAATGCCGATTTAGACAAACTGAGTTAACATTGATTAAAATAATAATATATTATCAATGCAAGTTTCTTGCCCTTTTCTGAGTCTGGACACCTTGCTCATTACCAAATAATATCTATTAACTAATATATCTAATAAAGTTTGAATTTTTATTCTCCGTAATTTTCTACAAGACTCGTGCTGAATCAAAAAATGAACTTTTTGGCACAAGAAATTATCTTTAATTTTGTTTAGCATATCTAATTATTTATTTTTTATTTTTATCAACAATATAAATTTTTGGGTGTTACATCGCTCCTCCAACATTGTATTAGCTCCATGAAATAGAGTCTATCTCACACATATCCCATACATACTACATTATTTATTATTGTGGTGTATAACTTGTGAGCCTGCTTTACTATTTGCTTGATATTACTCACGACATATATATATATATATATATATATATATATATATATATATATATATATATATATATATATATATATATATATATATATATATATATATGCTTTACTATTTTTCTACTTCTATATACTTATTTGATGTTGGGAATCTCATATCGTTACTGTATTGTATATTTTTATGCTTTAGTTCTTCTGACCGTGTTATGTGAAGATCGTTATGATGACAAGGTCTCGCATTATAGCATGCATCAATCTTGAGTTCCACGAAGGGGACGACACTTGGCATATCCACTATCGGACACAATGTGTACAGTACCAAGGGGATGTCACGCTGACAGTTCGAGGAGGCAACGGTAGCCTCATCATGTTTTCCTTCGGTGCGTGTCTGCACATGGAGTTCTACCTTCCTATCAACGAGATGTGGAGTTCTGCCTTGCACGTATCTTAGGAGTTCTCTGTGTATTCTTCTGTTCAGGCTTTGTCTCAACTCAGTGCGGCGGACTCGATTCAGAGGAGGGATCCCATGTGGCGGTACTTCCCTAGGGAGTGAGACTTGATCGATGAGGAGGAGGATCCTCATGAGGACCCTTCCCTCTAGTAGTTTCTGATGTCAGTCAGTCTGAGTGGTCTGTCATGTTGTCTATATTTTGGGGTTTGACTCATTTCTTTATTCCGCTTTTGAATTATGTATGAACTTATGTTATTTTATTTCTTTTTAATTTTAACTTTTATTTTATTTCATTTCCGTCTTAATCAGGCTGATGCTTTTTTTTTTTTTTTGAAGCAAAATAATCAGTGCATATCATTATAAATTAATTGTTCAATGCAAGGTGGAACAAGATGATAAATAGTAGGACTACCTAGAAATAATGACGCCCTTGTCAAAGAATGAGCAACATTATTTGCTTGTCTCTTAACAAAACTCACACTTAACAAAACTCACACTATAGTTTGGAACCAAAGAAAGATGTTGTGCACAGTCATTAACAATTGCGCCCACTTCAGAAATATCCTCCATGTGATGTTGCAAATGCTGGAAAAGAACTTGGCAATCTGTTTAAAAAATGACATTTGCAAGACCCAAGCTTCGGACCCATTCAATGGCTTTAAGCAAACCAGTGGCTTCTCCCTCAAGAGTTGGGAGACAATAAGGAGTCCAAGCTGTCTTTGCAGCAACAAAATTAACGAGTTCATTTCTGATACAAATTCCAAAAACCGTTTTTCCAGTTTCATTTGAAAAGCTAGTGTCCATGTTGCACTTAATAAAATTTGGGCCAGGAAGGGACCATGAACACGGGTGCGCAACAAGAACATTCCCATGCATGTGGTCTTTCACGAACTTTAGCTTACAACCAGTCGCATAAGAAGGTCCCTGAACGATGAGAAATTTGGTCCGTAGAGAGGGCCACCCCTTCCCAAACTCGATCGTTCCTAGCTCGCCATAAACTCCATAGCAGCATGGCAAATTTGGGCATGGAAGAATCATGCAAAATAGCTAAAATATGAAAAATAGCTCCTTGAAAGAATCTGCAGTAAGTAAAAAACGGGAAATATGGTCCCAAAGTTGATTTTTCCTCCAACAATCTTCACTCAATGAACATGTTAGCAACAAATGCCATGAGTTTTCAACCTCTCTATTACAAAAATCACATAGAGTAGAACACATCACCCCTTTATTTTGAAGCCTAGCCCTCGTGAGAAGGCACCCCCTACACACTCCATAGAAAAATCTTCACTCTAGGGGGGACTTTAAGTTTCCAAATAAGCATCCAGTCCCCCTCTTCATGAAGATGTGAGCTATCAACCAAGGAAGAAATACCTAGTTGGTCGGCACTTTTGACCTAATACACACAAGTAGCCTTAGGGGACCAAACTAGATTATCGTCACGCACAGAATCAACCAAGGGGGTGCTAATAATTCTGCTCGCGTCTAGCTGGGAAAAAGCAGCTCGAACAAAGCCAGCATTCCAGCTTTTAAAACTTGGGTGCCAAAGATCACGCACCACCAAGCTATGCATTCCAAGAATCAGCGTATGAGACTCATGCAAACAGTGGCCATCACGCAACCACGGGGAGCCAAAAATGGGAATATTATCTCCCTTACCAATGCTCCAACGATTGCCCTCCTTAAGAAGGACCCTAGAAGTCCATACACTGCGCCATGCATAAGAGGGATTATGACGAATGCTAGCATCCAGAAAACTACCTTGTTGAAAATATTTTGCTTTGAAAACCCGAGTTACAAGGGCATCTAGTAGCTTGAAAAATTTCCAAACTTGCTTTCCTAGCACAGCTAGATTAAAAGCATGCAAATTACGAAATCCAAGGCCACCATGAAAATTTAACATAGAAAGTTTATCCCATGAAAGCCATCTAATGCCTTTGGCCTCACGAGAATTGGATCCCCACCAGAAAGATTTTAACATTTTTTGGATCTCATCACTAAGAGATGGAGGGATTAGATACATACTCATGCAATAGGAAGGAATCGCCTGTGCCACAGATTTAATTAAGACCTCTTTACCTGCCATAGACAAAGTCTTCCCTTTCCAAGAACTGATTTTCTTCCTAATTCAATCCTTTATATAATGAAAAATATCCCTTCTATTTCGCCCAATAAAAGCTGGTAAACCAAGGTATTTATTGTGACACCTGCTACCCCGCATACGATAAAATTAAATAAAGCATGCAAGTTAAAAAAAAAACTTTAACATAAAAGGTAGCAAGTACCACATGATCTGAAAACATTTAAAACATAAATAACAACTGCGGAAAAACATAACATAAAACAAAACCCGATATCACATAATCAGAGCTGGTAACCACTACCGATATTACATCAAAAAACAACTAACATAACTAAACATAAACCAAACTATACTATGAGCAAGCGATCTCCTTGGGATCACTCCTCAGCTGGCAGCTCACCATCCTCTGCATAACCAAAGGTACATGCAAAACACAACAACAACAGATAGGGAGTAAGGAACTATATGTATAAACATAAACGGTAATAGAGCAGTTAGCAAGATGATCATGCAGCATATAAAACATCATAATATAACATACATGTTATAACACATACCATCATATCACAATATAAGCATATCATGTGATGCATAACTACTCCACTACTCCATATGCAATGTAGATCCAAAACATCAACTCTGGAAAGACGATTAGGAGTACATATCGATGTTGACCATCCTGCATCAACGTTGGAATACACACCAAACCATGGGTGACGTCCGTGGATACTCTCAACTGATCGTGATAACGTACCGTGGCTCGTCAGGGTAGTCAGGTTATCGATAGGACACTCCGGCAACGGGTTGCAAGTCCATGGCATATGGAACCTCCTTACCCAACTCTACCCTCTAGGTCGGGAGAACACCCATCGTGGCCTACACCGTCGCGATTCATCGTTTGCTTTCCGCCCAAACTATCATCTCTATGCAATGATGCATGCAATGTTCAACCAACCTGCAAACACATGTCCAACCATCCATCATCAACACCATTACATGGCTATCAACTTTGACCAACAAGCATCAAAGATGATTTATCAACATCAAACTTGACCAATAAGCATCAAGAATGATTCATCAACATCAAACTTGACCAATAAGTGTCAAGGATGATTTAACCACCAACATCGGTCACAGTATGCCGTTACCCATAACATCATGTTCTCATTAATTAATCTCTTTATTAAGTCTCCATTATTAAGTCTTACCATATCGTTATCCTAGTTCAATAACTATCATCAAGGTCGCGTTTTATAATCTCTTATATCATATTTTTATTCCAAAAAGGGTATTAAATCTCTTTTTATTTAAAACAGTGAAGTTTCTTAATTTTGACAGTGACACGGCCTGAGCACGGGCGTGCTGTGCGAGAGCACGGGCGTGCTAAACAGCGTCACTTTTCTCGTTTTTCTGGCACGGGCGTGCTACTGAGAGCACGGTCGTGCTAGCTTTAATGGGCATAGAGCACGGGCGTGCCGATAATGAGCATAGGCGTGCTCAAAGCTATTACAGCGTCTCAATTCTGGGAACTTAGCAGCTTTTCTAGATTTCAACCCTCCAAATCAATCCTAAGGTTCTTGACTAATCCATTGGTATTAATCTCACCCCTCATCAACATCTTTGTGTTTTATGCACATCAATTAAATAAATCCTAGTTTTATGCTTAGCGCTAACATCCCTATGTCTTTTATTAACATAGATTCAACAACAGTTCCAACATACCAACTCATACAATCATGGCATATCATCATCATCATAAACAACATCATAAACGTCATGCCAAGATCATACAAACCATTTAAACAATTAACAACATGTATAAACAACCATAACAACTTCATACAGCAATTAAGGCATATAGCACACAAATAGGGCCATAGGTTAACCCTCATCTTACGCTACCCTAGAACCTGTATGTTATACTAATCTCTTCTCCCCATACCTGGCATGACGATTCCAGCCTATGAGCCAACAAGAACGAAGTCCACACTTGACTCCTTGAAACGGGTTCAACAGGTACAGCGAGCATGACCAAGAACATCAAGAAAGGACAAAGGTAGTTAATTCCCGAACAAAGAAAGGGGAGGGAATTAACACAAGGGTTATGCACATACCTCGATTAGATCCCTGGGGAACTAATCTATTAGTTGCCGTTCACAGAACTGGTACACGAACAACGAAGTTTGTTTTGATAGGGACAAAACGGTTCAACATTAACTCAAGAGATTCAAAGAAAAAGGATGAACAAGGTTAGTTACCTTACCTTAGAGTAACACTAAGCTAGCAGCTTAACCCCAAACGCAACAGTAAACACCAAAGGGTTGTGTTCTTGACGAAGAACACCCAAACAAGGATTGGGGACGCTCAAGGATTCAATGGGAACCCAAGAGAAAGGTAAAAGATGGTTGTTTCTAACTTTAGGATTGACGGCTGTGAGTTTTAGGTCGAGCAAAAGTGGTATAAAAAGGATTGACGGGCGTGCTGAACAACCAACACGAGCGTGCTAAACGGGAGCACGGGCGTACCACCCTGATAAGATCACTTATAGGCTCTTTTCTAAGGTTTAACTACCCTAAAACACGTCCTAAACATCTAACGTATGCATAACAACACATAACATATATATAACAACACTTTATAACAAGCAAGCGAAAACTGGGGTGTTACAATTCCACCCCCTTATAAAAATTTTGTCCTCGAAATTTCTACGAGGTCGGACTCGGTTGGCAGACAACCCATCCACAACAAAAACAACATCATAAGAGATAAACTTACACAAGATCAACTATGACGTTTTTATTATTAATGATAATAGAACCACCTTTACGAAGCATGCATAGGAAGGGATAACATGCTTACTTACAGTGCAACAAGAACTAGATCATACTCAAGATAGGGAACAAACAACTTAAGGTTTCTAACACAAAACAGGCGAAGCAAAAGGAGGAAAAGAAAACGAGGCATCCAAACCAAACAACACAAAAGAGGAATTCCTTTGAGGAGATTCTTACCTTGAAACAAATCTGCTGATGGAGAAGCTTCATCTCCACTGAGAGTGAAAACTCTCCCACTTGCCTTCAGTCGATTGGCCTGAGAACTCTGACTCTTGGTAGCGCACTGCAGCTCTGACTTTGTTCCTCCATCACAATCACAACTAATGTGGCCAGACTTCCCACACTTGAAGCAGATGACATCAGTTTCCTTGCACTCACGAGTGAAGTGACCCTTTCCACACTTGCAGCATCTGATAGGCCGGGGGGTAGAAAATCCTCCGTCACTGGTTAACTTCGTAGCATACTGTGACTTGCTGACTTGCTTGAAATCACGGCTTACTAGCGTCAGATGTCATTCCTCTTAAGTTTGTTGAGTTGTCTTCTTGTTACTTTGCAAACTAGAACTCTTGCTGAGCGTAACTCTGGATTTCTAGGCGTCTTCAAAGATCGTACACTTGTTCACAAGAACTGGAAAGACTCGAATCTCTTGGTAGCTGATGGCTTGCTTGATCTCTGGGCGCAGACCATCTTCGAACTTCACACACTTGGAGCGGTCATCATTCACATACTGGTAGAGCATATAGTAACGAGCAAGCGCCTTGAACCTCGCTACATAGTCCCCAACAGACATGTTTTCCTGCTTCAGAGCAAAGAACTCCATCTCCTTCTTGTCATGGATGTTAGCTGGAAAGTACTTCCCCAAGAACATCTCCTTGAATGCAATCCATGTGATTGCGGTGCTTACAGCTTCTATACGTTGGCGACAATTCTTCTACCAGTGCTCGGCTTCTTCAACTAGCATGAATATCCCAAAAGTGACCTTCTGAGCATCAGTGCATCCCATAGCCCGAAATATCTTCTCGAGCTCGCGGATCCATAGAAGAGCTTCTTCAGGATCATAAGCTTCCTTGAATGAAGGTGGGTTGTTCCTCTAGAACTTGTCCAGACCTTGAAACTCAGCAATTCCTCCATGATGATTCTAGTTCTGGTTGTTGTTCTGAGCAATGGCATTAGCCAACTCCGCCAAAGCATCAGCAATCGCATGGTTGTTTCTTCCAGTCATATCTTCCTACACCATCTAAAGGGAACCACTTAACACAGAAGTTCAACAAGAAAAGAAGCTAGGGTTCACATAACCTTATATCATCATCCATGCTAGGCATAAATAATCATATAAGAGTACACAGAAGAAAACACAACAGACACACACCCCGGCCTGTAGGACAGACCGGCTCTGATACCACTAAATGTGACACCCGCTACCCTGCAAGCAATAAAATTAAATAAAGCATGCAAGTTAAAAGAAACTTTAACATAAAAGGTAGCAAGTACCACATGATCCGAAAACATTTAAAACATAAATAACAACTGCGGAAAAACATAACATAAAACAAAACCCGAAACCCGATATCACATAATCAGAGCTGGTAACCACTACCGATATACATCAGAAAACAACTAACATAACTAAACATAAACCAAACTATACTATGAGCAAGCGATCTCCTTGGGATCACTTCTCAACTGGCAGCTCACCATCCTCTGCATAACCAAAGGTACATGCCAAACACAACAACAACAGATAGGGAGTAAGGAACTATATGTATAAACATAAACGGTAATAGAGCAGTTAACAAGATGATCATGCAGAATATAAAACATCATAATATAACATACATGTCATAAGACATACCATCATATCACAATATAAGCATGTTATGCAATGCAAAACTACTCCACTACTCCATATGCAATGTAGATCCAAAACATCAACTCCGGAAAGACGATTAGAAGTACATATCCATGTTGACCATCCTGCATCAACGTTGGAACACTCATCAAACCATGGGTGACGTCTGTGGATACTCTCAACTAATCCTGATAACATACCATGGCTCGTCAGGGTAGTCAGGTTATCAATAGGACACTCCGGCAAAGGATTGTAAGTCCATGCCATATGGAACCTCCTTACCTAACTCTACTCTCAAGGTCGGGATAACACCCATCGTGGCCTCCACCGTCGCGATTCATCGTTTGCTTTCCGCCCAAACTATCATCTCTATGCAATGATGCATGTAATGTTCAACCAATATGCAAACATATGTCCAACCATCCATCATCAACACCATTACATGGCTATCAACTTTAACCAACAAGCATCAAAGATGATTTATCAACATCAAACTTGACCAATAAGAATCAAGAATGATTCATCAACATCAAACTTAACCAATAAGCATCAAGGATGATTTAACCAACAACATCGATAACAGTATGTCGTTACCCATAACATCATCTTTTTATTAATTAATCTCTTTATTAAGTCTCCATTATTACGTCTTACCATATCGTTATCCTAGTTCATTAACTATCCTCAAGGTCGCGTTTTATAATCTCTTATATCATATTTTTATTCCAAAAAGGGTATTAAATCACTTTTTATTTAAAATAGTGAAGTTTCTTAATTCTGACAGTGACGCGGCCTGAGCATGGGCGTTCTAAATAACGTCACTTTTCTTGTTTTTCTGGCACGGACATGCTATTGAGAGCACGGTCGTGCTGGCTTTACTGGGCATAGAACACGGGCGTGCCGATAATGATCACGGGCGTGCTCAACGCTGTTACAGCGTCTCAGTTCTTGGAAC